>JARHVA010000157.1:2882500-3407500 GCA_037957365.1 Torreya grandis
ATGATCAAGAAATATGATCTAAAGGGGCTCAACAGTGACTAGGTGATAATTATTGTGTGTGTGTTTCATCTCCAATCTGTGAACATCAAGTGAAGAAGAGATAATCTCAAGTTTAGTAGAAGGAACTATGTAGATAAAATTAATAATATGAAAGGAGTGTTGTAAACAAGAATGATATATAAGTATTTTTGTATTTTCATCTTGAAAAAAACTAACTGAAAATGGGTCATCTAATGAATAGACATCATCATAATAAAGATTATTAAGATCAATAGTTCAATCAAAGATTATTTTATCAATCGAAGAAGCATAAGGAATATATTATTTAGTCTTGATTAGAGTAATGGGAATCTCTTGAATTGGTTTTTGTCGAGACCAAGGTCATAAATAAGGAGGTAATTAGGTAATTATATGAAAAGGGAGATCATAAATTTTGGTTTTCAAACTGATCTCATATGGTTAATCATCATCAAAAACTAATAATCTAGGTGGGATATTGACCACAAGTTTGGGGTGGCTATTATGGCCTCTAGTAGAGTTGACATGGTAGTTAAATTGTTGATATTCATGAAAGGGAATGTTAGGTAAAGGTTCAAGGGTGGGAATTTTAAAAATGTCACATTCCTAAAAAAATTCAAAAATCTAATGGTTTGTATCTCTTTGAATCTTATAAATAACACCATTATGAGGAAATTTAACACATTTTCATGGTGATGAATATATAGTTCTTATGTGGTGTGTCTAATGTCAATCAATTAATATGTTATATGATAAAAAAAAGTTAAAGATCATGAATTTAATATAAATAATGATTGGAGGAACCATGATAGGAATCCAAACACATCCTAGAGGAGGAATTTATCTTTGATCATAGCCTTGTGTAGACACCCATTTTGGTATAAGTACACATATTTCTAGTCTTCTTATATGTATATACCTTTTTACTAAGAATTATACATCTAGTGATGTGATCTCTTATGGACCTCTTTAGTTCCATCTTATTTCACTTAATTTACCTAGCCCTCGGGCTTACATGCTATGTATGTTTGTCTTCATATAGTTTATAACAAAGACCCCTACCTATTTTTCTTGTTTTATGTATGTTTTTAGCCCTTGGAAACTTGTGTCCATCTTGGACACTAATGTTGAATTTAATGTCTAACCTCAACATAACTATCCAAACTTATCTTTCAATGTATAATTCACTTTGTGACCATTTGTTATCCCTATTTTCCCATCCTATGGTTGGTTTTTCATGTGTCACTAAGTTCTAATTCAAATTCAAAATGTTCCTATATACATAAATGTTATGGTCTAATTATCACACCTAATTTGATAATGTAACTCTATATAAGAAAGTATTATCTATTTTAAGCTATCAAATTGCATTACAGCACTGAATTAAATATCTAAAGCATTCAAAATATCAAATATACAATTACATCACTTGTACCAAGGATTACTAGGAGAAAGAGAATATAGTCATATTATTACAAATCCACACACATGCATAAGAGGGAGAGCTACATGCAAGTCCAAAGCATTATTAGGAGTATTGATTATGTAGGCATCACTTATAAATAGTAGGGTTGTTAGGTTTATCTCCACTCATGTTACTAACCCATTTTTATCAAGTTATAAGAGGTACAATGCAAAAGAACTAGGGTTACTTATTATCTAGATCTAAAATATGGGCAAACATATGTTGATGCATATATATATATATATATATATATATATATATATATATATATATATATATATATATATATATATATATATATATATATATATATATTACATAGGGGTAACATAGGTATAGTCTAAATTTGAGGTCACTCATGTGTATATCTCTCACTCAAAATTAGCATCAGATATATACATAAGCATCAATGTTACTATCCCAAATCGACACAACTTTTTGAAGGTCAAAAATAGTTAGAATATAGAATGAACAAAGTCTAGATCTACAACACAACCCTATGATAACTCTTGCCTACTGCCACAATCTAGAATATAATAATAAATTATATATGCTCTCTTTATCCCTTATTTGCTTTATACTTACCTAATTTATTGCACATGAAAAATTAGGTAAATATATATTATTGACTATATTTTTGTGTAAATATGAATATTGTAATTCCTTTTGAATAGATTTAATAACTTGAGTATTATCTTGTAAAAATCCAAAAGTACTTAAAACATTTGGTGAACTTTTCCTCTATTTATTGAACCCAAAACCCTAGTTTCTATCTATATTTTATGTCTTCTTTCAAATTTCATTTCAAATTTATGTATTTTATTTTTAGATCTGATATGTGATTATGTAAGATTAGTTTAATAATGTTAAACATCCTTATTATTGTGGCCCTCATGGTTTTGCTTTTCATAATTTTCTTAAAAGTCTCAACTCCTTATGGACTTCCTACTTTATGTCAATCTAAGGGACTCTCAGCCAAAAAATCCTCATCTTTTGGATAGTTGGTTTAATTTGCTTGATGATCAATGTATTTCATATGATGATCTTATGGAACATCAAAAATGGTATCAAACCCCTTTATTTTCTCATAACTATGATAATTAAATAAATAATTATGTAAATCTAAATCTAAATTACCAAGATAGTGATAATGGCATTTCTGCTTGACTTTGAAAGTACTGGTATCCCTCTTAATTATGAAAACTCTAGTTTTCCTTTGCTTTCCAATGATGAAGAGTTTCACAAACCAAAAAACATGCAAAATGATATTGTTCCTAATGTTTAAAATATAATTATTTCATATCCATGTTCTTTAGTTATCTTAATAATCGAGTGTGAGTCTCCCCTTTCTAATGTTGATGAAATCAAATGTGTGTCATCTTCTCTAAATAATACTAGTGTTTAAAATCATATTTATTCTTTTCATGGTTCAAGTAAACCTAGCCAATTTATTCTTCCCCTCTAGTATGTATTGATAAAAATACAAGTCCTATGTCTCTCATTGTGATTCTTGAAGAACATAACAAGAGTTCCAATGAACATCCTAAGGAAACATTCATAAAACTTACATTTTTTGGGGACACAAAAGAAGTCCCAAACCCATTTGATGTATCTCATTTAAAGATCATATCATATAAATAATGAAACCCAAAATTAGAATTCCATTCTCTCTTCCTTTGCTAAGTACAAATGAAAGTGACAATTGCATCCCTCCTCTCATGATATTGTAAATGAAGTGCTAAATGTTTCTTTTCCTCCCCCTTTTGAATTTTTGGCTAAACAAGAGAAAATGTTTACAAGTGAAATTATTTCCCTAATTCCTATTGAATGTAACCAAATTATAAGAGAAATATCATGTTGTAATGATAATGGTATTACCCTTTGTGATATCCAACATGATATACTTACCTATTTAATCATGGGTATTCCTTTCCCAAATATTTTAAATCCATGTGGTGATTATCCTCTTGAGAGAGATAAAGATCCTACCATTCCTATGTTTCATGTGAATGGTATCTTACAACCTTTAACAAAAACTTTAACCTCTCCTAATGATATGTTATCTATTATGACCAGCATGGGTATTTTCAACAACAGAACAACACTATTAAATTATAAGTTTCTTCTCACGAGGATATTTTTGAGGAGAATACATTACCATAATAGCCTATTGCTTGAGATGTATTTAAATGTCCTTATCCTCATAATTTTATCATGTCTAATTCATCCTTATTCACTAGTCAAGGGATCATACTACTCATTTTCAATAATATAGACACTCCTTTGGACATTGGGCCCAACATGGAAGCTTGTTATTAAAATCTTTCCATCGTGGATAAACAAAAATATCTCTCGATTGGTTTTATAGCCTTTTAAATGGTTCATGACTTAATAATTTTGGAAATATTAGTGTATTATTCCTAATTTAGTTAAAGCATTTGAGTATTAAAATCAATAAATAAATATGCAATAATTAAGCTACTAATTTATGTAAATTAGATTAAAATTTTGAATTTTATAAAAATAGTAATAAGAGGGAGAAAATAAGACTTAGCTAGAAACTAACTAATATGACAGACAAGGTCTCAGATTCACTGTGCAAGACTAGGACACTATCATAAACTAAGATTTAACTTTCATTTTATGATTGGATAGGAGCACTGAAATTAGATAAAAGTGGCACCAGCACTATAGTCCACCTCTGCCATTGTTGTCTTGAGTATCTGAGCTTTTTGGGTTTTATTTTCTAGGTCTATGTGACTCTATCCATGAAGTTTTAGTAGTTAAAAGTTTGTAGAGCTCTTCGTAAAGTATATTTTACCTTCAAACCCTATACTCCATTATGCTTTTACTAATTTTGAGAAAGAGGGGGGGTTAGTGTGTGTAATGATCACTAAACATGTATCCACACCCCTTGTGTGGTAATGTTACCTACATACCAATATTCTGAAGAGGCATCAAGCCATATATAGTTCTCTCACTTGATGTGCTTTATGTAATAGAGTGTATGATTATGAAATATACTAAACTAGATGTTCTTGAGGTGGTTTGGGACTGGTGTAAGGATTTGAATAAGATTATAAGTATATTGGTTGGTTGTATAAGAGAATACGGAAGATTGTTCAAATAGTCTTGCTTGTATTCTAGTTTGCTTAGTGATATTTGCCAACCCTTTCCAAATAATATTTGAATGGAATTTTATAGGGATCTATTGGTCATGGGTTGAATGTTATCACATTAGGCCAACAAGGTAAGGATGGGAAACTGGAAATAATTGACCATTGAGACCAAAATTATACATGGATAGGAGTGTTGAAAGCAAATAGGGGTGGCATCAGCACTATAGTCCAAGTGTGGCACTATTATCCTGAGTTAACGAGACCTAGGGGGATTGATTAGTCATGAAAAAAGGGGTTTGGCATAGTTAGAATCAAGTCTAAAAGGATATGGATGACTGAGAATCAGTGAAAAGATGCTTATGAGGGTCATGAGAGCAAGCAAGAGGGATTTAAGGGTTGGGTGTCATTAGCCACACTCAAATTACCATTTTTTACATTTTATATGACTAAATTTACCCCCCCCCTTTATTCAGGTGATGTAACAAATTGAAATACTATGATAAAGGAAAAATAGAAAGCACACCTAAACTTACCTATAAGGGTGAAGTCTATGAAGCTATGTGATGTTGGGTGTGCATAGAGAGAGCATGTTGTGAAGTGCAAATTTTCAAGAGAAAACAAAGAATAGATAAATTCTTACTTGATACTCTATATCTAAAATAAAAATATAAAAAATATGGGTAAGAGAGAGGAAGAGAAAGGAAAAAATACACCTCACTAGGTACATGGACCAATACAAAACCTATTGTGATGCTAAGTGATATTGGATGTGTGTTGTACTAAGATTAATATCACAAATGAAGCTGAGTACTCAATTCCCCAAAAGTGGCTGAAGAATGCAAAGGATAACCCTTTGGCTCTATTTTCACCCACTAAGTGAATTTAGGTGGTTATATGCATGATAATCAATGTCTGGACTATGTGTCCAATCCCCTCAAGAAGACAAAAGCTAGCTAGTCCATTGGCTCCATCATTGCCCCATGAAGTGAAACTATGAATTGATATCAATATGAAATGTATGTTGTATGATATGGATCCTAAAACCCATGAATGTTCTATAATTTGAAAATATTAACATGAATATCCGATTCTATGCTAGAAACTAGGCCATTCTTGGCCACTCCAAAAGATGGAGATTAGGCTTATATGAAAGCCACTCTAAAACTATTACACTAGGCTTATATGAAAACCACTTCAAAATTTGGAAGTTAGGATTTTATTAAATCCATTCTAAAATTATGCCAACCACTTTCAGATGTTATAAGGCATACAACCACTAAGAATTCCTAGGTTATATTAAACTTGAAAAGAAAAGAAAAAAATGTGCCATGCACATTGCCCCAATCATTGGTGTTTGAAACATGGATTTTGATCTAAAAGTTATACCAATTTCCATACGTAAAATTGGAAGTGAGAGTCATCATAATGCACATAATTCCCCCTATATCTTGACTCTCTAAGTAAAAGTGTACTAAAAATTTCTAATTTTGAATTGGTCTGACTATGCAAAACTATAGCTGAACCTACTTTTCTACCTGCTTCTAAAAATTTTGGTTTTTCTACTATTTGGATAGAAGCACTAAAAATGGATAGTAGTGGCACAACACTATAGTCCAATCTTGGTGTTATTATTATGGGCCAAATCTAGTAACCATTCTGACATTTTCACTATTTGCTTGGTCTGTTTTGACTAGTTTGATATGTGGTTATTATTTTGGGTGTTTTGAATGCTACTTTTTTTACCATTAGGAACTCTGATCTCTATGACAAAACCCCTATTTATTTCCCTTGTTCTAAGGTAGGAATGAAGACCCTACAATAACTACCCTGAAAAAAAGAGCCTTGCAAGTGTGTTATGCTACAAAGATACATGATATAGTAATGATAATCAACAAGATGTCTCAAGATATATCATGGTTTGTAATGAGAGATTTGTTAGATCAATAGGGGTATGCCTAGATAGATATAATAATGAAATAGTCATGTGTAAAGTAATGAATTAGAATTGAAAGTGTTATTTGCTAGTTGACAAGGAGGGATGGAACATGATGTCCATCATGGCATCCAAGATAACGAGATAATGCATGGTGTGGATCATGGCATTACAAACAATAAAAAATAAATCAAGCAATAAGCACACAAAGCAAGAAGTAATAAGCATACAAGAGTGGCCAAGGGGCTAAGCAAATAAGGGACATGGGTACATGTCACTTATACTAGAAAGTAAGCATACAAGGCGTGTTCAAATTCCACATACACATATAATTGGAAATAATCAAGGTTGGTGTAAAATCCAAAATCACTTAGAAGAGTACAGTAAAAGGACATTGGAAATTTTCCTAAGGCACACACATGAATAGAAGCAAATGACATTGTAAAATGTCTTAAGACACATATAGGAGATAATCAGGAACTAAGAAATGCAGTCACATCTAACTATGTGAAGTAAGAAAGGAAAACATGTAAAACTAGAAATACAATTGCATATAACTAATCAAAGCAAAAATGTAAAATTATGCAAGACATGATAATACAAGACTAGGCATATGCTAAGAAATACACAAGTGTTATGTACTAGTGAGTATCGATAGAATAATCTATGTAAGCTAGTAAATAATGTACATCATCATGATAAATAGAGTATATGGTGTAGGAATGACATAACCTAGATGGTGTAGTCATGTAGAAGATGCCCTCAGTGGGTATGTATATTAATGTGTGTCTTGAATGTAGAAGTAGGATGTCCCCTCAATGGGTAGAGTGAAGTAATTAAAGAGTTAAATGTCATTGTGCACACTCAAAGGAGATAACGTGAAGCATGGTAATGTAGATAAATCTAAAAACAATAGCATAGAACAAAAAATGTAATTCTAACATAGTAGTAGAAATGTAAAGCATGGATAATGCATACAATAAAAAAAATTGGTGTTTTTAGATTATTTTCATATTTTTGTATTTTGAAATGTTATATTGTTTTTATATTTTTTATTGTTTTTGGGTTTTAATTTATTTTAACTATGTAAAATCAGTCATAAGAAGACTATGTACAAGAAATATTGAGAAACTTTGTACAAGTAAACAAAATAAACTATGTACAAGTAATTTGAAAAGAGACTATGTATAAGAAATTGAGAAATTTTGTACAAGTAAGTTGGGAAGGAATGATACTAATCGATGAGTCTCATGGGAGGTTCCCTATCATGGTGTCCTATACCAAACAAAATAATCATGTGTGATTGTGAAGCATGAGGGAATGACTACAAATATGAATTTAAATATCTAGATTCATTGTCAATATCTTGGAAGTCATAATAAACTGTATTGTTCCACTCATCATTATCATCATAATTTTAAACCAATGGAATGTTAGTGTTGACTTATATATATATATATATATATACATATATATATATATATATATATATATATATATATACATATATATATATATATATATATATATATATCTTTTCCTATTAGAAATTATTTCTATGAATGATTTTCCTTAGGATGTTCAATAAATCCTAAAACTTGGTGACAAACATTATCAATTGCTAGAACAAGATTAGTGATGCCTTGAGCATGCTTGCCCAACCCTTGATGTTGATAATCAAATTATTGTAGATATTTTTGACTAAACTCATACTGCTTTGAAATTTGAACCTCATTTTAGAGAGGTATATTTACATATTTTTCATGCTTTACTTATGTTTTTGGTATTATTTATTGCTCTAATTTTGCTTTGTGATCCTTTTGTTGTTTTGAGTTATGCTTTGGTAACCACTTTTGTACTATTTCTAAATTTGAACCTTTCTAAATGTGTTCCTGTGTCACCATGGATTGCTTGACTAATTTATATTATATATGTTTTTTCAATGTGAAACATGAATCTGTGTGATGCCTATGCATTATATGATATGCACAATAATATCTAGATCTTCTCACTAGATGTAGAGGAGGTAGTTTTATCAACTTAGATTTAATCATTTCCCTTAGTACCTCACTTGAACTCTTATTTGATCTTTGAAATTTTTTTTGAATCACTAGTTGTAGAGTTACTTTTTTGTGATTTATTATTTTGATATGTAACATTGCTTGCAACCAATTGACTAGGTGAAGGTGCGTATACATGATTGACACTAGGGTGCCTTTGATGTTTTTGTATTTTAATCTGATTTTCCAATGTTGTGATATTTTCATGTAATAACTAATTATACATTTGTAAATATAAAAATAACTTACTCATATTGGTGATTTTATCGTTTAGATTCTCATAAGTGCAAACCCTAGTTGCTTCCAATAAAACATGTAAGCACATATGTTGAAGAGGTTTTGAAGAAGCTATAGGCTGAATGTATGCATTAATAACAATAGTATGGGTTGCCTCACCTTTTGGAGGCATTATAGCATGAACCTAGTTAGATTTAAATTAGTTATCACCCTCTTGGGGGAGATGAGGAGAAGTAAATTATTCCTTGTGCATAAGATATGACATTGAAACTTGACATATGGTTGTTAGCTTATGCAATGGATCCTCTAGGTAGAAACCATGTATGTGGGATAAAATACATGTAATTAGAGTTATAAGCTATATAAAATTATGTTGATAAAGAGAATTACACATGAGATATATCAAGTTTTGGATATAAAACATGAATTTTTGCATGAATGTATAAGAAACTTTGGCATGTGTTATGACATTTCTAATGTGTTTAGCATGATAAACTTAAAATTTCCATATGAGAGATAAAAAAGCAAGGGATAAAAATCATGAATTTGCGCATGAATGCATAAAATAATTTGGCATGTGCTATGACATTTATATTGTATTTAGCATGATAAACTTGAAAAAAATTCCATATGAGAGATAGAAAGCAAAATATAAAACCTTGTATGAGAGACAAGTAAACTTTGCTTTGAAAGAGAGGTATCTTACTATGTTTAACAATGACTTTATTAATATCATCCCATATTATGAAAAGGAGGCATGAAAATCAAATAATGAAGCTTTGTACTAGCATATGATAAACTTTATCATTCATGTATATGATAGGAATAAGTATGGTCGCCTTTTATTTGCTAAAAATGCAAGAAATAGTTGAAAATAAGTGAGATCCATTTTTGAAATCTGATTTTAGATGTAAGGTGATACCTCAAGAAGCAAACAGGAAGTAGTACATGTAACTAGGGTTTTAAATGAAAACATTTTAATAGGGTTTTGAATGAAAATATTTTAAAATTACTAAGGATTTTCAAATTTTGATGCAAAGTTCTAATTTAAATATGCTAGTAAAAAAAAGAAAATTAGTGGAAAATTCTTGATTTGAAAGGACCTAGTGTATGTAACTAGGGTTTTGCATAAAATATATTTTTTTAAATTAGTATTAAATTTTAAATTTAAGGTGAATTTTTTATTTAAATATGCTAGTAAAAAATTAGAAAAATATAGGAAAAATATTGGGAAAATACCAGGACCTAGTATAGGCAACTAGGGTTTGAAATAAAATTATTTTAAAATTACTATGAAATTTTAAAATTTAATGATAATTTATAATTTTATTATGTAGGTTAAAAAGTTCAAAAAATATAGGAAAAATCAGTAGGAAATTTACCCTAAGGTTTCTAGGTTTTTTATGCACAAACGAAGTAAGTCAGGTTCACCAAATGATTTAACCTTTTTGAAAATATTAGTGTATTATTCCTAATTTAGTTAAAGGGTCTGAGTAGTAAAATTAGTAAATAAATATGGAATAATTAAACTACTAATTTATGTAAATTAGATTTCAATTTTGACCTTTCTAAAAATAGTAATAAGAGGGAGAAAATAAGACTTAGTTAGAAATTGACTAATATGACTAAGATAGGGTTTGAGATTTACTATGAAAGTTTGAGACACTATCAAAAACTAAGATCTGACCTTCATTTTATGATTGTATAAGAGCATCAAAAGTAGATAGGAGTGGCACCAATTTTTTAGTCCACCTTTATCATTTTTATACTAAGGATCTAAGTTTTTTGGGTTTTATTTGCCATGTCTGTGTGACCCTGTTTGTGAAGTTTCAGCAGTTGTAAGTCTGTAGAGCTCCTTGTAGGGCAAATTTTATCTTCAAACCCTATACTCCATTGTGCTTTGACCAATTTTTAGAAATATGGGGGTTTAGTGTGTGTAATATTCATTGAATTTGTATCTACACCCCTTGTGTGGGCACGTTACCTATATACCAATACTTTGAAGAGGGATCAAGCCAGATGTAGTTCTCCCACTTGATGTGCTTTGTGCAATAGAGTGTATGAATATGCAAAATCCTAAACTAGATGTGCTTGAGATGTCTAGGAACTATTTTAAGGATTTTAATAAAATTGTAAGTATGTTGGTTGGTTGTAGAAGAGAATAGGTAAGATTTCTTGAATAGTCTTGCTTGTATTCTTGCTTGCTTAGTGATATTTGCCAACCATATCCAAATGATCTTTGAATGAGATTTTATATGGATCTATTAGTCATGGGTTAAACATGCTCACATTAGACCAACAAATATAAGGATGGGGAACTAAAAGGAATTGACTGTTGGGGCCAAATTTTCACTTGGATAGGAGTGCTAAAAGTAGACAGGTTTGGCACCAGTGTTATAGTCCATATGTGGTGCTATTATCTTGAGCTGATGGGACTTGGGGGGGTGGATTAGCCATTAAAAAATGGGTCTAGATTAGTTAGGATCAAGTATAGAAGGATAAGGATGATTGAGATTCATTGAAAACATGCCTATGAGGGTCATGAGAGCAAGCAAGAGGAACCTAAGGGTTGGGTGTTATTAGCCATGCTCAAGTTACCAAGTTTTGCATTTCATATAAATATAGTTCCTTATCAACTTTCAAGAACCTTGATTATGTATTCATATCAAATTTTCATTTTTTTACCCTACGTAAGTTACCATTAGAACATTTACAAGCATTGACCCAAAATGAAAATGAGTATATATAAGACTATGTATTCAATTTAAGGATGCTTTATAATCCTTAAACTACACACCTTCAAATTTGAAAGTACAATTTATATTTAGTAGGGTTATTATTTCTCCACTTAGAGAGAGCATTTCATAAACCATTTTCTTAATTTGAGACCTTATAGTTGGATTTTCATAAATATGCAAGTGCTTTAATGAATACACAAAATTGGAAACCTATTTTTTTATCAAATACCAAGCATGATAAGAATCATGTTTTGAGGGCACATAAACAAGTTAAAATGGATCATGAACCACTTAAAAATATTATTTAGTACCACTGGTACATATTAAAAAACTAATAGTAATACATTGAACAATGGAAAGGAACATGTTTTTAGAGTACCTCCCATAGTTAGACTAAATAACACCACAAGATGTTAGCCTCTTCAATTTGATTGGTACTGAGTTAGGCCACATGATATATTATGAAATTTTTTGGATAAATTACTAATAAAACTCTCTTATAATTCACATTACCCACCTCATAAATTTGAGAAGGCAAAAGGACACCACTTTTTCACTTATCATGGTATTAATGGTCATAGAGATAATGAGTGTTTTGATCTTGAGTAAAAATTTAGACAGTTAAAATTTTTGAGAATCATTTAATTTTAAAAAGATGCATCCAGAACACATCCACATAATTCTCCTAAAGGCTCATCTAATAGGTTTGAACCATCCCATATTGATCCTTCTAAGGAAAACATGTTCCATAAACCTTCATAGAAGACACCCACTACCATAAGTCCTTCTCCTAGTGTGCCCTCTACAAGGACATATCACTCCCACACTAATCTTACCAAGGAAAAATTATTTGATTGGGTCTTAGATAGAGGCATGCATAGAGGGGGTGTGCCTACACATCAGATTTGGGTTGATAAGTAGGTACCTAAAGATTCACTAGTAAAATTAAAATAGAGTTGACTACAGAAGTAAACCTGAAAGTTACTTTACCACATGATCATTATAGTAAAGCATTCTTGTTTCCTATAGAGTTCCATTGTATATGATGAGTAATCTCTTGTTTAAATCATATAAATATTTCATTAAATTGGAATATTTCTTATACCTATTATCATATCTAAAACATACATCATGGAAGTAAAATGCAATTAACAAAACTATAAAATGACCAGCAGAGAATAAAATAATTCAAATATATTTGATACCCAATAAAATAAATGTGAATAATGTCATATAAATATAAATTAATATAATGGTTTTAAAAATAATAATATCAATAATAAGTCTAGGGCATATCCCCCAGTGTATACTCCTCATCACTATTAACATCCATAAACATATCACCTCTAGAGGTAGATGCACCAAGATCAAAATATGGGCCTCATGCACATCATAGCATGCATACTCTTTCCTTGAAATCACATGGCATATTCACTATCTCTTTGTGCTCCTATCTCAAACCATTGTATCACTCAATGAGTGTTATAATAATCTCAATTAAACTCTATTATGGGATGTTCCATCTATCTAAATCTACACATAACTCCTCACGCTCTATAGTTGTAGTATGGTATGATAGCACAAATCTTATAATAGGATAAAAAAATGGTGAATGTGAAATAGTAATATCAAAAAATATTTGAAGAAAGTCATATTTAGTTACATCTAAAGGCACACTATGAGTAAGGGCCTAAATCACATGATCCACCATGGTCAACCTCTCTTAGTTACACACATTCGATATAATATACCAATTAGTGACATATATAAAAACCATATACTTATATAAAAAAATAAAATTCAAAATTCAAAACTAAGGTACTCACATGTGGCTCTAATGAGTGCCTCATCTACCAGTGTTTGTCATGTAAGAGCATCATCTCTTATGTCACCACTTATCACCCCACCACCATCATGTGATGTAAGAATGACACTAGGAGCCATAACTAAAATGGGAACTAGCAAAGGCCATCAAGATCCAAGACACCACTACACATGCCCATTAGTACAACTTACATCATCTCCTACTACTAGGGAAACCATGGGATCTCACTCATCACCTAGGCATGGGGATAGATCTACAGTAGTGGGTGTTGGCTATCATGTGTCCTATGACCACTATATATTATGTTATGACATGGATATAGTGCCAAGGGTACCCCATACTCAATCCCAAACTATCCTAATGCTTGATCATACTAAAAAAACTCATACATACTAGGAAATTGATCTATCAAATACATACTAACATGAACCCTATGTAACTCATGGCCATCCTTAAGTCACCAATAAAAAGTGCTTTAGGTATGCCACATAATTTCATAGATATAAATCCTATCCAAATTATTTTGGTACTTCATTGTGGTATAAATTCTACCATGTGGGAATACCCACTACTCAAAAAAAACCTATGGGTGAGCTCATCTAGGAAGAAGACCACCAAGTAGTCATACTACTATGATATTTTCATACTTACATACATGTAACAAAGTCACCACATTAATACCACCACCATGGCTCTCTAGTATAAATATATAGATCCCTATACAAGTGGTCTAGTATAGTGTGAGCCCATGAATACTTGGTCCTATCTAACTAAATATGATAAACTATTTGGTACATATGGTAAGAGATACCAATAGTCTCACCCTTCATAGCTATAAATGATGCTAGTAACACAAATAAACTTTCATAGTCATGGAACATCACCTCTAATAATGTCATCAAACCAAAAAATATTGCTCAGATCTACATCAAGATCCTTCTAATTGATAAAATATACATGAGACTATTGAATATATCCATGACTACCATCATCAGTAACATGTAGTCTCTCACCCCTAATTGATAGCTAAAATATATGATATACATCATACAAGGTGATGATCATAACACCAATAAGAAACTAGAATGTATATATATCTATATTCTACCTCTCTGATAGGTATGTGAGGAGGTGGATAACATACAGGATCTATCCCAAATGGGCCACATACCCCAATATTTCCTAATTAATAACATCCTAGTCAACTACATCCAGACCCAACTCTGCTAATGTTGAATAATATCAGTTGTGTAATAACTATCAAATATGCACATCCTTATACAACCAAAAAATCAATCATAAAAACTTGTTAGTGATCACATTTTTCTATAAAAATTCATTAATATAAATAACTTAAACACAAAATACATAGATATTAGCTTTAAATTCTCCCTTCCACATAGGATATAAACATTGAATGCTGACATCTATACTAGATAAAAACATTATAAGGTATCAACCAATAACAGACACTTGCATCATCATCCTAATGCAATCATCAAGGATGTGATGTAAGTGTCTTAAATCCCACAAAAAAATAAAAAAAACTATACTCAAAATGAAAATTTTGAAAAAAAAAATTACCAATACATTGTCATAAAGTTGCTTACCATCTCAAAAAAATATTGATCAGCTAAGGCACTCCATAGCACATCAAATCATAGTGGGTGAGGAGATCTTATGTGTCTCATTGTTCCTATCTAGACTTAGAACTCAAAATTCACAAAATTTCAAAATGTAAATGATTTAAAAATTCTATTACAACCCACCTAATATACCACTTTGGCATAACTTAAAATGACCATATCTTGGGCCCCAATTATCCAAATTCAAAATCACAAGTTGCATTGGGATATAGACAATGAGCCCTTTCATATTATACCAAATTCATATATTCTCAATAATTTCCAAAAATAATTAAAAAATTTGCTACATAGATATCCTACTACATTCTAGATACTACCAAAAATAATGTTACAAATTTTTGGCCACAACATTACCATAATATTACCTAGTCAAATGTTATCATGCAATTTTTGTGTTATTCCTTTTATGAGAAGACCACCAGCTAACACTTTATTCTCTTATTATAAAAGGGGTGAATCTTAGTAATGGAATGTTTATAAACATTTTATACAAAATCAAAACACACTTGGCACAATTCTCATATTACAGTGATGGTGTACTTAGAAGCATGTTCTCCATATTCACTCAATATGTGGTACTTATATCAACTTTTAGATTGAATGGGGGGCATGTCATATAGTCATGGATTCTACACATTAATATTTATTATATTTAGTGGGTTCATGTAATCTAGGCATGTATTTCACACATTCATATTTTTTAGATTAAGTGGGGGCATGCTTGGGAAGCATTGTCTCCATACCTATTCAGTATTCAACATCTCCAGTTTATAGTGGGGTCATGTTTTGGAAAACATGTCATCCACATTGATACTTATTATAGTTTCAAATTCATTTATACATAGTTTGGTCATGCTTTATAATCATGTTATCCATACTTATTAAAGTTTTAGAATTAGCAAAGCATATATAATTTTTGATCCAGACTCACAGTTGTGGCAAAATCCTATATATTGGTACCATTTATTATACAAATTTTTAGTATGAGACATATCCAAGGTGAATATTCTATGAAACATGTGCTTAATATTTAAAAATACAAATTAGTTTCAAATTTATAAAACTTCTATGTATTGATAACCCAATGTACTAATACCTCAATTGAGCATTTATAGATTGTATTGAGCCTTACCCATCTACAGTAGTTGGTTCTTATTTTTGGTGTGATTAGATGGATTAAATCATCTGATCTCATCAATTTTTTATGAGATATTGATTACATCACTCACCTTATACTAATATATACATATACATATCTTTTTCACTCAAGTTGTGCTCATCAGGAAATGATACTCTTGATGGCTGAAGTAACACTTTTCCTATTATGGGTTGGGGGCATGATCACCTTCTAGTTCTCTTTACTATAATTACATTACCACCATGGTGTAAAACACTTTTACCACTTATAAACTAATTTATCTTTTTTTCCAAAAGATGTATGAGGTTGTAAGTCCCCTGTATACTTCTCCAGTTTTCAACACTCTAGACCTAGTTACTCCATGACACGTATACATGTGTACTCTATCCATGCTATTTATTTATGATACTTTTTTAGTATTAATTAAAAATATATTATGTACATTGATTCATCTTTTTTGGCATATCCTTAGACTCAGGTAGTGTTTAAAGGATGAAATATTGAAAGAACAACTTGAGAAAAGACAAGGTGTGTTATCCACACCACGATATGCTTTTTATTTTCCTTTAAACTAGTAATTCTCATTTTTATTACATTACCAAATTAAATGGGGGAAAATGTAGACACCCATTTTGGTACAAGTACACATATTTCTAGTCTTCTTATATGTATATATCTTTTTACTAAGAATTAGATATCTAGTGATGCAATCTCTTATGGACCTCTTCAGTTCCATCTTATTTCACTTAATTTACCTACCCCTTAGGCCTATGTGATATGTTTGTGTTTCTTCATCTAGTTTATACTAGATACCCTTACCTATTTTTCTTACTTTCTATATGTTTTAATCCCTTGGATAGTTATGTCTGTCCTAGACACTAGTGTCGATGTTAGTGTCCAACCTTGATACAACTATCTAGACTTATCTTTTTCTATATATTTTGATTTGTGACCATTTTGTTAGCCTTATTTTCCCATCCTATAGTTATATTTTCATGTTTTACTAGGTTATAATTCAAATTCAAAAGGTTTGTATATATATATAGGCTATGGTCTTATTATTACACCTTCTAATTTAATAAGGCAACTCTATAATAAGAAATTATTGTCTATTTTAAGATATTAAATTTCTCTACAACATTGAATTAAATATATGAATCATTCAAAATGTCAAATTTATTATTGCATCACTTTTACTAAGGGTTACTAAGAGAAAAATCATATAATCATATTGTTACAATTCCATACACATGCATAGGAAGAAGAACTACATGCAGTCTAAGTCCCTCTTAGGAGTGTTGGTTATGTAAGCAATACTTAGCAATAGTAGGGTTGCTAGGGATAACTTGACTCAGTTAATAACCCCTTTTTACCAGGTTTTAAGAGGTATAGTGAAAAATAATTAAGGTTTCTTATTATCTAGATATGGAACACAGGTGAACATAAGTTGAGGCATAGAATGATTACACAGGGTGTAACATGGGTCTAATCCAAATTTGAGGTCACCCTTGTGTATATTTATCATTAGACATTAATATTAGATATAAGCATAAGCATAAACATTACTATCCCAAATTGATGTAACTTTATGAATGTCAAAAAAAGTCAAAATACAAAATAAACAAAGTTCATATCTATAACATAGCCCTGTGATGACTCCTACCTACTGCCATAGTCTAGAAAAAAATAAAAAATAAGATACACTTTCTTTATCTCTTAGTTGTTTTATACTTGATTTATTACATATGCTAAATTAGGTAAGTTTGTATTATTAACTATATTTTAGTGAAAATCTAAATACTGTTATTCCCTTCAAACAACTTTAATTACTTGGGTATTATCTTGTAAAACTCCAAAAATACTTAAAACACCTTGACACGTACTTTAAGTGAATATTAGATTACATTCAGAGTACCAAGTGTTTTAATATTATCAAGGGAAGTTGATGAGGCTACTAATTATTCTATTTATAGCCTCATCCATACCTAATTATATAGATTTTACCAATATGAATCCCTAGAACTATCCATGACTTATTTAAATAAATGAATGAATTAATGATTATATGTGTACATTAATATATACATGTTGTGTTATGAATTAATGGTGCTTTTTATTTGATTATATTATACTTGTGTAACCTTATTTAACAAAAATTTGAAGGGTATAATAAGACTTTAGGTATCCTACTTGGTCACAACACTTATAGAAAATCTCACAACAAAAATGGCTCCATCTCATATTAACAGCCAACCTACAGGATTTCCACCTATAGGTTGACCATAGCAACTATAGGTTTTCACCTATAGGTTACTCATAGAAACTTCTAGCTTATACCTATAGGAGCTCACAACCACTACACAAAACAAACCATTGTTGTGATAATAAGTGGATTTTAAGGACACATCCATCTATCTTAGAAAAAAAATAAATGATTGAAGAGGGTCCTCCATAACAGCTATATGGACCCCTCACATGCAAAGAAACTTGGATGTGCTTCCAAATGATGAATAAGACAAGGACAATGGAAATGAGAGAAAGAAGCAAAATAGTAAAGCTACATATATTGTTCTTTACCTAGTCAAACATAAAAACAAGTAACTTTAAGTTACTAACCACCTGAAGGTTGACTAGGTTAGTTACAAAGTATTTGTACCTTTCCTAGTTTAGTGTTTTTGGTTTGAGCTAATACACTACCTTATGTATTTAATGGTAGAAACTAAATTAGATTAGGGGATAATGGAATTGTAGAAAGTAATTGCATTCTGATTTTTAAATTATTGTAATCTAATGTAGCAATCTTTAATTGTTATAGATCTGAGTAATGAAAAAGGCTAATTCTATAAGAAGCTTTTGTAAGTCTCTCATAGAAGGATTGGAAATCAATTTTGAATGAGGAGGGCCCCTCAGAAGGAGTTTTAGTGAAGATCCTGACCTTTCTTAGAATAAAGTGTGTTGTGTAAATTGATTTCATTACTAGTTTGATTATATGAAGTGTGATGCATGTGTGACTCATAAGTGTGAAGAATTTTTGCATTCTATTATAATAATTTCCTTGTATATCTATATCGTAAAATTAGTATAATTTCATTGTACTATAACCAACAATTAAGTTAATCTATGAATAAATAATGCATATATAGTGCTAACATCTTTGAAAAACCTAAGTACACTAGGTTGATAATTAATGTTAAGCAAATTTAAAAATATGACATTAACTAGGTAATAAGTCTGACCAACATTTTGGTGTCATTGCTGCGGAGGTTGTCAATTATTGGTTTCTAGATTAATTTTACTACTTTCATTTCTTTCTTCCTAGATTAGTTTTACTACTTTCATTTTCTACTTTCTAGAGTAATTTTACTGCTTTCATTTCTTGCTTTCTAGAGTAACTTTCTTGCTTTCATTTTTTGCTTTCTAGAGTAACTTTCCTACTTTCATTAGATAACTTTACCACTTTATAAAGATAAAATTTCAATTCCTATGTTTTTATTTTTGTATTCCTTCATTTTTTTTTATTTTTTTTCATTCTATTTCTTCTCATTTTGAAACAACCCATGAAACACAAAGAAGGAAAACACTAACCCTGTGTAAGAAGGGATAGGACAATTGAAGGTGTGTCTCAATATTTATGTAGAGAGAAAGAGATTATTGAGAAAGATTCTTATAAAACAAGCCACAATTTTCTACTAAGAAAGAACCATAAGTACCTATAGCAACTAAGAATCCTATTGAAAGATATACCATAACCTAGAGGGCTCTTGAAGAAGGAAACACTACAAACCAAAGGAGGTACCTTGCAAAAGATTTACTATTGGATTTGAAAAAAGAAATAAAAGTGGAAAAAGTATTAGCTACATTAGTAAAGAGAAATGAAGGTGAAGAACTACATGAACCAAATGCTCTAAAAAGTAACATCTTCATAACATTTCAACAAGGCTTTCTTGAATAAATCAAAGAAAGCTCAGGAGAGTCTTCATACTTCTCATCTAGTAAAATGACTGCAAATCATCAGATAAATGTTTACTATCATGTTGACCAAGGGACTAATAAAAAATTTGAGGATGTGATCCTACGTACCTTTGGTATCCATATCACAATAAAAACCATCATGAATGGAGAAGGAGAATTTGTAGAAAACAATAAGGCTCTAGACACAAACACTTTTAAATTTCCTATTCTAGATGCAATGGACATAACACAAATGAAAAATATTCCACCCTCAACCTTGCCCAATTTTAGAGGTACATTATCAAAATACCTAAACACATTTTTTTTTAAATTTTATATCCTCTGTAGAAGATATGACTATAGGTAGGAAGCATATAAATTGAAACTTTTTCCTGCCACCCTCAAAGACTCAACACTTCACTAGTTTATGGGACTAGGTAGTAATTCAATCTGTAATTGAGAAGACATGAAAAATAAGTTTGTGGCTAAGTATCAAAATTATGGATGAGGAAAAAAAATTAGAATAAATGACATCTTCAAGGTGACTCAAGAAGAGGATGAATCCCTAGAAGACTATGTTGAATGATTCATGTTTAGTGTACAAAAATTCAAGCAAAGTGCACTAGGAGAAGAGCCTCTAAAACTCATCTTCCTAAAAGGAGTCAGAGAATATTGTTTGAAATCCTTAGATATAATGAGTGGATGATATATCTACCAAATTACATTCACAAATATCAAAGAGCCAAGCAAAAATTATTCCATATTTGTGATAAATAAAGTTTAGACAGCAAGCTTCTACTAGCAACTGCAAGTGGCATATCAAAATCTAAAGTTAGTAACTTGTAACAAGACATGAAACAAGATATTATTAGTCATTTTTCAATTAAACTAGATATTTTTCACACAAGGAAAAATCAAGTAGCCTTGGATCAAGCTTTAACCATCTATTTTCTAGATTATAAGAAGAAGAAGAAGAAGACAAATTGTAGGTGTCACAAGGTTCAAGCTAAAGTAACTAACATCACAGCTAAATAACTAGAAATAATAGATTTTCATGCTATAGGAGGATATGGGGACCAATTTTTATATATTTCACAAAGAAATCCATGGGTTTAATGAACAACTTATCTAGGTATGGGACAAAATCCACCTTTTGTAAATTCTACCTTTTTTAATTCATAATTTGTAAATACTACTCCCAATTGGAATAATTCATGGATGAATGTTCCACCTCCTAATCCTAGCTAATAGCCACATCAAATAAGCCACCCCTCCACCTCTTTTTAGCCTAAAAAAATGTATCCCCACCTGTAATACAAGCTTGGTAGCCATGCCAAGGCCCACCCCTCGTAAACTAGTGGCAATAGCTCTGGAAACCCAATCATCCCTGGGTAAACTATCAAGGAGGGTTTCCTCCACAATAGCAATAACAACCTCTTGCTCTTATGCCCAATACACAAGTTAAACCCAAGCCTAATCATCTCTCTACCCAACTCATATAAAATCCTATAAATAAGTCGGTGTAACTGACATTTAGTACTGAACCTATTCAATACCTAGCATATATAATGAACATCAATGAAGTTCATCTACATTTATAAAGAGTTATACCACCCCCAACCCCACCCATAATAATATATATAGCTCAAAAAAATCTAAAATATCATGCTAACCCACCCTCACAACCACAAGAACTTTTTAAAATAGTAAATAAAGCCACTGATGAAGCAACCCCACTATTTCTAGAATGTCTTAGCCTTCAGTGCCACACAATTGAACCTAAATTTGACTTCATAGGGAAGATCAAGAATCTTTGTGATAAAACTACTCTCTTCTAAGCCATAAAATATGTGCCCTTATATTCCAAAGATATAAGAGACCTATGTCTACATAAATCTAGAAATAACAATAATGATTCAATACAATGCATGTAATTGGCCAGCTAGTAGAGATTATACTGAAAAACACCTTGCTAAAGAAATATTCAGATCTAGGATGCCCAGTAGTAATAGTCTAGATCTATGATCAGTAGCTATCCAATAAATTGATAAATCTAGGGGCTAAAAAAATATAATGATAATTGAAACCATGAAAAAAGTATAGCTAAATAATATTTTTGATCTAGGAATTTGACTCAAGAGATGATGGTTAGAATGGTGTTAGTTCAAAAATGAAAATAATATGAAAGAAACACACTAACTAGCATAACATCTCTAAGCATAGACACTAGGGAGAGATTGGTTAACAAACAAGAATAAAACACACAACTAAAATGTAAAATAAATCCTCTTTTACCTTCCTTGGATGCTCCAAAATGGTTGTTGTAGTGGTTTGTTCAGTTTGTGCTCATGAAGTCCTCATCAATAGAAGCTTCACTACCTCTATCTCTCCTTGGTACCTTTGGCTTGTGTCTTGGATTGGATTGGAATCAATTTGTCATGGTAACACTAATTTAAATGGCTTCTTAAAGATATTTGTTTATTATAACTTTACACCAAAATAGTTTATAAATGATGTGGTAAGGCCTCATATTTATAGATTTTTGAGATTGATCAGAATCAACTCGAACCATCCATCTCAAGATTGAGATATGTGTCTAAGGATTCATCCAATTTTTCAATTAAAATTTATAAATAAGCTCATCAATATTTGGGATAGATGAAAAATTAAGAGGTATGGAGGGCTTTGATGAGGCATGGGAGGCATGAATCCTGATATTTGTGGTATTTATGGCCTAGGGATGTCTTCCCAAGAAATGAGGTCACTTGATGATGTAGATATTCAATATTCATTTCTAAAAAAAATTATTCAACAAGTTTTCATGGAATTCCTGATTAGGCTCTAATTTGGGTTAATTAATTCTTAAGCATGTTTAAGCACTTTGTGTACAAATCACTCAAATTGATTAAAATGCCTTGTTATTGGTCTAAAATTTGACTGGATTAGAATTAGAAGGTGATGTTAGATGTGTTGGATCCATTATCCTATTTAGGATGTTATCAATAAAAAATAATAGATCCATGTGTCTCATGTAAGAGATTTTATAAGAAAAAGCAATCTAAAACACCCAAGTGCAAAATTGGTATTTTGACTCAAAATAATTTGATCAAAGTTAGTTGGCCCATAAATTAAATTACCTCATTTAGGGATACCCTAGCCAAAATCAGTATTTGAATATGTTAGTTTCACATCATTTAGCATGTTTTAGTATTTTTAGGCCTAAATTATGAATTTTGGATGGAAATTAGCCAAAAGCCTGATTGGAAGTTATTAGTGGCTAGTTTTAGGTGTCTACAGTTTTCCCCTATTTGGGAAGGCATTGCAAGCTGTAAGCATAGTATCATCTTCTCAAAGAATTAAAAGGTCATGTATGCATACAATTGTAATGATGATAAATTAACTATATGATTCCCCCTTTAGGGAATAGTTGGCACAAGCAAGTCGATAAATGGTCCCTCAAAAAAAAGCAAAATGAGAAGACCAAAGAAAGGAAAGATGATGGGGTGAAAAAAAAATGATAGTGAAAAATTAGTCAAAATCATTCAGAATGCAAGTGGGACAGTGTGTAATAATTTTCCCGAAGGCGGTTATAAACATTGTACCCTAATAGTGGCAATGTGGTATGATAACACAATGATCTACCCAAAGGCAGTTATAATCATTAAGAAGATGGAGCTACCCCAGTTAGGATAGACAAACAAGATAATAGCATGCCCCTGTATGGGTGGAAAACATAAAGTGGTGGCAACACAATGATTTTCCCAAAGGTGGTTATAATCATTAAAAAATATATGTGGGATGGTGTGTAATGATTTGCCCATATGTGGTTATAATCATTAGACCTCAATTATGGAAAACATGATAAACTTGATTGAGGATGATGATAACTTAACATAGAGGGTAATGATGAATTAGAACAACCTACTAGTAGGGAGATGCTCATCTGAACTAATAAAGGTTGGAATTCTTTCGTGTTTAATTACTCTATTTGGGATATGATTGAGATGGAATCAGGATATTAGTGTTGAAGAGATGCTACCATTACTGAATAGACTTTTTTAAGCTTAGGTTTGTTGTAGCACATATTAGTAAGTAGCATGGTATTAACATCATGAAGGCTTGGTTGAAATATGCATAAGGACTGACTCCCATAGTCCAATACTCAATAGAAAATAATGCACCAATGATAGAAACCATGATGATAATGTGAGCATATGAATATGGATATATTCAAGTATAAGTGTGGGCAAGGAATCACCCAATGAACACACATAAATTGAATCAAGGCAATAATGCTAAAAGTAAATAAATAGATAGACAAACAAACAAACAATGCAATAGAAACCATATGAACATTGCCCCTAGAAAATAGGTGATAAATTAACAAATGAAAAAAATGGGGGAATAGAATAAAAGTAAGGGAGTGGTCAAGTTGTCTCCATATGCACTAAGAAAGGGGATGCTACCTACATAATTCCATAGATGTAACATCCAATAAAAAAACTTCAAGCTAAATGTATTTCTCCAAGGAATGGGAAGAATGTGATAATTGATGAAAATAAACAAAATATATGTGAGAGAAGAAGAGAAATGGTCCTAAAAAATGAAAAGTGTATGAGAGAAAAAGGCTAAAATGGATGGGGAAATTAAATGATAAGTGATTTGCTTGTAACTTAGTAAGGGTTTCCAGAATCCTTAAGGCAAAGAAGTGGTCAATGTTTTTGTTCTTTTCTAATGATTTTTTAAATGTTTTTTGAATTTTTTGAAGTATCTCAACTCAATTGAGAATGAAAAGATGATAAATGGTTCAAGCTCACAAAATGGTGAGAGCGTGACTTAGGTTGCTCACAAAACAGTGAGAGTGTGGCTTAAGTTGCTCATAAAATGATGAGAGCATGGCTTAGGTTACTCATAAAATGGTGAAAGAATGGTTTAGTGTGATGGAAATGACCTCAACAAGTATCAAGCACTACCTAAATAATCCCAAAGTATGACCTCAAGTCATTATAGTTCTGCCTTTACAACAGAGAAACTTGACTAGTGTAATAGCCAATTCAGATAAAAAAGGCACAATTAGTAAAAAGGTATAGTATGACATACGAAGTGGCAAGTTGGTATGTTAAAGCTTAATGTTTCCTCTAGTTTTTCCATAGGTGGTTATAACTAGGACATAATGGCATAGATCAATGGTACTAATTTTCCCAAAGGTATTTATAATTAGTAGCAAGACTGGTGGTAAGAAAATAATAACAAACAAAGGATGCAATTGGTGAAACTTCTATCACACTGTCCCAAAATACAATCTCTATCTAAATTATTTGAACCAACTAATGAAACTTATTAGATACCTCAATGCTGAAAATGCATAACAAATGGTAAAAATCAAGGTCAAATGGGCTAAGGTTTAGAACACACTATGTTGATAAAATAGAAGCAAAAAGTGGATACAGTGAAGAGGATAGATAAGGATGGTGTTTATATAAAGAAGAACAGTGATAAAATGGCATAACTAAAATGGTCCTTATAGATAATACATAGTGCTCAAACATAGTATCACTTGAGATATATAATATTCATTAGCTCTAGAAGTTCATCATCATCTAGTGTGGTAAGCCTATATGCTTTTGATCCACAATCTATAGTGATGATGAAAGGCCCTATCCAATTTGGTTTGAATTTTCCTTTATGTTTTTTCTCAGATGTGGTATTATTTTGGTTTTCTTTAAGAACAAGATCACCAAGTTCAAATGTTTTATACTTAACACACTAATTATAGTGGCCTTTGAGTTATTTCTAATATGCTTAAATATTATTTAGTGCATCCATGTGTTTCTCATCAAGTAGGTCTAGCTCTTGTAGTTGAGCTACTCGATAGTCATGATCATATAGGACATACTTGAAAGATATGTGTAGTGAAGGGAATTTGACCTCAATGGGAATGATGGATTTAGTACCATAAATGAGTATGGATTGGCTCTTATGGGGGTACAATGATTGGTATGGTATGCCCAAAGGGCAAGGAATATCTGAAGGTGCCAATCATGACCCGTATCATTGATAATATTTTTTAGAATATTGACAATGGTTTTATTGGATGCTTTAGCTTAGCCATTACCTTAAGGGTAATATGTTATATAAAAATGTTGTGTGATGTTATATTCAAAACATAGCTGGTCTACATCCTTGTTCTTAAATGATCCTTCATTATCAGATATAATGTTAGAGGGGATATCGTAGCAGAAAATGAGATGGTTGAAAATGAATTTAGAAATTTGATTTCCAGTCATGTAAGTGAGGGATATAGATTCAACTCAGTGAAATATTTGATGGTGGTAAGAATATGTTTATGGCCATCAGATAAATTGGGGTTAATCTTACCAATGAGGTCAAATCCCCACGTAGAAAATAGCCATGGTGTCAACATTAGTTTTGAAGTTTTTGTTAGGGCATGAATTAGATTAGCATGTTGTTGACATTTATCACATTTTGTACATATGTAATTGTATCTACATCCATTATGGGCCAACAATAACCAATATAAAAGAGCTTTTTGGATAGGACTACCCTGCTAGAATGAGCTCCACATACTCCATGAACTTCTCTTAATGCTAGTGTAGACTCTATCAAAGTTAAACAACGAAGTAGAGTTCCATCAAAACTATGATGGTAAAGGGTGGATCTAAGTAGATTATAATGATTGGAATGATGAATGAAGGCTTTGGTTTTTTTTTTAGATAGGTTAGGTGGTAAAACTTGGTTATGAAGGTAGTTGTAAAGGTTTGAGTACTAAATAGAATTAAGACCAATAATATAATAAATCATGGAAATTGTTGAAGGTTCATGAGCTGGTGTTGAAAAATTCTCAATGAGAAATTGGTATTCTCTATCTTTATCTATTTGTTGAATTAGAGAACTAATAGTAGCCATAGCATCTGCAATTCTATTACTAGCCCTTGGTATGTGCTCAAACTAGATGTTGACAATTTTTTGTTTAAGAGTGTTAACCATGGCTTTATATGGAACTAGCTTGTCATCTTTGGTCTGAAAATGATTTGTGATCTGATTAATGATTAACTGAGAATCACCATAAAGCTAGAGATGAGATATATTCCAATGCACTGCTTTTCAAAGTCCTACAACAAGTGCTTCATACTTGGCCATGTTGTTTGTGTAAGGAAAGTTGATTCTAAATGATTTAGGGATTAGATCCCCCTATGGTGTAATAAACAATAGGCATGCCCCCAATCCATGTGTTGTAAATGAACCATCAAAATAAAACTTTCAGGGCTACTCCTCAAGGGGTGTGTTAATGATGGTCATTATGGATTCATTAGGAAATTGAAATGTGAGTGGTTGTATGTCTATGAGAGGTTCTTCAGCAAGTTGATCTATAAGAACTTGTCCCTTAATTACCTTCTGATTAACATAGTCTATGTCAAACTCACTAAGAAGAATGATCCATTTATCCATTCTACCTTGCAAAGCTATTTTAGATAGTAGATACTTGAGCGGATCTACTTTTGAAATGATTATGGTCTTATTATTCAACATATAATGATGCAATTTTTGAGCTATAAAAACCATGGCCAAATAAGCTTTTTCAATAGGTGCATAGTTATGTTTATATGTAGACACGATAAGGCTTAGGTAGTACACAATATACTCTTTTCCATTGTCATAATGTTGAGCCAAGAGTTCCCCTAGAGCATGGTTGATACTTGATAGGAATAACAAGAATGGCTTGCCTAGCATAGGAGGTAATAGAATAGGTAGATTAACAAGATAGTCTTTGAGTTTTTGAAAATTTATTTGGCAGTGATCATCCCAGTGAAATGTAACTCCCTTATTCAAAATTTGTGTAAATGGATGGCACTTGTCTGCTAACTAAGAGATGAAGTGTTAGATTGACTAGATCTTACTTTGTAAACTATAAAATTGCTTTAAGTTGGTTGGTGGCAGCATCTCGGTTATAGCATGGACTTTAGTTAGATCAACTTCAATACCTCTATGAGACATGATGAATCTAAGTAGTTTTCCTAAAGTTACACTGAATACATATTTCTTTGGATTGAATCTGACTTTATACTCTCGTAATCTTTCAAATATCTTATGTAACACTGCTAGATAGTCAGCCCTAGTTTTGGATTTTCCTAATATGTCATCAACATAGTCTTCAACAATATCATGCATCATATCATTGAATATGATAGTCATGGCCTTTTGATATGTAGCTCCATCATTCTTAAGTCCAAATGGCATTACCTAATAATAAAATGTTCCCCATGGAGTGGTGAATGTTATTTTATGTTGGTCTTCTAGTGTTATTATGATCTAGTTGTATCTTGAAAAGCCATCCATGAGTGAAAGAATTTCATAACCAGTCATGGAATCAATGATCATGTCAATATTAGACAAGAGAAAATCATCTTTAAGACAAGATTTGTTGATATCTCAAAAATCAGTATAGATTCTAATCCCTTCAAGCTTTTTACTAACAGGTACCAAATTAAAGATCCATTCTAAATAGTTAATGGATCAGATATATCCTGCTTCTAAGAGTTTTTACAACTCTTTATTTACCAAATAGTAATGCAAGGATGAATCTTACATATCTTTTGTTTTACCAATTTGACATTAGGATTAATCACAAGGTGATGGAGAACCAAGATGGGGTCTAAACCTAGCGTGTCAGAATAAGCCTATGCAAAAATATCTATAAATTATTTTAATAGAGATATAAAGATGTTATGTTCCTCCTTAATAAGGGACATGCCTAATTTTATCTATTTCAAGTTTGATGGATTCTCGATATTTACCTCTATGTTATCTTTGACTAAAAGGGTTAAACTATCTTCTAAGATAATAGGCAATGATTTGAACTATTAGACTATGGCAGGGTCCTCTGTTAGGACTTGATCTTCAAATTCTCTTAGGCATGATGAATCTAAGTCCCCTAATGGGAGATCTAGCCATGTAAAAAAAATAGTTGAGAATTCTTGAAGAATTTGATCAAATACTTGTCATTCTTAAAGATAAACTTGGATCCATAGACAAGTTCATCATTGATGGCCTCTTAGTCTAAATTTGAAGAAGAATGAACAACCCCATCTAATGGCACCTAAAATAGGTTTTCACCATTACACTCACCTTTATCTTTAATTTTTCTATTATCATAAAGTGCCTCAAAGAGGTTTTCACTTTGGGACCTCAATGTTTTACTTATTTATTTTTGGCTAAGGGTGTTCACTCACTCTCCAAAATAGGCTACAAGATCCAATGTGATTAAGAATCCTAATTTGTGATCTCCCAATGAAACATTGTCTCTTAGGCCTAAGAAATCATAGAGTGCCTCATCATTCTAGAACTCATCAATTGGTAGATTAGATTTTTGTTGGTCCCAATTTATCAGTTGGGGATAATATAATGGCAATGGGTTATGATGAATGGCTAGGGTAAGGGTAAAAATGGCATTGGTATCAAACATGTTAGTTTTAGCTAGGTTATCAAAAGTGAGGCTATGATCAGACTCTGCTTTGCTATTGACATCATCATCACTAGTCACTAGTGATGGAGCTTGAATAATATACATGGGGTCACCCCTAAGTGGTTTAAATCCAAGTCCATAAGGTCTTTCATATTTAGTCATGGAAATTGGCTCAATGTTTCTTTGTTGATTTGGTCTGAGGCCTCTTCTTTCATAATTGTAATGCTCCATGATCCTATTGGGAATAATATACTTTGTATTTTCATAACAATTAGCTTGGTTATCTTTGTATAACCATGATTCATCCCCTTCAAGAGGGTTAGGTCCTAGGCCAAATGCTAGTACAAATGTGACAAGCCCCTTATCTTTGTTCTTTTGTTGCTAATGTATATGTGGGATGACTTTAGGTCACCCAAAGGTTTTCAAATTCTAAGGAAGATTGGTAATATGAAATGTACCATGGGTCACATACTCTCCTAGTCCATTATCTAAAATGGTGAAATGATTATAATATTCAGGAGGTGGCATGTGGGAAAGGGAATCTAAGGTATTAGGATTTATATAATTATCTGATGAAGGATCAATAAGTATAGCCTTTCATTTATCCTAATTGAAACTTAGATTCATGTCATACTGATAATTGTATCTTTGAAATTCAACCTCAAGATGCTTGTAATGTTCATATAGGTGTAAATCTCCTGGAATATTCACTTCCATCCCTAAGTGGTAAAATTTGATACATTGGTGTAGTGTTGATGGGACTACATGAATCTCATGTAACCATAACCTACCTAAAAGCATATTGTATAATAACTCGAGATCAAGCACATGGAAAAGTGTATCATGGGTCAAAGGCCCAATGATAACTAGAAAACTAATGGTGCCTTGTGATTCTATTTTTTGATTATCATAGACTTTGATTGTTTTTATTTCTAGTTGAAGATATACCATTGTATACTCAAGAAGCTTGATGAGATTTAGAGATACTATGTTGAGGCCAGATCCATTGTCTATAAAGACATGTTTCACTTTACACCATTTGATACAAATTCTATGTGAAATGGGTTATTATGGAGTGGGCCAAGAGAAGACATATCACTTTGGTTGAATGTGACTTATTGGGTTGGAGCTAGATGTCCAACCAAAGCTTGAAATTTATCAAGGGATATGTCACTACCAATAGTGGATTGGGTTAAAAACTCATTCAAGATGTTTTTATGGATTATTGACATTCGCAACAAATCTAAAATAGAAATTTGTGCTAGTGTCTTTTGTAATTATTACATAATGTCAAATTTCTTATCTTGGTTAGTAGTGAATGGTTTATTTCAAGGCTGAACGATTGGTTGGATGATAGGCAAAGTGACAAATGGTTGTGGGCCAAGGATAGTAATATTTGACCTTCAAGTTGTGATTGTATAATTGGGATTAAATACTAGACCATTATTTATAAATGATATTAGAAATGGTTTGGGACCAGGTAGGACAAGTCCTGATTTCCAATATACTTATATGTGGTCACATGGCAAGAACAAGTTATCGATATAAAGTTCAAAAGGGGAAGTCCTAGTTTGCTATTTTGCCTATATGCATTCCCAAGTCAAAGAAAGATTATCCATGTAACTTGGTTGAATGTTTTTGTTTAGCAATGGTCTAGGTTTATTAGTGCTTGGTCTAAGATTAATGGAGATGGTATTAACGCTACCCCCTACAATATGACCTACAACCCTATTGTAGTCATGTGTAACTACATGGTAGGTTTGTTAGTTGTTACTATTTTGACCTTGGTTTTATCTATTGCTCTATCATTGTGGGTTCTGATACTGATTTTGTTGACTCTACTAGTTTGTCCTTTGATTTTGTTATTAAACTAGTTGTTGTTTTTACTAATTATTTTATTACTACTGATTGTTATGTTGGGGAAAAGGGTTTTGATAAATCCCAAGAGTTTGAATGGAAGTGAAAGCACCATTATTCAATTTTATCTCCCCATTTTCCAACATATTCTCAATTAAATGCTTGATTTGGACACATCTTTGTAGATTATGCCTATTGACCTGATGATAATCACAAAATTTGTTTTCACGGTACCAATCAAGATAAGGAATGACTTGTGGATAATGCTTTGGTATAGGCCAACTAATCAGATTAGTGGTATCAAGCTTACAAAATACCAACTCAATAGGTTCTCCTATGTCACTAAAGACATGACATGCAAACATGGTTCTCTTAAGAGGAGGGGTTTGTAATGGTAATAGTTGTTGTATTTGTGCAAGTCTTGGTTACCATAATGTGATCTAGGAATTTGACTCAAGAGAGGATGGTTAGTATGGTGTTAGTTATAAAATGAAAATAATATGAAAGAAACACACTAAATAGCATAACATCTCTACGACTAGACACTAGGGAGAGCTTAGTTAACAAACATGAATAAAACACACAACTAAAATGCAAAAGAAATCCTCTTTTACCTTCCTTGGATACTCCAAAATACTTGTTGTAATGAATTTATTGATTTTTGCTCATGAAGTCCTCATCAATGGAATTTTGGCTACCTCCATCTCTCCTTGGCACCTTTGGCTTGTGGCTTGGCTTGGCTTGGAATCAATTTGGCATGGTAACACTAATTTCAATGGCTTCTTAAAGATATTTGTGCATTATAACTTTTCACCAAAATAGCTTAGAAATGATGTGGTAAGGCCTCATATTTATAGATATTTTTGATTCATCCAAAACCAACTTGAACCATCCATCTTAGGATTGAGATGTGTGGTTAAGGATTAATCCAATTTTGCAATTAAAATTTATAAATAGGCTCATCAATATTTGGGATAGAAGAGAAATTAAGAGGCATAGAGGGCTTTGATGAGGCATGGGAGGCATGAATCTTGATATTTGGGGCATTTATGGCCTAGGGATGTCTTCCCAAGAAATGAGGTCACCTAATGATGTAGATATTTAATATTCATTTTCAAAACAAATTATTCAACAAGTTTTCATGTAATTCTTTATTAGGCTCTAATTTGGGTTAATTAGTTCTTAAGCATGTTTAAGCACTTTGTGTACAAATCACTCAAATTGATCATAATGCCTTGTTATTGGTCTAAAAGTTGACTAGATTAGAATTGGAAGGTGATGTCAGATGTGTTGGATCCATTATCCCATTTAGGATGTTATAAATATAAAATAACAAATGCATATGTCTCATGCAAGAGATTTGATAGGAAAAACCAATCCAGAGCACCCAAGTGCAAAATTGGCATTTTGACTCAAAATGATTTGATCAAAGTTAGTTGACCTATAAATTGCATTACCCCATTTAGGGATACCCTAGCCAAAATCAGCACTTTAATATGTTAGTTTCACATCATTTAGCATGTTTTAGTATTTTTAGGCCTAAATTATGCATTTTGGGTGGAAATTGGCCAAAATCCTAATTGGAGGTTATCAGTGGCCAATTTTAGGTGTCTCTAATAGTCATCCCACATCTAGAATACTAAAAATGGTTGACAAGTCTACAATCAAACCAAGAGTCATTGAAGATCTTTTCATTATTAAATATTCTTGGGAGTATCCTAAAGATTTCATTGTGTTGTAACTAAAGTCTAATTTGGGTGGATACCCTCTTATCTTAGGATGACCTTGGATTACCTTAATAGATGCCTTCATAAGCTACATATCAGGTAACATATTGATATAAAATGGCAACCAAACTAATAATTTGGTCCTCTATCCTCCAACATAACCATCTTTGGAACCAAACCATACATTATGGGCTAAAGAAGATGAGGCAGGCTAGCCTCCCTTGATTCATGTATTCAACATAGACCATGCATGTACTTTAGTTGATCAAGAGGAAGATATAATTATAACAAATGTTCTATATAATAATTACCAGATGAATCTTGAAGATCTTAACAACCTATAATATGTGAGGTGCCCATTTGTCATCCTCTAGGAAGAAGATAAATCTATTGCATTTATACAAGAAACATTCCATTAGTTGTTACCTCATAGATACAACTAAATTAGATCCATTATCAATTTAGAAATGATGAAATCACTCACAAAGTAAATTGAAATTTCTCCAAGAAAAACATTGTTTATTAATAACAAGTTAGAGTCAAATGAAGAAAAGTACCTAGTCAGCATGTTGCATGCAAACCAATGTGAGTTTACATGGAATTATGAGGATATGCAAGTAATTAGCATTAAAACATGCACAAATCACATCTTTATGAAAGAGGAGTGTCAACCAATTAGATAACCACAATATAGGATGAATCCAACTCTTAGAGAAATAGTCAAAGTGAAACTATAAAAACTCATGATCGCTAGATTTATATATCCCATCTCTGATAGTGAATGGGTTTCAAAATTAGTAAATGTACAAAAAAATATATAAAGTGTAATGTTTTCATAGATTAAAAATAAATTAATATAACCAGAAAATATCATTTTCCTCTACCATTCATTGATCATGTGCTAGACACACTAGCAGGAAAAAAATATTTTGCCTTTCTAGATGGCTTTAGTGGTTATAACTAGATTATAATTGCTCTTAAGGACCAAGATAAGACCACCTTCACTTGTCCCTGGGGTACTTATACCTACACTATATTACTTCTTGGGTTGTGAAACACTCTTGTAACATTCTAGAGGGATATCTTGAGTATCTTTTTAGATCTAGCCAATGAATGTGTGTAAATCTACATGGATGACTTCATTATCTATGGAGAAATATTTGATGAGTACCTAAAGAACATAAAGAAAGTAATATAATGCTATCAGGAGAACAATTTATCCTTAAGTCACAAGAAATGTTATGTGCTAATGACATAAGGCATTATCCTACACCACCATGTATCTTCTAAAGGAATCCATGTTGACCCTACAAAAATCAACATAATAAAAAATCTGCCTGTACCTCAAAAAGAGAAGGATGTCAAGAGTTTTTAGAAAATGTTGTGGAATCTTCCCTTTTATATTCACATAGACATTTTAGATAATACCTTGGGAGTTATGCTAGGCCAAAAACATTGAGCACTCAAGTATGTCATATATTTCATAAGCAAGAACTTACAGGTAGAAAAATTAAATTAAATGGTCACTAAAAAAGAGTTCTTGGTAGTAGTCTATGCTATTAACAAGTTTCATCACTATATAATAGGGTACCAAGTCTTTGTTCATACAAACCATGTAGCCATTAGGTACATTATGAAAAAACCAATTGTCTCAAGTAGAGTGATGAGATGGCTACTCTTATTACCATAATTTGATCTAACTATTGTAGATAATAATAGTAAGGATAATGTCATAGTTGACATCTTATCATGATTACAATCCCCTCAAGAGGATACCATAGTGGATGACTCATTTCCAGATGAGCACCTATTCTCCCTCACCCTTATCACACCTTAGTATGTTGATATTGCTAACTACCTTGTAACAAGGTTACTTCCACAACACTTCCTCCCTAAATAAAAAAGAGTTTTGATTCAAAAAAGTGGCAAGTATTCCTAGCTGTCCAGATTATTTTTTTATATTGGGCCTAACTCCATCATCAAAAGATGTCTTAGAGAAGATGAAGTTTTAGATATCCTCAAATATTTCCATGATGAACCTTATGGAGGGTACTTTACATCTAAGCATATAATAGTAAAAATTTTAAATATAGTGTATTATTAGTCTTCAATCCATCAAGATGAAATAAATTATACAACTCATTGTGATAGATGTCAATGTATGGGGAGACCCACACATTCAGATGAGATACCTTTGTAGCCTTAAATGGTGCTTGAACCATTTGAAAAATGGGGCCTAGATTTTGTAGGACCTTTTGATCCAAAATCAAACAACAAAGAGTACATCTTTGTATGTACTGATTATGTCACTAAATGGGTATTTGTAAAGGTTTTTACACATGTCAGAGATGATAAGGTGATCACTTTCCTTTATGAAGAAGTATTCACAAGATATGGTGTGCCTCAATAAATAGTCACTGATCAAGGACCAAAATTTACTATTGGTTTAATTACCACCCTAGTCCAACAATATGAGATTAGGTATAAGAAATCAACTCCATATCATCCACAGTCTAATGGATAGATAAAAGTCACCAATAGGGAGTTAGAAAATATTTTGACCAAGATTGTTAGTATGTCCCATAAGGATTGGGAGGATAGAGTTTTTGAAGTTGTTTAAGTGTATAGAATCATGTGGAATACCACTATAGGCTTCACCCCATATGAGTTGGTCTATGGTAAGAAACCTATGTTGTTAATTGAATTTGAGCACAAGACCTTACAGACAACACTAGAACTTGGGATGGATATATTTGAAACACATAAAGAGAAACTTATGTAGCTTAATGCCTTAGATGAATATAAATAATAGGCACTACAAAACACATAACTTATATAGTATTAGTGGATTGGATGGCATGATAGATATATTAAAACTAGGCAATTCATTTCAAGATATTGGGCCCTTTTTTTAATTCAAAATACAAGGATCACAAGGGCAAACTCTATACTAGATAGCTTGGTCCATTTAAAATTGAGCATGTTTATGACAATGGAATCGTATAACTTCATACCATTGATCTGGTAAGACTTCATCTACATGTCAATCGTTGTTGGCTAAAATTATAAAAAAAATCTACTCACTCAAGAGGAATTTACCAAGTAGGTACTATGTAATTACAAAATGGATTTAATGATGTGCTAGATCAACATGATGTCTCACCAGCCACAGGGAGAACTAGCCAACAAGTAGATGAAGGAGAAGAGGACATTTTATCCCTCCTTTAGCATAAAGACTGAGATCTTCATATGGTCCTTGACTAGTCAAACTCACAACTGACCTGATAAGGAGGCAAAATAAATATTCTACTATAGGTAATAGTTAAAATAAAAAAATCCAATAATGAAAACCCTTTTGGGCATTGTTGGTAGTTTTTGGGGACAAAACCAGTTTGCTAGTTGCCTAGAATTGTAAAAAGGGCCTAAATAGAAAACCAACTTGTTAGTTATTTAGGGGTAAAAACAAAAAATGGTTAACATGGAATTATTTTGAGAAAAACTACTCATCTCCCTATAACACATCTTTCCTTTTAGCTGCTTCCAACCTCAATCTTCAGTAGCTACGGGTTCAACTTGTTGTTACTACGGGAAAGAAATAAATCTAGAAAAAGGGGGCTATAAATACCCTTGGAGCTATTGATGGCATCTTCATAACTACTATAGGTAACATTCATTTTCTATAGCTACTATTGATACCCTCATCATTGCTATATGAGCCTTTATCAATGAAAGAATTCCTCTAATTACTATGGGCTATTTTATAGTTGTTACAGGCACCTTCATCACTATTAGGCACAAATTTATAGTGGTTGTGGGTTCAACTTATAGTTGTTATAGGTAAATACTAACCCCTATATAAACCTCTCTAGTAGTTATAGGTTAATTCCTCATAAACTATGAGGTATGGCTTTGGCTATGGGCTATTAATAAATTCATGGAAGACACTAGATAAGCTAGAAGAAGAGTGAAGGAAGATTAGAGAAAAAACTTCAATCATTTATAAGGAAATAGCATGCCCCTAAATAACAAATTAAGTGCTACAATAAAGGCATATAGCTCTAATCTCCATTTAGAGTGTTGTAAATCAGAATTTTTTGGCTCTAGGAACACAAAAGAACCATTATCAGCTTTTAGTCACTTCATGGAAAATAATTTCACTCTGTCAATAAGAGATATCTAGGATATTTTATAAAGCATAAGTCCCAAGTTTGATAAACCATCTACTTACTAAATTAAAACTTCACTAGATAAAAATTCCATCAATAAATATCATCATTCACTACTAGTAAGATAAAAGAGAAATAATCCATCAACATGCTCATACAAAGGAGATCAAGATTAGAAAATGCCATCACCTTCCCTCCTCCATGTTCATAAAGGATCTGACTTGGATAACAAATAAATATCTATAACAACCACCTTGTGAGAGGATGGAAATAGTCTCTCATACCACTACAAGATTGTTAATCTAGTCCTTTCCAGGTCATCATGGTTGCATGTAGGTTGCTGAGGGCATAATTGAAGGATCGGATACTGTGATCACATAATTATATAAGGATAACAATACATCATAATCAAGGTAATAATTACATGAGGAAACAACAAGTTAAGCTTCCATTCTAATAAACACTCACATGCATATTTCCTATGTTGCAACCCTAAGAATAAATGGTTAAAAAGGTATGGTGTATCTCTTAGTCATATAAAAGTAATTTATTTTTAATATAATATGCATTATATTAAAAAATCATATCTAATCATTAAAACATCATTCATCAAGTCTTGTCATGAGTTATGCTAAATCACCACTCACACCCTCATAATAACCCTATCATATCTCTTTGCATCCTACATGTACCACATCACTTAGGGATAAGTGACACTTCACATTGGGGGGGAAGCATGTTATGAGCAATCAATATCAATCCCTCCAAGATTATCCATGTGTATATATTGAAATCCCATAATTATGCCATAAATGTGTCAACATTCGATATGGGAAATAAACAAATTTTATTATTTCCCACTTTTAGATCATAGCTCATTCAACAAAAAATATCTAAGCAAGATATTGTTGCACCCTGCAACCAAAACCATCATTAGTGAAGAAACTTGCTTTGTTAGAGATAAAAATTTGAAGTTAAAATTGGGTGTTTTGAAGAGATATCTATTTGAAACATTTGATAAGAAGATAAACTAGCCAAAATGAGAGGTTTAGTAGTGACAAGGGAACCCTCAAACCATAGGCAGTTGTAAGGATATCTAAATAGCTTGTCATCTTCAACAAGGTTGGATGGTTACCTATTTTGAGAAACTATAGAATTTTTCAAAACATCTCATTAAAAAAATTTCAATGACATTTACATGAGAACAAGTGATAGTATTTAGAATCACATTTCCAATTATAGAAGAATTGGTAATCCATGTTATTAGGTTTCCAAGAATAGGGGAAATTTGGGAAGAGAAACCTAATGGCCAACTAGCTAGACAATAGTTCTATCAAGACAATGAAAGACTAGTGTTAAAGAAAGGAGGTGTAGAGAGATTGAATCTATCCCCAGTTTGGAGATAAGTAGCCTCGTATATCATCAAATTTTTAACATGTGAAGAAGATACTCTTTGATCTATACTCTCTAATTCAAATTTTTGAATCATTTAAAGCATGGTAGGACTATTAATGTCCCAAACCACTTGTGAAATATCCTAAAGAAAATGTCTAAAGAATACCAAAGGGAGGTAAAAAAAGCCTTATCTCATCATTATCTGATTTGGTTATTGGTTAAATAAGGAATAAGAAATACTAGACCTGACCTTATTTAGGAATAGTTTCTAACCCTAAGGACTGATGAGCCTCAACAGGAGGAGGAAAAAAATGAGGGGGAATCTCCCAAGAGATAGGTCCAACAAACAACATAAGAGGATACTATGGGCACTAGTACAACTAGTCAACCTATAGCCACTAAAGTTTGACCAGTAGTTTTTATGGGCAAGAGAAGATGAAGAAAATTAGTGTTACCTCTTGAGGACACATAGGAGGAAAGTCTACCAAAAAAACTAGGTAGAATGTTCCTTTTCCTACTGTTCTAATTGTTTCATCATAAAAAGTAGATTCTTTCACCATGGCTCTTTCAAAAGGAGAAAAAGTTATTCCATCACCATTTACAAAGGAAGAGTAGGTTTCAATAGCTCTCCCTCCTAAAAATAAAAAGAATACTGAGAGGAAGAATCCCTCTACATCAAATAGAAAGAGACCTCCTCTTAGGAGGTCTCATAGAATTAAAAGACAACCCTATCAGCCTCACTTATAAACATTAGTGAGGATAAAGGGAAGAAGAAGGATCCTAAAATTTGTAAGATTTTTTATGGTTTTAAGATAGCAGAGTGGTCTACTAAAGAAAAATCTATAAAGGATGAGGAAATGTAGTCACCTGAACAACCTAGATTTATAGAGGAAGACATGGATCTACTCAAACAAATTGGGTATATAAAATAACTAAGAATGTCAGATCAGCCTGTAAAAGAAGAAAAGTTGCTTCAAGAAAGAACCATGAAAGAAGCAGAGAGTAAGACATAGTTCCTCATGACTAGGAGTTCTAAACTTTGGAACAAGCCATGGAAGAGATATATAGGTTGAAGAATAAAATAGTATATTTAAAAGGCAAAAGAGGCCTGGAAACACTTCTAGGGACAACAAACTTTCTAGATCCATCTATGGAAGAAGAGTTAAGAAATAAAAGGATATTGGAGGAGCCTAAAATAACTCCCTTAGAAGTGCCTACAACAACTTCATCCACCTTACCTACATATGGTATTAGTATACTCCTAGAGGAACTTCTAGTAGATAATGCTCTGGCTTTAGTACCCTTTCACAATAGGTTTTGTTTTATAGAGACCACTGCAAAATTACCTACAGTAGAAGAAGTGATTGGTGTAGACCTCTCAACTACTAGGCCAATATAAATTGATGACCTTTTTATTTTTCTTGAAGAAAATTTTAGTAATGATAAAACTTATCATAAGTAGTTGATATAAAGGTTTATATTATATGTTGAAGTAAGGGAGTAGCAGGAAGATTTAAAGGAGAGCCTATAAAAGGCTAAGACTAAGATCACTTATTTGAAAGAGAAGATCACTAAAATACATGAGACCACTGAGATGTTAATGGAATACAAATCACCCTCTAGGCTATATGTTGTATACTTAGAGGAAAGTTGGCTTAGATTTAAATATGATAGGATAGATAGTTATCATTCTTACATAGTATGTGATCCTAAGTCTTTCTTTGAGGTCTATAGGCATGTTGACCCTAATTTTTAGGCACAATTGAGTGAGTTTTTCATGCATCAGTATGTTATGCCACATGATCCAAATTTGAATCCCAATATATACCTAGGGGATGTCCAATTCAATGCCTTTACCTCATACATTCTCAATGAAACAAGAAGAAAGAAATAGGTTACGAATTATCAAGAGAGAAAAAAGAGGTTTCCCTAATGATTAGGGGTGAATCTGTTGATTCAGAATCTATAATAGATGAATGTATTTCCCTTATAAATGTAGATACTCCATGAACATGGGTCACAAATAAATAATTAGAGGTATAGAACCACTACTTGAACCTCATGGAGGGAGATGGAAAACAAATTTTTATTTCCTATTTGCATAGATGGGTAGATATTTTAGATGCCCTAAAAATAAAATATCCTTATTCCCCTCAGAACCTTAGAGAAGCAATACATAGAGTATATATGTACATTGATCTTGTCAATAAAAAAAGGATAAATTGGTTGGGGTTGATGTTTCATCCACCCATGTTTTGGTTCCTAATTCATGATTGGGAAAGGAATGTGTCAGCTGACAGAGAAGCAAAAAAGAAAAGGTGAAAAAGCATAGATGATGCTAAAGGTTTTTATATCTTCAAATAGATGGGTTGTACTAATCCCTTATATTTCAATAAATATTATGGATTTAAAATGTAGGTAAGGCTTGCTCGAGGAAAAGTAAGAAATTTAAGTAGGGAGTGTGATGAAGCCACTAATTATTTTATTTATAGCCTCATCCATACCTAGTTGTATATAATTTGCCTATATGAATTCCTAGAACTATCCATGACTTATGTAAAAGAATAAATGAATTAATGATTATGTGTGTGCATTAATAAATACATATTGTGAAATGGATTAATGATGTTTTTTTTATTATATTATACTTGTGTAACCTTATTTAACAAACATTTGAAGGGTAGAATAAGATTGTGGGTATCCTACTTGGTCACAACACTTATAGAGAAGCCCACAATAAAAGGAGCTCCAGCCCATAGTAACTACCAAGCTATAGGATTTTCACCTATAGGTTATTGATAACACCTATAGGTTTTCACCTATAGATTGCCTATAGAAATTGTAGGCTTACACTTATAGGATCCCATATCCACTACACAGAACAAACCATTATTGTGATAATAAGTAATTGGATTTTAAAAACACATTTAATTGTCTTAAAAATAAAGTAAATGATTAAAGAGGATCCTCCATAACAGCTATACAAACCCTTCACATGAAAATAAACTTGTATGTTCTACCAAAGGATGAATAAGATAAGGATAATGGAAAGGAGAGAAAGAAGCAAAATAGTAGAGCTGCATATATTATCCTTTACCTAGTCAGACCTAAAATAGGCAACTTTAAGTTACTAACTACCTAAAAATTGACTAGGTTAGTTGCAAAGTATTTTTACCTTTTTTAGTTTAGTGTTTTTGGTTGGAGATAATAAACTACCTTATGTATTCAATGGTATAACCTATATTAGATTAGGGGATAATGGAATTATGGAAAGTAATTACATTTTGATTTCTAAATTATTGTAATCTACTATAGCAATATTTAATTACTACAGATCTGAGTAATAAAAAGGCTAATTCTATAAGAATATTTCATAAGTCTCTCAAAGAAGGATGGGAACTCAATTATTAATGAGGAGGGCTCCCTTAGAAGGAGTTGTAGTGAAGATCCTGACCCTTCTTAGATTAAAGTGTGTTGTATGAATTGATTTCATTACTAGTTTCATTATATGAAGTGTGATGCATGTGTGACTCATAAGTGTGAAGAATTTATAAATTATATTATAATAATTTCCTTGTATATCTATATGGTGAAATTAGTATAAGTTCATTGTACTACAACCAACAATTAAGTTAGCCTATGAATCAATATTGCATATATAGCATTGACATCTTTGAAAAGCCTATGTACCCTGGGTTGACAATTAATGTTAAGTAAATTTTAAAATATAGTATTAACTAGGTAATAATTCTAACCAATAAAAACAACACACTTTACATAGCCTTCATCAATCAAAGCATGCTTGACTTATATTTCACCAATTTGTACATTAATAAATAATAGTGGATCATCTACTTAAAAAATATCTCATTAGGGATCATTAAAGTAATAGGAAATTTGAGTGAGAGATAATTATCTATTATAGGTAAAATTTTCACCCTTGAGAGGGTGATTGAATCCATCTCAACTTGAGATATGCAATGAGATTGATCCTAATCTTTGGGTGACCTCTAGGTGGACCAAACCTCTAGATTATAGGGTTATCTCCCCTTGATGTATCAATTAGACTCTACTACACTACTAACTTTCAAGAAAAAAGGAGAAGTATAACATGAAAAATTAATGGGGTGATACACAAAATAATTTGATAACTACCATCCAATTGTATGTGCACATATAGACCAAAAGACTAACCTTAACAAATACTATTCCTAATATGAATCTCTCACATAAGCACTTCAATGTGGATGTTTTGATAGATGCTTAAGTTAAGAGGACTGATCAAGAGGTCATGAAATGACACTAATGAAGATACATACTCACTCAACCCTTTCACTAAACTTATATACTTCACATGACCTACAAAATAAGCTTTCAAACTGCATATAGGTGTTTGAAAAGGACAACATGTCAAGGGACACTAGTTAAATCACTTGACAAGATCAACTATTCATGAAAACACACTAATTAAAATCATAGAAAGAGGTAAAACCAATATTTTCTCATTTATCAAAGGCATAAAAATGGGTATGGCTTCACCATACCCATGTGGAGGATCAATACAAAGCCAAACAAGGCTATAATTATAAAGAAAATGAGAGTAGAAGAAAGATAAGGGGCATAGAAAAGAGTCATGACAAGTGTCTAGCAATCATGGCAAGAGTTAAAATAAAGAATGGAGTTATAAAACTATTTCATGATATCTCTAATGACATGTTTTTCTCTCTTGTAGATGCATCATCTATAAAATGGTGTAGTATTTTCTCCCTTTGCTTGACACCTCTTGTTTCCTCTTCAAATTGCCATCTTCTTGACTTGAAAAGTGATATGTGGAACTCCTTGGTCATGATTTCATATTAAGTTACATTATTCCATTGTTATTTACACCTTTCATATATTTATAAATCTTCTACATTGATGTTACAATGATGATCACACCTTCTTAGGTGTCTTAAAATCCATTTGGTCTCACTATGCCTCTCCTTGCTTGAAAGCATATAATATTGATTCCTTATTTATGAGTGAAACATATTTTCATGAAATTAATCTACCAATATTAAAAAACTTTAATCAACCTATTTGGATCCATCAAACACTCCTAAAGACCTCATTTTGTACCCAAAGCTTGTATGTCTTCAATTCCTTATAGCCCTTAAAACACACAAAGCTCCTTATGTAGGACAATGTATAGACGATCTTGAAAAATTAAGAATGTATTTGAGTACCCAATATTTCCTTATAATATTTTTAAAATTTTAATAGTGCAACCCTAAGTGAAATTGTGTTTATTCTACTTGTTTCTCTCTCCAATTAGGCCTTAATTAGGCCTCTAGGCCTAGAAACTAAGTTCTGGATATAATGACTTCCCACACATGTGAAACTAAAAATAAGTTTTTAATTAAATTTTAAGACCCCATAACCATGTTCCATGCCAAATTTAGGCTTATAAAACCTTGTGTAGGTGGGTGAACCAAGAAATGGCCAAAAAACCTAGTCTTTCACAAGCCTTTTCATATTGCCTTCAAGAAATAGATCTGTAGGAGAACTTATCAGGTAAAATGTATGTAATTATTGACTTTAGTAGATATAAGACACTTCAATACACCTTATCAAATATTTTTCATTTGTCTAGGAGGTCAAACACCCTATTTTAAGCCCAAAACCTCACAAAAACACAACATTTAATACATCTGTGCAAGTGCAAGTATAAAAACTTATCATGGTGATGGTCCTCCTAGAGTAAGGAATTATTTCCAGGTGGTTTTGAGGTCAATTAAATTCATTTTAGGAACTTAGGAATCCAATTGCTCTCATCAGGTCATTACTAGTCTTCTTGGCAGCCTGTGACATGCTTATCATCTTAACGATGATTCATAAATCTTAAGACCTTAATCTTTGAACTAATTCCACAAAGTAAAATTTTAAAAATATATTTAACATATTCAATAATCTTGGGCTCCCATGTAGCTTTTTCATACTATTCTAAGCTTGAGAAATTGCTTCTTGAGCTAGGTAGACTGTAATTGTGAGGTAAAGAGAGAGATTTGTGTTTGAACAACTATATTAGAGATTGATTTTGGTTATAAACACCTTAGGGAGGATTTTTATATCCACCATGAAATTTTACAATTGTCTTCTTACCATTATTATTCTCTATACATATTATATCCATCATTAGCTTAGGCTAGGGTTTGAACCTAACAATGCAAGAGACCATAATGACTATGTTTGCCCTTTTCTCACTAACTTCCTCTAATTTTTAAGTTTATTCAGATATTTATGCAGGTTATATAATATTTCATTCCCCCTTACTCTTCATATCCAACTCGATATATGCACAAATCACCCAACTTTCATGAATAGGCCTGAACAGTTACCTATAGGCCTCTATGAGCCAAGAGATCATTTTTTCTCCTTGTTGCAAGAGTCCAAGACCTCATATAAAGTTTCCTTGAATTAATCATCATCTTATTATATATATATATATATATATATATATATATAATTTTACATGTTACCTTCAATAAACCATTTTTTTCACAACTTTACATACACATGCCTGTGTGTTTCATTTAGGCCTACTAAGTCTAATTAGTCTCTTATGTTCTTCACTAATTTCAAGCATTTATTCATTCAATTAAGAGCACTTTGAGGCTCAAACTAAATATATAGGCTTCCTTTTTCCCTTATTATCTCTTTTTCCTTCAAAAAACTTATCTTCATCAATTTATACACAAGGTTTTAGGGTAAAGGTTTAGGCCTACTGGGCTTGAATGGGATACCATCATCAATCATCATTTATATTTGAGGTTCTTCAATATCATACTTAGGTTTAAATTTATTTCATAAACCTATTTACTAATTTAAACCCGACTCTTATGAACCTATTGTATCTTCGTTTCTCAATGCTTTAAAGTGAGTTTACATCTCTAGATGTCCTATATATCTACAAGGTCTATAGATGACTATTTGAGATTCCTTGATGCATGGTTGAGATCATATGTACTTTACATGATTACATATTTATTATCTTTTATATTATTCATCCTAATGTTTCTCGGTTAGGAGGGAACATTTTGAACTACTCAAGAGACCTCATTTGTTCTTACATAGTCTACTTTGTGAGGATGATGATAAAGACTATAAGTGGTCAGTTAAGGATTCATCCCCATTTTCAATACATCTAATCAATACAAATATTTTTTTTAGATTCATTTTATCCTTTACACAATCCTATAATCCTCAAAACTAAAATAAACGATACATCCTTTCCATCTTATTTGTTCCAAGATTGTCCTTGGTTATAAGTGTGTACTTATTTTTCTCATGACTACAACCTAAAGTGGTTTCATCTACCTACTCCTTAGACACTTTGGTGATCAAGACCCAAGTTGTCCAATTATATTAATTTTATACATATTTATGATCTTTGTGACCTATTAGGTTTTTCATTCACCTCATAACTTATCTTTTTTTAATTCTACCTTGTATATTATATACAGACATGTTTGAGATGCATGATCATGGTATTCTTTACCATTCAAGGATATTGATGGTAGTATTTTTTATATTTTTATGTTTTATTTAATTTTTTATACATCCTATCCTAAGTGTATTAATATTTTCATTAGATAAGACAGCTTCAAAACATAAACAATGTCTGCTCAGGAGGGTAAAGGTTTAGGCCTACTAGGCTTGAATGGGATACTCTCATTAGTCATCCTTTAGATTTGAGGTTATTCAAGATCATAATTATGTTTCAAGTGAATTAATAAACCTATTTACTAATTTAAACCCAACTCTCATGCAACTAGTCCATTTTCCTTGCTCAATGTTTTAAAGTGAGTTTACATCTCTAGTTGGCCTATAGGTCTGTAAGGTCTATAGATGGCTATTTGAGATTCCTTGGTGCATGTCTAAGATCATATGTAAATTAAATGATTACATATTTATTATATTTTTTTATTTTGAATCCTAATGTTTCTCCATGTTTCTCAGTTAGGAGGGAACTTTTTGACCAACTCAAGAGACCTCATTTGCTCTTACACAATCTACTTTGTGAGGCTAATGATAAAAACTATAGGTGGTTAGTTGAGGCTTCATCCCCATTGTTAATACATATAATAAATATAAATATGTTTTATATAGTCCTTTTATCCTTTACACAATATTCTAACCCTCAAAACCAAAATAAAAGATACATCCTCTCCATCTTATTTTTGCTAAGATCGCCCTTGGCTATAAGTGTGTACTTATTTTTCTCTTGAATACAACCTAAAGTAGTCTAATCTACCTAATCCTTAGACACTTTAGTGATCAATACCAAATTTTTGGAAGTATATTTATGATCTATGTGACCTATTAGGTCTTTCATTGACCTCATAACTTGTATTTTTTTATTTTACCTTGTAGACTGTAATAGACATGTCTGAGATGCGTGATCATGATATTATTTACCAATAAATGAGATTTATGTTAGTATTTTTTATATTTTTAGTTTTTATTAAAAAAAATTATACACCTTATCCTAAGTATATTAATATTTGAGTTAGATAATATAACTTCAAAACATCAACAATGTCTGCTCAGTTCTGCAGACCATGAAGATATACTACATAAGATGGATTTGATTGAAGTCTTGGGATTTGGAAGGAATTTAAAACATATTTAATAACCTAAGAGAAATAAATAATTTATTTTAAAATCATGATAAAAAATCAAACATCACTTACAAACCTTATATTCTCTTAGGGACCTCCAAAACTTGAAGTGTAAACCTATAATCTATCTCTCATAGAGGTTCCTCTTGATGCTTGATTGATCACACATGTGAAACTGATGGATAAATGTGTGATATGGTTTTATAGACCCATATATACCTCAAAAAATTCTCATCATATTCAAACAAGCTCCAAATTACATGAAACTTGTGTAAAACTAAGCCTGTGGGGTTTTGTAAGGGTTTAAAATCCCCTGATGATATTAACAATTGTTCATAAATATGAGGGAACCAATATAAGAACTAATGTGAAAAAAATAAATTCCATTATGCCTTATTCCTATGCCCACAAGCTCAGGCCATGACTCTTTCTCCTTTGTCTATACCAAGTACATGAAATTGGCCTTTGGTAGTCTACCAAGAGGTTGATGAGAGTTCTAATGCAAATTTTGACTTCTAAATACCTGTACAAGCTTAATATTCATAGATATAGCCTATATAAGGTGAAAATTCATTTTTAATACATTTTAACTTAAATATGAATCCTATAAGTCTATACAAGTTCCTAAAACTTCCCTTTTTGGAGTGATTTTCTCTCATTTGGACATTAAACTAGAAAAACTCCTTAGACACTTTGGTGATCAAGACCAAAGTTGGGGAATTATATTCATGTTCTAAATATTTATGATCTATGTGAAATATTAGGTATTTCATTCACCTCATAACTTGTATTTTTTTATTCTACATTGTAGACTGTATATAGACATGTTTGAGATGCATGATCATGGTATTCTTTACCATTCAAGGATATTGATGGGAGTATTTGTTAAATTTTTAGGTTTTGTTCAAATTTTTATACACCTTATCCTAAGTGTATTAATATTTTTAATATATAATATAACTTTAAAACATCAATAATGTTTTCTTAGGTTTTTAGACCATGAAGATATACTACCTAGGATGGAACTTTTTGACTTACTCAAGAGACCTCATTTGCTCTTACACAGTCTACTTTGTGAGGCTGATGATAAAGACTGTCGGTGGTCAAATAAGGCTTCATATCCATTTTAAATACATATAATCAATATAAATAAGCTTTATATAGTCCTTATATCCTTTACACAATCCTCTAATCCTCAAAACCAAAATAAAATATACATCCTATTTGTGCCAAGATCACCCTTGGCTATAAGTGTGTATTTGTTTTTCTCTTGAATGCAACTTGAATTAGTCTCATCTACCTACTCCTTAGACACTTTTGTGATAAATAAAAAATTTTGGGAATTATATTCATGTTCTTCATATTTATGATCTTGATGATCTATTAGGTTTTTCATTCACCTCATAACTTGTCTATTTTTATTCTACCTTGTAGACTATATACAGTCATTTTTGAGATGCATTATCATGGTATTATTTACCATTCAAGGAGATTTATGAAATTATTTTATATATTTTTATGTTTTATTCAAATTTTTATATACCTTATCCTAATTTTATTATGATTTTCATTAGATAAGATAACTTCAAAACATCAACAATGTCTACTCAAGTCTACAGACCATGAAGATATACTACTTAGGATGGATTTGACTGAAGTCTTGGGATTTGGTATGAATTTAAAAACTATTTAATTCCATAAGGTAAATAAATAATGTATGGTAACATCATGAGTAAATATCAAACATCACTTGAAAACCCTATAATCTCTTACGGACCTCCAAAACTTAAAGTGTAAACCTGTAATCCATCTCTCATAGAGGTTCCTCTTGATGCTTTATTGGTCACACATTTGAACCTAATGGATAAAGGTGTGATATTTTTTTAAATACCCATATATACCTCCAAAAATTCTCATCCTATTCCAACAAGCTCCAAATTTCATGAAACTTGTGTAAAACTAAGCCTATGAGGTTTTGTAAGGGTTTGAGACCACCTTATGTCTTAACAATTGTTCATAAATATGAGTACGCAAAGATGAGAAAAAATGCCACAAAAATAAAATCCATTATTCCTTATTATTATTTCCACAATCTTAGGCCATGACTCTCTCTCTCCTTTGTCTATACCAAGTACATGAAACTGGCCTTTACTAGTCTACCAAGAGGCTAATGGAAGTTCTAATGAAAATTTTGACTTATCAATACCTGTGCAAGCTTAATATTAATGGATATTATCTAAATAAGGATAAGAGACACTTTTAATACATTTTTACCAAAATATAAATCCTCTAAGTCTATACAAGTGCCTAAAACTACCCTTTTTGGAGTGATTCTCTCTCATTTGGGCATTAAACCTACAAAAATAGCATAATCTGACATTCCTAGCATGTATGAAAGTTATATAACCCATTTTTAATCTTTTACAAGTTTTATTTATGTATATTTCATCTTTATTGGATTTGACATGCATTAGACTTGGCCACATGCACTTTTCCCTTGTATGACACTTTACCTTAAACTTCACAAAATAACCTTGAATTTTTTGAACTAGTATAAAGTGTTCATTCAAGGTGGCCAAAGCATGAGATGACTTTTAGAGACAAATAAGGACCTTTGACACCTTTTGGATCAACCTTTTCATGTTCACTTTATGACTACACTGATACAAGACAAATATAAGACAATACCTTAATGTTGTAAAAATAACCTTAAATTTTGATAATAAGACCTTAGAAAGACCATGTTAAGACCTTGCAAGGCATAAAATGACTAGTGACAAGGTTATTAAGACATTAAAATTCATGTTTTTTATTAACCTAGGTAATGGTAGCCAAAATTTGGCTAATAATATATGTGGTTTCATCAACATGTATAGACAACTCTTCGCATTGTTTAAGAATACTAGCTTTAGACCCAAATAAAGTGGCTTCATGTCCCATAGGTGGAGGTCAAGGGATGTTCATTTATAATAAAAATTTCATTATATGATTACAATGATGAGGAGAATTCCTCATGAGTTTAAGAAACTGAATTTGAGATGGGAGATGAGAAGGTTTTGCTATAGGATCACATTCATCATATCCATTTAGAGTTGTCTTAATATAGGTGTATAATTTTGAAGCAAATTTATTGAAGGAAGGGTGGAAGTACATTTAAATTTATGTTGAGAAAATGCATTTGATTGAGAATTATCCAATGTGTTTGTGCCTAGTGTATCTAATTGAGTTGAATTTAGTAATGTTTTGGGTGATGTGTGGTTTTGTAGAAAAAAAATTAGGAATTGAAGAATTTGAAAAATTAAGTGAATTTGGATTTTTAAATATGTTGGAGTGAGGATATTTTGGTGATAAGTTAGGACTATAATTTGTATCTAAGGATATTTAATGAGGATCCAAATGTGGTATTTGAATAGAAACTTGTGTGATAGTGGATGGAGTAGGTTGTGTTATTAGATTTGTGGGGATCATTGTTGTATGCCCAAGTTATGTAAAATGAAATGGGTAATAATATTTTAAGTGAATATATTTATAATTTGGGCAAGGTTAAATATAATAAATTACTCTCCTCATATTTTTCATATTTACAACATTTTCATCATTAGGAATAGGGGAAGCTTTGATCATGTTGGTGGTGGGTGTATGCAAGTGAAACTAGACAGATCTATAACTTAACCCACTCAATAATATTTTATCTTAGAGAATGTAATCAACTAATAATTATTCATGGAAATACATTTATATCGAGGTCATGAATAATAATGCATCCACTAAACCTACACTAAGGAATCTCTTATCACACAATGGAAAATGAGAGGTTTTCAAGGCATCTAGTAAATGCCATTTTTTTATAACCCTATCTAGGTCTTATGATTGTAATAATAATAAGCAAGCTAATCTACTAAATAAACATACAAGGTAATATGCCATTCCCATTTTTTTCCTTAAACATAGGCATGACAAATAAATAACCAACAAAACACCTAAGAACATGTATAAATACAAAAATCTATTCAATCACACATAAGAAAATATGAATCCTATAACTACCATTAAGACACATAAGAAGAAGCCATTAATTAAAAATCCCATCAACCCAAGTTTTTTTTACTAAACACTTAGAAATGCCATCACTATCTTATGCTAAATGATAATTATGCTATGACATTGAGATGGCCATCATTTTTTAAGTTATTTTTAAGATGATGTAGTTGTTATCCATGTGACTGCTCAGTGAGCTCTAAGACCAAGCTAGTTTCCCTTTGAAATCCCAAGTAGCTAAAGGGCTCCACTCATCTATGTGATTGGACCAACCATGTGGCTCTCTATGATTCATTAGGCTCTCTTGAGTTCTCACATATTTATCATACTATGCGGACTAAAAACTCTAAAAATTAGGCCATGTGGTGTTTTCTCATTACATCAAGCTCTTTCAATCTTTGGCATCTCTCTCAAGGCTAAGAGAATGGAACATTAGGTTTTGGGGTGATCTGATTTGTTAGAGTCCTATCATGTGATAAGTGATGGCTTCTGATAGCTTCCCAATCTGATAATTATAATGCCATGTTAGCTTATGAATTTAAATATGGGACTGACACAATTCATTTATCATGTGTTGATTGGTTCCTAGCCTTTGACATGTTATTACAACATTGACGCCCTAAGATTGTGAATAGATTCTTCACCACTTGGTAGTATTCCATTGACCCACTTACTCAAGGGCCTCGCTATTTATATGAACATCTTTGGGTTCATAGATCATTGGGATGATACCATGTGGAAATATCTTGCTATCTTGAGGCATCACTCACATATGATCCTCTTTTAGATTTTGGGTCACTGGGATGATGCCATGTGGAAACATCTTGTTATCCTTGAGGATTTGCACTCTATATGATCCTCTTTGGAATTACTGGTTGCTAAGATAATACTACGTGGTAACATCCCACTTTCCCATTAGGTTGACATCAAATGTACCCCAACCATGATAATGTCACTCTCAGATCCTAGGATGGTGACATGTGGGTTTCTTTGAACCACTCAAAAAAATTCATAAAAATTACCAAGATAAAAATCTATGAAAATACCCAACTTAGAGGCATCTAAGCCACAAATTTCAAATAGATAAATTAAGTTTATGAGGACAACTCATGAAAAAGGCCTAAATTGACTAAGTGAAAGCTACAAACCCTTTTTAAATACAACTTAGGCAAAAGGCCATCAATAACTTAGTAATTGGCTAAGGCACAATCTGAGGTAAAACACAATGACAACTCTAATTAACTAGAAACATAGTAAGGTAAAATATACATGTTTATACTATTGTCATCAAAATCAAGTTCAGAAAAGAAGAATAAGCTTTCTTATAGCAAAGGGCATGATTATAAACCAATAAACTCATCTATTTAGTTGATTTATCAACTAAACGCAAGGTGAGTTTACTTGAGCCAATATCTCTAAAGTAATGGATCACTTTAATAAGTCATTTAGTTTAGTCTTTATCAAGTTGTGCATCTTTCAATGAATCAAAGACTCACTCTTATAATTAGGTTGTGAGGTAGACTATGAATTCCATTAAGATGTAGGAGTCTCAAACCAATATAAGGTTGCATCCTTGATAAGATCATTATAGGATAACTAGGGTTTATAAAACTCTTCCATATATATAATTGATCTCATTATTGGTAGGGTTTATTACAGGCAACATAGCTTGTCTACAAAATCCCAAGGGGAACCTTCATAAATCATCCTTTCTATCCATTACATTATCATAAATATTTAATGAGTTAACTATATTACTGTTCCCAATAACCAACCATATCTTGTAAATATTTCTACTCATTCTTGCACAAGCTCAATTCAAATAATTAACCATAACAATTATAAGGAGAGACATATGCATAATTGAGAACTATTCTCAATAGATATCTAATCAAATAACTCATTGTCTTTTATTTGAAAATCCATAGGACCAAAGGGATTTATTCCTTTACATAACAACTACTTCTCAAGGATCTAAATACAACACTCCTAACCAGTTTAAGACTCATTTTACAAAAAAAATTCAACACAAGACAACATAGTCTTTATTCATGACTGACATAAACATACCAAAAACATCAATGTGTAGTTCATTTCAACAAGATATATTTTCATTCCCAATAAAAATTTCATAAATTTTTATCTACGTTACACTCATTATTAGATAAGTTTAACTCCTTTAACTCTTCTCAATCATATATAAACAAATGCGCAATGCTTAAAATATTAGCTACTCATGACAAAGATTTAAGCAAGGAAATCATTTTGTCAAATTATTTGAAACTGCCTCTAAGGCTAAAGACTTTTGATACATACATAACTCTTCCCAAGATCCTATAAATCAAGAATATATAAGTAATGACATCTTAGTTTAACACTAAGGTTTCCATAAATAGAAAATAGATGTTTTAATCCACATTGAAGTATTATCCAAGCTCTCGCTTTTACAATAATATTACTAGTAGTTTGGTTTCTAAAGCATTAAAATTACATCAGATTCCATCTATTTATTCACATAAGCAAGAAGCGCATTTCTAGGCTTAATTAAATAATTAATTCCATCCAATATTCAATGGATCTCCTTGTCTACTCCCTAGATTTTGTTAGCCTTAGAAGGAAGGATCACTGTCCATCCTTTTATCATCATTAAGTTGCTACTTTAGACACCCACAAGCTTGAGAATCCCATAGTTGAGTATGTTTATATCATTTGGTAAAGGTAAGTATGGATATCTAATCAAGGGTATCTTAGCACAAGAGAATGACCATGCAAAACCTACAATATTATTCTTGGTTCTTACCCAAAGAGGTTCTAGACCCAAATACAAAGCAAACAAGAATTCATATGATCATACAAGTAAATCTAATCATTCATAAAAATAAGTCAAGCAAGAAAGTACTTATAACATGATAAGTCTCACCAAAATATTGGAGTAACAAGAGGATGTCTCACTCTATTGATTCCTACCAATGGTCATGGGAGGTTCAGGTAACCTACCACCATGATCATGATGTTCATATAAAACCATTACATTATGTCATAACAACATTAATACACTTTAAAAAATATGCTGAAACATATCAGACAAGCAAGGATGAACACAACCTCTATGAGGCCCTCAAATGGGAAAGCACTACATGGTAGTCAAAGCACAACCATGGTCAAACTATAAAATAGGTAGAATAAACCAAGTGGTCTTATTCTCATGAAATCAAAAGAATAAATAGATAATACGATCATTTCATTCCCAATGAGTAGCATAAACATAATTTATTAGGAAGCCCACCTATCAACCTCCAAACCAACTGAGTGTTATCCTCCAATGATCCAAACTCAACTCACCTAATATGTGGTTCCTATCTATTTCTTATCCTTCTCTTATGTTATTTCTAACTTATTTTTAAAATTGGAAAAAATTATTGAACTAAGGGAGATAGACTCTTACATATAGTCATCTAATAATTAGCGCACCACTAGTTGCTTGCCAACCCATGCCTCATTAAGGGACATTATTTTCCATGTTCAATTAATTTATATAGTAACTTTTTAGGTTTTTGTGGCTACTTCCAATACTTACCTATTTTCTCACTTGATTTTAGACTAATACAATCAATGGAAGATCTACAAATCTACCACTATATATTATAGACATTGGCTGGAAGATCTTTATGAATATGACAACAAATTTCACTAACCAAGATTAAAGCTCGGTTTCCTAAACCAAAATTTCATCTATTAGGTGGAGGGATAGGCAAATGATTACTTATAACAAGTTTAGGAAAGGTTAAGATAAAAAAAGTGGTGATAAAACCATGTTTAACGTAGTCTCTTTCTTTCATTGGCCCTTTTCCTATTCTTGCACACTTATTGTATACCTAAAATATACTATTTTAATATCCAATGATTTCAATAATAATCATGCTAGATCATTTACATAAACCAACATAATTATCTTTCCTATTAATTCACAAGTTGTTGAAGTAATATTCTTATAGCACCTAATATATACATAATTTTAATTGTAGTCGAATGTAGACACTAGAAAACTACACACTTAGAATTTTTTATGACTATTCTCCTATTCACATACTACTATTAAAAAGTACTATTCACCATCACTATTCACTATGGGACCCACTATCACTATTCATAATCACATGGCAAGTGACAGGGCATCTGACAAGGTAAGTGACATGGAAAGTGACATGGAAGGTGATATGGCAAGTGACATGTCTTGGAAGTGAGGTGGATTGAGTTGGGACATCATACCCCACCTAGGACCCACCTTTGAGGTACCTCATGACATCATTAAGCACCAAATGGCCCCTCCTTTGGAATATGGTGCATTTTTTCCTATAGGTCCATCAGCAAACATGTGTTTTTATCCTCATGCATGGATAATGGTGTCAAAATTCATGGAAAACTTATCCAAAAGATATAAGTGAGTGCTAAAAAGTATTTTGGACCCATATCAGCCCATTTGTATGATTCCCTCTCCATTTTAGACTCTTTAGCAAGTTGGGAGAAAAACCAACCAAGCAGGAGACCTATTGGCTAAGTGAGAATCTCACCCCTTTTTCTTTCATGACCAATTATGCACCCACATGCAGAATGGTGCCAAAATTCATGGGGAACTTAGCCAAAAGGCAAAATAGCTTTTTTAAAAGTCCTTTGGCCTCATTTGAGTCCATGTGCATGATTCCCACTCCAAATTGGACTCATGTGCAAGGTGGGAGACAAACCAATAAGGTGGGAATCCCATCACCCTTATCACTTTTGTCATTTATGATCCCACTTAAAAAATGGCACCATACTTATTTTATTCCCTCTTTTGGCATGATACTTCATAACAAATGTTATAAGTATCCTAGGGACTATATTAGATAATTTGGACTTATCTATAGTCCAACTTAAAAACAAATATCAATAATACGTCTACATTATTAAAAAATTTATAATTTTAAATTCTTTTCAATCTAATAAATAGGAAATATATCCAAATTATTACCATGCTCTCTACATGTACCTTATGCAAAACCCAAAAATTATTCATTTTCAAATATTATCTCCTATCTAATTTAGGGGCATTAGTCCAGATTATTTGAAATATTCATTCCCACTTCTCCTTCACCAAAGTTTAAGTTAGTTTTTGGTGGAAGCATTAAATTTGTAGGTTTGATACTTTTGGAGGAGGTCATAATATTGGAGGTTAAATGAGTTAAATCCCTGAAGCTCTACTAAAATTGCAAGCCATCTTCATCAACAACAACATCATCAACAATTTTCAACAACCTAATATTCATTAACAAACATATTCAAGAATATAGGTAACCTTGTTATTTAGCTATTTCAATTTCTTTATTTCTTTTCCTTTGACCTTCTTATTTCACTTACTTTATTGCTTACCTCCTTTCCATTTTACCCTCTTGTCCATGTTCCTTTGCCTTCTTGATCACCATTTATCCCTTTGCCTTCTTGGCCTCTTTTTGACCATTTACCCCTTTGTCTTCTTGGCCTCGTTTTGACTATTTTCCCCTTTGCCTTCTTGGTCCCTTCTTGACCATTTATCCCTCTTTTCTTCTTGAACATATTAACCTTTACCATATCAACCATTCACCAACCCCAACCAATCTATATTTTGACCCTTGCCAAATTACCAAACCAAAACCACCATTTCGCCTTAACCAATTTTTAGCACTAGTTGATTTATCTAGTCATTTTTTAGCTTATTTGTTTTATTTTTAGTTATTTATTGTTAATTTATATTTTTAATTTCATTTTTTATTTTTATTTTAATGCAAAATCCTTTCATTTTCATTTATCAACTTAAGATTTTAAAGAAGGTGGATTGATAGCCTCCTAAAAAGCTTTTGCTTCTAGGATCTAGCTCAAGCTAGGCAATCCACCTTTCTACTTGTCTAGTAAAAAAGTTTTGTGGTATTATTTTTTTATTTATAGGTCATCCTTCCAAGCCAAAGAGGATATCTCTACAATCACTTGGATATATCACATGCACATTCAATAGGTATTTTTCTACACACCCTTCTTCACTAGTTTCTTTCTTTTTAAATTAAGAAAAAAAAAATTAGATAGAAACATTTTGGTATGCCCGGTGGGACCCTTGAGTTTTATTGTATTCATAGACATTTTATGAAATTTAGTTTCATTAGTAAAATATCATTTAGTTGCACATCTCATTTATGAAATTCAAACATTCCTTTATTCCTTTCAAAGTGCAAGTTTTAGTCTCTTTTTCTTTCTAAAAAATAAAATAGGAAAATTGTCATTTTTTTTTTCATTTCCAAAGGCAATCATCCTAGGATTAGGACTTGCATTATTATATTGCATTTAAGGGTGAATTCTAGTTGTTCTTGTAATCATTCAAAAATAAGTCAAAAATTCCTTTTGGTTAAAATAAACTTACATGCATAGTGTGTTTCTTGTTTAATTAGCTCCTCTAGTTTAATTAAAATAAAGCAAATTAACTATAGTGTATAAATGTTACACAAACCAAACCACTTGCACTAAAATAAAAATCAAACACACTTGAAACAAGGCCCAACTAAAATTTCATCACCTAGCGGATCACCTTACCTTTTCCTGGTTATCATACTTGGATTTAATCACCAAAAAAATAACCAACTCAGCTCTCTAGTTGGGTATAAACTCTAGATAAACAATATAAAATCTAAGCACCCACACTGGATGTAAGATCATGAAGTGAGGGGATAAATCCCCAAGTATCAATCCATGTACCTAATCCAATACAAACTTTGTTTTGAGTATCTAAACACAACCCAAAACCAAACATAGATTGCTTCCTTAAACCTATTCAAGCCAATTTCATCTTCACACTTTTCTAAGTCATAAATCAAAAGAGAGATTAAAAGGAATCCTTGGACTTAGTGCACTCTTAGTTGTTAGGATCCCACTCTCCTCAATAAGAGTATATATGATTACCTTTGTATTAGCAACTAAACACGAAATTATACCAGAATGAATAAGTAACTAGAAATATGAAACAACACAAGATATGAGAGACAATACACAATTGTATTAATAATCACTCAGAAGAAAATACAATAAAAAAGATGCCACTTCTTCTTCCACCTCAAAGGCTTGCCACACCTCAAGGACTTCTTTCCTCTCTCTTTCGCGGTCCCAACACACAACTCACACATAGAATTGGTATTCACCTCTCCAACCAGTCAGTAACAACACTGCCAGTACACCAAGTACACAACCGTACTCCAAGTAAATCTCCCTACTCCTGCAATCAACCTGCAATCACTAACAGACCATACTCACCATGTAGATATCTCTACACCCAGAAGAACCCTTGTCCTTGCCTCACTAATTCCTTATGATTCTTCAACCAGTACCCCGGTGGATCTCTTAGTAGAACTTGCACAACCTGCAACTCTCCTTGATCATACACACTCAGCACCCCTTTTGAACTAAGAGGAGCTACTCTAGCTCTCTCTACAAGCTCAATGGCTTTCTAGCACACTTTTACAATATAGCCCATGAGTCTATTATATAGATCTCATGCATACAATAATTATACTTTTTTAATTACAATAATTAGACACGCAACTCAAGACTATAATTAACCCTTAACATGCAAACACTCAATTCAACTAACTAACTGTTCGTGTAATAAATAGTTTTGGAACACACAGGTGACTGACGTCGGTCCCTATCTGACTGGTTCTGATCGACGTCGGTCGACTCCCTACCGATGCCGGTTGCCTTTTGCACTGTATGTGACCAACATTGATTACACTACCGACATTGGTACTTCTAGAACTCAACAACCTCCTCCATGTTTGCAACAGTTGAAGCTTTTAGCTCCACAACCTAACAATCTCTCACTTGGAGATAAATAGCTGCAACTATACTTGTACCTATACACCATCTAATTTGTTTCCTGGATTGTATCCCTCTTCAAGCTCAATCTTGAAGACTACCCACCACACACCCTGTGATGCCTTTCCTGTCATCCAAGTAACCTGCCATATCCGAACCTACATATCCATGTAGTGAAGTCCTTGACCCTGCATAACTTGTTAACCTACTGCTAGTCCCTCTCAGACACCTGAGAATCTACCTTCCCTGAATTAGCTCTAAACTCTCTAAAAACTCCCACTGCTTGGGAAAACTCAGGCCTACACTAGACCTCATGTGATTTCGAACCCTGTTCTAAGCTCAGCTTAAACTGTCCAGCCCTTGGTGTGCTTACCAATTTTGCATCTTGCGTAATGAACCTCGCCAACACTTGATTCACATCAGCTCCCACTGGAGACAAAATCTCCATGTCTCTTATGTCAAAGAATTTCACTGCTCCCAAATTCTTCATGACACACCACTAAACTAACCTTACCTTTAGCTCAGCAATTCCCTGTATGTAAAAAATTACTCCAAGCATACCATCCACATACAATAACAGGATAATGTCATGACTCATCATCCACCTGGTAAAGACAAACACAATAGTTACACTAACATTGACTAAAGCCCTACTTTGTCATCCACCTGTCAAAACATGTACCACTATCCTGCAGCTTCCTCAAGACCATATACATTGGCCTTCTGTCTCATGTATCCATCCACTCTCTTCTTTAACTTGGGAATCCATCTGTCTCTCAGTGATTTATTCCAACTGACAACTCCACCAATAAAACCCCTATTTGGTTCTTCTCTAAGGACTCACACTCCTCATCCATGCCAAGCTCCCACTGTTTCTGGATTCTACCTACATTGCCTCTTCACATCTTCTTAGTTCTCGACCATCAGTAAGCAATAAGTAAGAAGGTGAACAATGAATATGAGGTCCACTTACCCTTTCTAACCTCCATATAGGTGTTTGAGACTCCTTGACAACTTGTTGTCCACCTAACATCTGTTCTAGTGACCGATCTCGGCCATCTCCCAATCTGTACCCGACTGACGTTAGTTTCCTGCGACTGACCCTATCTGTCAACATCAGTTTCCTAACCGATGCCAGTGTACCCCTTGCTGACGTCAATTCTTATATGACCAATGTCAGTTTTTGCTTCTCGACACCACTGACTCTACTGATCTGCACATGACCGATGTCGGTGCCTATCTGTTCGATGTTGGTTCCTCATGACTGATGCCAGTACCTGTGTTCACCTGTGAGTGAAGACTTTTTACCCACAATCTCCTTTTGGGTCAAAACCCTGTTCAAATTAACACAGCCCTGCTCAGAATAATTCAGTCCCCTCAGCTGATCTCTATCCGTCATCTCCTCCATGAACACCAAGGCTTTCCAGTTCTTAAGTTTGTCAAAGATATCTATCTTCCGCTTAAGAACATGCATTCCCCTCCTACATATGTGACCAAGCCTACAAAGCCACATCTCTATAACAGAAGGTGAATCAGTAATATATGTAGATAGATAAAGGATACCTACTTTCTTACCACCATCTAATTCAAGTGCATCCGCTATGAGAGTTACTGTGCATCTCCCATCACCCAACTTTCCTGAAGAAATTAGACTCATCTCCAAGATTGGAACCTGCATGACCTCTTTCAACACCTGTGTGTTATCTATCTGCAATTTCAGCTTCACTTTCCCTTTGCCAATAATTTGACAAGGCTCACCAACCCCTAAATAAATCTCTCCAAAGTCTCCAAAGACATACCCATGAAAAGATGCTCTATTTTGGGCTGCATGGAAAGAGGCAAAAGAATCTATAAACCAAGATTCTACTTTATCTAGAGAAACCTATGCAACAACCCCTGCAACATCTGCTTCTACACGCTGATCTTCTACTGACTAACAATCTTCTTTTCCCTACTCTTTCTTTCCATCAATCAGACCATTCGTGCTATTAAGTTTCTCCATTCGTAGCTTACTTTATTCTACCATTGCTATACTCCCACTCAATCAAAACCCCTATGAGTAACCTGTAATCAACAAACACTAACCAGATCTAAACCACATGTCAGTCAACCCAACCAAAAGCTCTAATACCAACTGTCAGGATCCTACTCTCCCCAATAAGAGTATATATGATTACCTTTGTATTATCAACTAAACATGAAATTATACCAGAATGAATAAGTAACTAGAAATATGAAACAACACAGGATATGAGAGATAATACAGAATTGTATTAATAATCACTCAGAAGAAAATACAATAAAGAAGATGCCACTTCTTCTTCCACCTCAAAGGCTTGCCACACCTCAAGGACTTATTCCCTCTCTCTCTCATGGTCCTAACACATAACTCACACACAAAATTGGTGTTCACCTCTCCAACCAGTCAGTAACAACGCTACCAGTACACCAAGTACACAACCATAATCCAAGTAGATCTCCCTGCTCCTACAATCAACCTGCAATCACTAATAGACCATACTCACCATGTAGATATCTCTACACCCAAAAGAACCCTTGTCCTTGCCTCACCAAGTCCTTATGATTCTTCAAACAATACCTCGATGGATCTCCTAGCAGAACTTGCACAACCTGCAACTCTCCTTGATCATACACACTCAGCACCCCTTTGGAACTAGGAGGAGCTACTCTAGCTCTCTCTACAAGCTCAATGGCTTTCTAGCACACTTTTACAATACAACCCATGAGTCTATTATATAGATCTCATTCATACAATAATTAGACTTTCTTAATTACAATAATTAGACACGCAACTCAAGACTATAATTAGCCCTTAACATGCAAACACTCAGCTCAACTAACTGACTGTTCATGCAACAAACAGTTCTGGAACACACAGGCGATCGATGTCGGTCCCTGTCTGACTGGTTCTGACCGACATCGACTGACTCCCTGCCGATGCCGATTACCTTCTGCACTGTATGTGACCGATGTCGGTTACACTACCGACATCGATACTTCTAGAACTCAGTAACCTCCTCCATGTTTGCAACAGTTGAAGCTTTTAGATCCACAACCTAACATTAATGAATGCATTGTTTTCCTTGGATATTTTTTGATTGATCTTTGTTTTGAGGTGTGAGAACGTATCATTCCTTTCTTATTTTCTCATATGGTTCTTATTCGCCAACAGAAAAAGGACCTTGAAAAATAAAACTCACCACCAAGTCAACCAATATTTTCCACCTCTCTATCCATGGAACATGTTTTCAAACTCATATACTCCCCTCACTCTTTGAAAATTCCCATTCAGATAATCCCAAGAGATGCATATTTTTCCACTTTTCTAAACAATAATCACATAGACTTAGAATATTACCTTAAAATTACATCTCACCAAATCCCAGTTTCAACCCCACCTATAGATATACCTTATGTCATGCCTCTCCAGCTCATGGGGGATACCTCCACTACCATGGGTACTAATCAACCTTTAGTTACCCAATCCTTATCATCGACCAACAATCCCCTTGAGGATACCACCTAAAATCAACCAACCCAAACTACCACTATTCTTATACCACCTACCAATCACTCCTTTACAATAGGAGTGCCTACCTCTAACACTACCCATATTCCTCTAATTACCTCCAACCCATCAAACACTACCTCACTTCAAAGCCTTATGGTGTCCATACCCTCCATGTTACCATTGATTAATACAAAGGTCATTTCCCTTCCATCGACTACTAACCCAACTACCACTCCTACCCAACAAGTGACCTTTAGTTATCTTCATAATCTACAAGGGCATATGCCCTCTACCCAACCACCCAACCCTACCCAAACATTGACATCCACATACCAATATATCTCTTTTACCCAACCATTGGCATCCACATACCAATATGTGGCAAACTCTCAACCTTCCACTCACTATCAACATGTTTCTCAACCACCACTACAATATGCAACTTACAACCTCCTAGTTACTCAACCCCAATTAGACTTCATGAAGATGATCATCAAAAATATGACTACCCTTGAGTCATCCATCTTCAAAGCCCATAATCTCTATTCCTATGATCAAATTTTCAATGAGCTTATTCACCCTTCAGTCCCTATTAGACCTTATCTGGCCTAATGGAAACTTCTAAAATTTACCAAGTTTAACAATAAGGAAGACCCTTAACAACATTTAAGATCATTTAGGCATTCATGCTTCTTGATTTCCCATGATGATTATCTTCTCCTCCATACCTTTCCCATGTCATTATCTAGACCAGCATTGGATTGATATAGTGTCATACCTAAACATTCCATCTTCTCCTTCAACCAACTAGCCCAAAACTTCTTGGATCACTTTTTGATCAATATATCTAAGAAAGTTTATATTACCGACCTATACTCCATCTCACAATTTAAGGACTTGTCCATTGCTGATTTTGTGGCTCATTGAAGGAACCTGATTAGCCAACTTTATTTTTCCTTGCCTCAAATTGAACTTATAAATCTCTTGGCTTAGGCATGAACCAAGAATATCTCATCTACATTACATGCCCAAAGCTTCCAGACCTTTGATGAAGCTTTTACCCTGGATCACAAACTAGAGAATAGAGACATCGATGAAGGAAAGTTAAAGTTGAAGAGTAAGAACTCAACTTACAAATCTAATGATCCCTTTTCTTCCAAATAAAACAACCAAACCAATTTCAACACCAAAAACAAAGCAATCACCAATGCTATTATCCTCAAAGTTTCACCTCCTCCATCTACCAACCAACAAAACTTGAGAAACCAAACCTCTAACTCCTCTAATTATTCAAATCAAAACCTAAGGAACCAAACTTGGAGTAACTAGAAGCAATTAACCCCACTTGGGGAGCCCTATGCTTCTATTTTGGAAAAGTTATTAAAATCTAATATCATCCAACTTCTACCAATTAAACCACCCTAGTATTTTGATGTTTCTTTCCCTGTGGTGGGTTTATATAAAAAAATGACCATTGTGCCTTTCATCGAGTCACAGGACATGATATCAATAGGTGTCATACCTTCAAATAGCTTATCCAATACCTCATTTTCAAGGGGTAATTTAGATTAGATAACCCAATGCACCACCCAATCAAGTCCTTGACATATTTAGGAATCATTTTCCAAACCATCCTCCCATCAAAAATGAGAGTAACAACATTGAATTCTCTCCTGACACTTGTACCATTAACATGATTCTTGACACACTCACTTACAAAGAACTTTTTCACCAATCTACCAATCCCCCCCCCCACTTATTGAAATATAAGAGTTACCTTCTACCCTTTTGGACATATAAATAGAGGAAGTAACCATATCCATACCTTTTATAGAGGTTACCACACCTATCTCCCCTATTATAGAACCATCCATTCCACCTTTGGAAGCTATCTCATAAGAAAAGATAACTTCACCCACCAAACCTCTAATTCCATAACCTTCCATCAAAAGCTAAGACAAAGGTAAGGGAGCCAAACCAAAACCTCTAACCCTTTCTTTGGTGGACCAACCTATCCCTTCTAAACCAACCAAAACCTCCACCCAACAAACCAAAAGCTCCACCCAACTAACCAAACCCCCCTCCAAGTTAATTGACCCTCAAAAACCCACCAAGATAACTAAAGTAACCAAACCCCTTCCAAAACCAACAACCAAAGAGGTGAAACTACCTAAAGGCCCAAAGCCTCAAATTTTACCTCCGTCAACCTTGCCCTCCATTTTGGGTCTTCATCCCTCTACCTTGAGCATGAAGACCATTATTTTTACCAAAACCCCACCACCTCTATTGGTTCCACCTTCACACTTGCTTCCTAACACACCTCTTTTTACTACAATATAAATACCTAAGTTACCTACATTTATATCCTCTACCCCTATATTGTCAACTATCTTACCTAAACCAAACCATCAACCAAGTGTACCACCTTACCAAATACACCTATCACTAAACCTACTTCCAAACAATCTTCTACCTCAACACCCAAAATAAAAACCATTAAGCCTTCACCACCCTTAACTAAGACTTACCTAACCATTCTCCAATAGTTATTTCAAAACTCTTCCTTGAGCTTACCACCCATCAAATGCTTTGACCCCTCATTCCCCAAACCATCATGAATCAATAACAATTTGATTTGTTTATACCACAAGACACCTGACCATGATATAGAGAATTGAAAAGCTCTCTAAACTCTCATCCACTACCTTTATGATGAGGATGATTTATTAACAGATGAACCTCCTATGTCACCCATACCAACCCAAACAATATCCATACCTACGTGACACTTACCCACTCCTCCACTCTCACCTAAGAATGTAGATGAGTCTAACCACTCTACTACATCACCCCCTTCTTCTATCCACACTATCAATGTGGTCACTAGATCATAATAAAGGGATAAAGGGAAGGTTAAGGTGTCCATTCAATGGAATTACCCCTCTTCAAACTCCCAATCAAACCATACGCAACCATATCTATATTCAAGAAAAGTCAAAGTGTCTATCTTAGGTGCCCCCCAATCTAAACCTTCATACCCCAACCCATATGCAATATCTATCTGAAAAGTTATCCTTAAGCAGCTTCACCAGACCCTAGTAAAAATGAGCTTATATGAGTTGATTTATAATTCTCCCCATCACTGATAAACACTCATAGAGGCCTTTCAATCCATCGAGGTCTAACCCAATGACCCTCAACCTCTAGTCACATTTGTTGGTGCCCTCTAAACTTTTAAATTTTTCACCTTTAAGAATTCAAAAATACCTTCCATCTACCCTGAAGACCTAGATCCCCCACTCTTTATTACTATTTACATCAACCAAACCCATGTCAAAAGGGTGATGATTGATGGGGAAGCTATCATTAACATCATATCCTCCTATACTTATCGCCAACTTAGCTTACAAGATAATATCATGTTAGAATCCATAATGGTTCTCTGATCCTTTAATGACACTATGGCCACTACCTTGGGAACTATCATCCTTCATATCTATGTAGGACCCTACACACTCCTTGAACTCTTCTATATGGTGGAAGGAGAATACCAATACATCTTATTGGTATAACCTTGGATTATCTCTATGTAATGTGTTCCCTCTACCCTCCATTGATGCATTAAGTTTGAGCAGGAGGGCCAGGTCATCAATATCCAAGTAGACCCAAATCCTTTCTCAACATGCAACATGACCTATTGCCTAAATGATGTCCTCATATACCCATCTAATGCACCTTCAATATTTATACCCCAATGACTAACCATTTATGAAATTTTGACTAACTCATCCATCCCTTCTTCATATATCTCCATAGAAGAGCCCTTGGGATCTATGTTCCAATGATTCTCATTATGGGAGTATTGCCTTCTAGCATTAAGTGTTTTCCCTACTCCTTGAGAATATGGGAACCTCAAACATGACCCTTCTTATGACCCTAACACTTGAAAAATCATCCCTTTTAGTCCCCCTAACCATCAAATAAACTTCATCTATGGGGGACTTGATCGGCCATTTCTTGCTCCCACCCCTACCTCCTCCATCTGACCATTCACCTCTGACTTTTCCTACCTTGACAAACCAACATTTGCTAAATTATACCTACATAGGTGTGCCTAGAATGGATTTGTTTTGGGCCAATATGAACAAGGACCTCATAAGTTACCTTTGATCAAAACCCAAAAACATCATGATTCATTTGGCCTTGGGTTTGTGCCACCTAAAGAACCCACCAATTCACCTAAACCTATTAACACCTTCAAAAAATACATCCTCTCCTCACTGACCCAACCTCCTTCAAAACCTAATAATTTTTTTATCATTCCTCATAACTTTTTTTTATAAACACCATTAGTTTATGCCCCCTAACCTATCAAAAGGATGGCCAAATTCAAACCCTTCCTCTCATCCATCCTAAAATGATAGAGAAAGATTCTCCTACCATTAATACCATCCAACATCAAGATGATGATTCTATTCTCACCTACCTTGGTGTCCTAGATTCTTTAATCCATAAATCCCTTCCTCTTGAATCCTCAACCATGTTGAATGAATCCACCATGGATATCAACTTGGGCACTACGGATAACCCCTGCATTGTCAAATTGGGCCAATAATTGAACATTAAAGAATTTTGAGACTTCTCATCTTTCCTCCAAGATTGCAACATAGGATTTAATTGGTCTTAAAATTATATGCCCAAGATTGACCCCATAATTGCTACCCATAACATAGTCATTCATCATGATGCCAATCCTATTAAATAGAAACTTTTATTCAACCATCCTCACATAGCCCTTCTCATCAAAGAAGAGCTTTATCATCTCCTATCAATAAACTTCATTTAACCCATTGATTATCCCTAATGGATCTCTAATATCATACCTATCACCAAATACACTAGGGGTCTATGCAATTGTGTGGACTTTTGTGACCTTAACCTCACCTACCCCAAGTATGACTTTCCTTTACCTAGTATTGACTAGTTTTTTGATCTTATAACTAGTCACAAGATGTTATCTCTCATGGATGGGTTTTTGGATTACAATCAGATCTTGATTACTATTGAAGATTAACATAAAACTACCTTTAACACCCCTTAGGTAAATTTTTGATACAAATCCATGCCTTTTGGGTTAAAGAACATTAGTGTAACCTACCAATGATCCATGACCTAAATCATCCATGACCTCATCCACACCATCATAGAGGACTATGTTGACAATATTTTGAGAAAATCCAAATCTCACCAAGATCATTTGAAATTTTTTAGTATTATCTTCAAACACCTAATCCATTTCCATGTTAGACTCAACCCTAATAAATGTGTTTTTGGGGTCCTTTCAAGAACGTTTCTTGGCTTTATCATCTCTCTTCAATGAATCGATGTAAATCCTACCAAGGTCAAAGAAATCTGGAAGATACCCCCTCCTACCAACCTTAAGCAACTTTGTATCCTATAGGGAAAGCTTCAATCCATTCACCATTTCATTTTCCATCTTTTAGATTGGTTCTAACCTTTCCATCACCTTCTAAATAAGGATGTCTCTTTCAAATGGAATACCAATTTTTAAAAATCCTTTAAATCACTCAAATAGTACACCTTTTGACACCACCTATCCTCATCCCTCTTAAGGATGACCACCCATTTCACCTATATATCTCTACCACTGACCATTCCTTAGGGGAAATGTTAGATCACCAAGATGAACATCATAGAGAACAAGTCATATACTACATTAACCACACACTTGTAGAATACAAGACTTGATATACCCATACCAAGAAACTATGCTTAGTCTTGACTTTGGTGGCCACCAAACTCTGCCACTACCTTCTTAACCATAAAACCTATGTCATAACCAATACTGACCCACTCAATTATATGCATTCCAAGCCATACCAAAACTATTGTATGGCCAAGTGGCTTATGCTTTTAGCAAAATTTGATCTTGAGTTCCTTCATCAAAAGTTAAATAAATGGCAAGTCATTGTCGACCAATTTATCAAAGCACCTTTGGTAGATCACTAACCACTTCCTCTTGAATTCCCAAATGAATTCATCTCTACTCTCTCCCAAGAGGACATAACCTACCAAATGACTATGTTCTTAGATGGTTTAAAGTGCCAACAAGGTGTGGGTGATAGAGTTATTCTCAATCTTCTCAATGTCAAACCACTTCCTCTTTCCTTCAAACTTGACTTTGAATGCACCAATAATATGGCTGAGTATGAAGCCCTAGTCATAGGTCTCCAAACCACTCTAGCCTTTGGAATTAAGACCATCAATGTCTTTGGTGATTCCCAACTTGTAGTTAACCAATTCAATGGCTCTTATCAATTTAATAATGATGTCTTATATAAGTACAAACTTTTATTTAATAAACTCTTAGCATCATTTTATTGTTAACTAGTCCAATTTATTCCCCAATCTACCAATAAATTCATAGATACACTAGCTTGCCTTGCTTCCCAAATCCCTTCTCAACCTTCCAATTCTAAAATATTTATCACTATTTACCATTTTACCTCCCTATAATTTATAGTGTGGAGGAATCCCCATCCAACATTTGGTATGACCAAAATTTTAACTACCTCAACCTGGGCATCATTCCTCCCAACCTCTCTAAGAATGCTTAAAGAACCTTTGTCCATAGTACCTCTCATTACACCATACTAGGGGGAATATTTTATAAATGAGGTTTTGATGATACCTCCTCTATTGGCTATGTAACCATGAAGCTTCCCATGCCATCAAGGAAACACGTGATGGGATCTAGGGGGAAACTTTAGCAGTCGCTATACATATCCTTCACCTTGGCTACTATTGGCCCACCCTCAACCAAGACTATTTTGATTATGTAAAAAAGTGTGTTAAATGTCAACAACACACTAATTTACATCACGTACTAGCCAATGACCTCCAAGTATCTAAGGACTTTTGGCCTTTCTCACAATGGGGACTCGATCTTATTGAATAAATCAACCCCCAATCTTCATAATGGCATAGCTCCATCATCACAACCACAAAATATTTCACCAAGTGGGTGGAAGTTATACCTCTTATCTTGACCAAAGATGAGAATATTATTGACTTTATCAAACATTATATCATTTGTCACTTTTATGTTCCTAATAAGATTATCATTGATAATGGAAAATCTTTCAAAAACAAGCAAGTTTAAAGTTTATGTGATGTATTTGGAATCAACTTAAGATTTTCTTCACCTTACCATCCACAAGCAAATGGGTAGGTGGAAGCCTCTAACAAAATCCTTAAAAAAATTCTAACCAAAGTCATCAGTACTTTAGGTCAGGATTGGCACTTACACATCCTATTCACTTTATAGTCATTTCACACTAGAATTCAAACCTCTTGGGTGCTACTCCTTTCTCTCTAGTCTTTGAAGCAAAGGAAGTCTTGCCTTTTGAAGTCCAAATTCCCTCTTTTCTCATATATTTTCAATATATTATTTCTAAAGAAGATTATAGTCAACACCATTTAGCTCAACTTGAGCTAATTGATGAGCATCATTTAAAAACCCTCACCCACCTCCATATCTATCAAGAGTGTATCAAACATGTTTATAATAAATGCCTCAAATAATGAGACTTAAATATCAGAGATCTCATCCTAAAAGAAAACCAACATGTGACAAACATGGAGAAGAGTAAATGAGAAAAGTTTGATTTCAATTGGCTTGGACCCTACATCATTACCCATAAATATGGATCAAGACCTTATCATTTGTCCTCTTTCAAAGGTAAACTAGAACTGGAACCTATCAATGTTTTACATCTATATTCATTTTTCTATTAAATAAGGATCAAGCACACCTTTTATTTAATTTAAGTTCATCCCTTGATTAATTATATATTCACCTTTACCCATCTTCCTCCTCTCTTTATGAGGACAATTAATTAGAGCATATAATCATGTGATTAACCATCACATTCATATCCTAATCCTAAATATGGGTACCATGGCTCTACCCATAGCATGGTTCTCATGGATACTTTTTATCTCTAACAAGATAGAATCCCATGGTCAATATCTTTCAAACCACCTCCTTTCACCTATAATTTAACTCTCTTGTGTTAAATTTTTTCCCTCATAAAGGTAAACCTATAAACCTAATTAGACTAGTCCATGTCTAAAACATCACATCTAAAAATTATTTGGATACTAAAATATTACTTGGGTCAATATCTTAAGCATTTTAGACTACTCCCTTGAAGGATAGTTACCCAAAAACAACATAAAAATTGCCAAATATAAGGTAGACTGCTCCCTTAAAGGATAGCTATCAAGAGCATTAAACAAAGCCATTAAACTTAGACCACTCCCTTGAAAGATGGCTAAGTTAACTTTGTCAAAAGAAAAGCAATTTATTGGAAGCTTCCCACATTGATCAACTTCCCATATACAATAATAAAATAAAAGACCCACTACCACAATAAAAGCTAAAGCCACAATTAGCTCTCAAGCAGCATAATAAGTTAGAATCCATAATCGACTTTCACATGTAGACTTCCTGCATTGATCAGTATATATTTATCATACGACACGGATTTTTTTATTACCATTCTTAGGTCAACTATAAAAGGGGAAAATTAACCCACATAAGGTTACCATACACATCATCCATTATCCTTCATACCACCTATTACCTATCTTCCATATATGTAAATGAAGGGATTTTGAGCTTACTTGGCACACTGTGATCAAGAAACTTATTTTATCAACCAATGTATGTTAATGCGAAGAATTCAAATAGCTTATGTTCCTTAAGCCAATCTGAATTCTAGTTTTTTTTTTTTTTTGTCCTTGTCAATAAATAGGTATTATACATCATTTCTTGTTCTCCCATCATAGAGTCATGTATTTTATTAGACCCATGTCTCATGATTTTTCATCTAGTGTGGTTATCTATCCTAAATATGTGCCACCACTATCATTCATCAAATCACCATAAACCTAACCATAAATAACCCTATAACTACATTAATAATCAATTAACCCACCTTTTGGAGATACCTTTCTCCACAAATTCAACCCATCTTCGACACACCCCTTTCTCTAAAAAACCTTAACAAAACTAAACCATGTGGTCCATACAATTGGGGAAACCCATTTGAGCACCGTTATCTAACACTTATTAAACTAAATTGGTTTGATGTCCATGGACTATGTAGGAATTGCTTGACTTCTAAGGCCAGTTCAGCCACCAACAACTAATTACCCTCTCCTTTTTTATTCTCATTATTTTTTGTTGAGAATAATGCCCTCTTGCTTAGGGTGTCCTATATCAAGGAAGCTTTGGATTTTCCTAGCATCTTTGTATTTTAACATCATCTAATACTCCCTCTCTATTTTTTTCCAATTACTAGGAGAACTACATTGTCTTGAGGTCTTTTTTGACTATGTAGGTAGTGCTTAGTTATTGAATTCAGCTTGGTCATATCCTTTATTTTGTTTTTCCTTCTCACCTAAAATATCTTCCTCCAATTATCTACCTATCTCCTCACCACCTCCCTCCCTTCAACTTGTCAATCTCTATTAACACAATAATTGACAACCTTCCTCATTGGCCCCTCTCATCTCCCATAAAACCACCACCTAATTTGATTTGATGGCCTCCCCATCACCTTTCCTTGTGCAGGCTTTGTAGCTCACTCCCCCACCCACTTTTCATGTTTTTTGTCCCTCTCTCTACTTCTTGCCAACCATTCCCTTTATCTCCTTTTGTCCTCTTCCACCATCCTCATACTTTCCACTTACCCTTGGAAACCTATCATACCCTCTTCCTCACTCTCTTTTCCTCACCAATTTCACATCATCTTGTTAAGTTGTGGAGCTAAAAGCTGGAAATGTGGAGGTTGTTGAGTGTTATAGTAACCAACATCGATCAAGCCAACTGATGTTGGTAATATTCAGTGTACATAGTAACTAACATCGGTTAGGGGTCAGCCGGCATCGGTCAGATAGGAACTGACGTCGGCAACCTGTGTGTATGTGTGTGCATTTGCATGCATTTCCAGAACTCGTCTAATTTTAGACAAACAGTCAGTTTGCATGTAAAGACTAATTTTAGTCTTGAGTCTAGGTTTCTAATTATTGTTTGGTTTGGGATATATTTAATAGACCCATGGGGTTGTATTGTAATCAAGGACTAAGGAAGGATTAGATCCTCAAATTGAAGGCAAGAACAACAATTGGGTTAGTTATCTCAAGGTGTGTAAGATCAGTTGATCTGCAGGTAGCAATATTAGGGAGATCTACATGGTAAGTAAGATCAGTTAGATCTACAAGTGTGCAAGATCAAGGAGATCTACTTGGAGTACTTTAAGTACTTGGTGGACTAGTATTGTAGGCAAAACAACCAGTTGAGTTGATTGTCACAAATAATTGGTGGAGGGAACAACTCTGTGTTTGAGTTGGTTTGTAATTAAGAGAGAGAGAACTCTTGAGGGAGAATTATAGTATGCCCAAGAGGTGTGGGAAGAGTGTGATTTCTTCATTGTATTTCCTTCTGGAAGAGTGTTAATACAAGATTCTATTGTCTCTCATATTTTGTGTTGTTTTTGAATTCTAGTTACATATTACTTGTTAAATTCCGTTTTTAGTTGCTTATACAAAGGTAATCAATTGTGCTCTTAAGGAGTAAGATCCTATCAAGTGGTATCAGAACTTTGTGTTCTAGATTCCTGAAAGTTGGTATCAGAGCCTGGTTCGGAGTAGCTTAGTGTTTGTTGATTACAGGTTACTCACAGGAGTTTCTATTTGAGTGGGAGTAAAGCAATGGCAGAAGAAAGTAAGCTAAGAATGGAGAAATTCAATGGCAAGAATTATCAATTATGGAGGATGCAGATAGAAGATTATCTATATTGTGGAAAGAAAGGGCATGTAAAGAAATATTGTTGGTTGGTAGAAGATCAGCATGAAGGAAATAAAGAAGCAAATGATGTAGGTATTGTTGCATGGGATGCTCTTATATGTTCCTTGGATAAAGTAGAATCTTGGGTTTTAGATTTTGATGCCTCTTTCCATGCAACCCCAAATAGAGTATTTTTCCATGATTATGTCCATGGAGACTTTGAAAATATTTATTTAGGGGTTGGTGAGCCTTGTCAAATTGTTGGCAAAGGGAAAGTGCAGTTGAAATTGCAAATTGGCAACACATGGGTGTTGAAGGATGTCATGCATGTTCCCATGCTGAAGAGGAGTCTAATTTCTGTAGGAAAGTTGGGTGATGAGGGTTACACAGTAACTCTCACAGTAGAATCTTGGAAAGTTTCCAAGGGTGCACTTGTATTAACAAGAGGTAAGAAAGTAGGTACACTTTATCTATCTACTTGTATTACTGATTCTCCTTCTGTTTTATCTACTTTAGATGTAGATGCAAAGATGTGGCTTTGTAGGCTTGGTCACATGAGTGAGAAGGGAATGGATGTTCTTAAGTCAAATGGTAAGCTTTCAGATTTGAAAAGCATAGATCAAGATTTTTGTAAGCAACAGAAGAAAGTGAGGTTTTTTAAAACTAGGTCAACAAAAAAGAGAGCTTCTATTGGAGGATCACAGTATTGCATAAAGAGGAAATCTGATGTTTTTGACAAAGTTAAGAACTAGAAAGCCTTGGTTTTCAAGGAGAAGAAGATGGACAGAGATCAACTCAAGAGGCTAAATAATTTTGAGCAGGGTAGTGTTGATTTGGACAAGGTTATGATCCAAAATGAGCTCGTAGGTAAAAATCATCACTCACAAGAAAACACAATTACCGATGTCAGTCAGGTGAGAACCGACATCCATCAGGTAGGTACTGATGTCAGTCATGTTCAGACCAAAGTTGATGATGTCAGGCAGGTGGACACCGACGTCGGTCAGGGAACTGACATCGATGATCAAGTGGAATCAACATTGATCGGGTGCAGACTGAGGTCAGCCATAGGTGACCGAGATCGGTCACTGTTAGAATGAATTTTGGGTGGACAGTAAGCTATTAAGGAGTCTCAAATGCCCATGTGGAGGTCCAAAGGGATAAGTAAGCCTCAAATTCATTATTCCCCTTCTTTATACTACTTGTTGCTCACTGATGGTGGAAAACTAGGATGTTTTGAAGAGGCAATGTAGGGAGAATCCAGGAAATAGTGGGAGCATGGCATGAATGAGGAAAGTGATTCCTTGGAAAAGAACCAAATGTGGGATTTGGTAGAGTTTCTAGCTGGAAAGAAAGCACTAAAAGATGAATAGATTCACAGGTTAAATAAAGGAGAGAATGGACAGGTGAGACAGAAGGCTAGGTTATATGGTCTTGAGCAAGCTGTAGGACAATGGTGTTTAAGGTTTGACAGGTGTATGACAAAGCATGGCTTTAGTCAATGTCAATGTGACCATTGTGTTTATTTTACCAAGTTGGATAATATTAGCTACATTATCCTATTAATGTATGTAGTATATATGCTTGTTGCAGGGTCACACATGCAAGAAATTGCTGAGCTAAAGGTAAAATTAGTTCAGAGGTTTGCCATGAAGGATTTGGAAGCAGTAAATAAAATCCTTGGCATGAGTATTTCTAGAGACAAGGAAAGTCACAAGTTGATTTTGTCTCTAGAGGATTATGTGAATAAGGTAGTGGAGAGGTTCAATTTGCAGGATGCAAAACCGGTAAGCACACCTATGGTTGGACAGTTCAAGCTGAGCTTAGAATAGTGTCCTAAATCACATGATGAGGTTGAGTACATGAGTACTAGACCTAATATTTCCCAAGCAGTGGGAGTTATCAGCATGTTTATGGCCAATCTAGGAAAGGAGAAATGGAAAGCAATTCAGTGGATTCTCAGGTATCTGAGAGGGACCCACAGCAGGTATTTATGCTATGCAGGGTCAAGCACTTCTCTATGTGGGTATGTAGATTCAGATATGGTAAGTGACTTGGATGACAAGAGAAGCACCACAAGATATGTGTTCACTATTGGTGGTACGGTGGTTAGCTGGATTTTAGAGATGTATAAGGTTGTTGCAGTCATGGTGGCTAGCAAGGATAAGAACCCTGTAGATATATTAACAAAGTTGGGAACAAAGGAGAAGTTGAATCTTCATTCAAATTATGTTGGTCTTCAAGATTAAACTTGAAGAGGGATACAAGCTAGGAAATAAAATTAGATGATTTACAAGTATAGGTACAGGTGTAGTTGTTTATCTCCAAGTGTGAGATTGTTAAGTTGTGGAGCTAAAAGCTTCACTGATGCAAATGTGGAGGTTATTGAGTGTTACAGTAACCAACATCAATCAGGCCAACTGATGTCAGTAATATTTAGTGTACATAGTAATTGACATTGATTAGGGGTTGGCCAGCATCAGTCAAACAGGAACCGACGTCAGCAACCTGTGTGTGTGTGTATTTGCATGCATTTTCAGAACTCATCTAATTTTAGACGAAGAGTCAATTTGCATTTAAAGACTAATTTTAGTCTTGAGTCTACATTTCTAATTATTGTTTGGTTTGGGATCTATTTAATAGACCCATGGGGATGTATTGTAATCAACGACTAAGGAAGGATTAGATTGTCAACTTGAAGGCAAGAACAACAATTGGGTTGGTTGTCTCAAGGTGTGTAAGATTAGTTGATCTGTAGGTAGTAAAATTAGGGATATCTACATGGTAAGTAAGATCAATTAGATCTGTAGGTGTGCAAGATCAAGGAGATCTACTTAGAGTACTTGGTGGACTGGTATTGTAGGCAAAACAACCGGTTGAGTTGATTGTCACAAATAACTGGTGGAGGGAACAACTCTGTGTTTGAGTTGGTTTGTAATTGAGAGAGAGAGAACTCTTGAGGGAGAATTATTGTATGCCCAAGAGGTGTGGGAAGAGTGTGATTTATTCATTGTATTTCCTTCTGGAATAGTGTTAATACAAGATTGTATTGTCTCTCATATTCTGTGTTGTTTCTGAATTCTAGTTACATATTACTTCTAGTTAAATTCTGTGTTTAGTTGCTTATACAAAGGTAATCAATTATGCTCTTAAGGAGTAGGATCCTGTCAAGTGGTATCAGAGCTTTGTGTTCTAGATTCTTGTCAAGGGAATGGTTTACATTAGTGAAGCTTTTAGCTCCACAACTTAACACTGCATGTGTGACCCTACAACAAGCATATACACTACATACAGTAACAGGATAATGTAGCTAATATTATCCAACTTGGTAAAATAAACACAATTGTCACATTGACATTGACTAAAGCCATGCTTTGTCATACACTTGTCAAACCTTAAACACCATTGTCCTGTAGCTTGCTCAAGACCATATACCCTGGCCTTCTGTCTCACCTATCCATTCTCTCCTTTCTTTAACCTATGAATCCATTCATCTTTCAGTGCTCTCTTTTCGACTGACAACTCTACCAAATCCCACATTTGGTTCTTTTCCAAGGAATCAATTTCCTCATTCATGCCATGCTCCCACTATTTCTTGGATTCTACTTGCATTGCCTCTTCAAAACTTCCTGGTTTTCCACCATCAGTGAGCAACAAGTAGTATAAAGAAGGGGAATAATGAATTTGAGGCTTACTTATCCCTTTATACCTCTACATGGGTGTTTGAGACTCCTTGACAGCTTACTATCCACCCAAAATTTGTTTTAATAGTGACTGATCTTAGTCACCTCTGGCCAACCTCGGTCTGCACCCAACTAATGTCATTTCCACCTAATCACCGACATTGGTTCCCTGACCGATGTCAGTGTCCACCTGCCCGACATCACTGACTTTGGTCTGCACATGACCAACATCGGACCCTACCTGATCAATGTTGGTTCTCACCTGATCGACGTCGGTAACTATGTTTTCCTATCAAGTGGTATTAGAGCCAGGTTGAAGATTTATCAGAGCCTAGTTCAGAGTAGGTTAGTGTTTGTTGAGTACTGTAACACTCAACAACCTCCACGTTTGCATCAGTGAAGCTTTTAGCTCCACAACTTAACATGCAGGAAATTGTTGAGCTAAAGGTAAAATTAGTTCAGAGGTTTGCCATGAAGGATTTGGAAGTAGCAAAGAAAATCCTTGGCATGAGTATTTCTAGAGATAGGGAAAGTCATAGGTTGATTTTGTCTCTAGAGGATTATGTGAATAAGGTAGTGGAGAGGTTCAATTTATAGGATGCAAAATCGGTAAGCACACGTATGGTTGGATAGTTCAAGCTGAGCTTAGAATAGTGTCCTAAATCACATGATGAGGTTGAGTACATGAGTATTAGACCTGATATTTCCCAAGTAGTGGGAGTTGTTAGCAAGTTTATGGCCAATCTAGGAAAGGAACACTGGAAAGTAGTTCAGTGGATTCTCAGGTATCTGAGAGGGACCAGCAGCAGGTATTTATGTTATACAGGGTCAAGCACTTCTCTACGTGGGTATGTAGATTCAGATATGGCAGGTGACTTGGATGACAGGAGAAGCACCACAAGATATGTGTTCACTATTGGTGGTACGGTGGTTAGCTATATTTTAGAGATGCACAAGGTTGTTGTAGTCACAGTGGCTAGCAAGGATAAGAACCCTGTAGATATGTTAACAAAGCCGGGAACAAAGGAGAAGTTGAATCTTCATTCAACTTATGTTGGTCTTCAAGATTAAACTTGAAGAGGGATACAAGCCAGGAAACAAAATTAGATGATGTACAAATATAGGTACAGGTGCACTTAGAGATAAACAGCTACACTTGTACATGTACTTGTACATCATCACTTATAGAAAAACACAGTTACTGACATCGGTCAGGTGAGAACCGACGTTTATCAGGTAGGTACCGATGTCGGTCATGTGTAGACCAATGTTTTTTGTTCCTCTCTCCACTTCTTGCCAACCATTCCCTTTATCTCCTTTTGTCTTTTTCCACCATCCTCATACTTTCCCCTTACCCTTGGAAACCTATCATACCCTCTTCCTCACTCTCTTTTCCTCACCAATTTCACATCATCCTAGTCCCTTACAAACTAATGGACACTTTTACCTCCTTGTCTTCTTTGCTACCACCTTCTTACTGGTCTTCCATTACTTCTAAACCACCTTCATTCTAATTCTTAGTTCTTGTTTTCCTCTTTCCCATATTTTAAATCTGGTATGCTTTCTATTTCTTCTAGTATCCTATTTTTTCTTATGTGTGCCACCACTCTCTATCAATTTGCCACTCTTCTCACCTTTTCCATTTTTTTCCTCCATAACTAGCTTCTAATTGGGTCTTTACCTTTTGATAATCCTTCCATAATCACCCTTTTCTTCTTATCAATTCTATCCTTTTACACTTTTCATTCCTTTTTTCTTCTTTCTATCTCGGTACTCAATTATTTTTTGCATCTATGTGAGTGTTCATGCTTTATATCCCTACTTCAATTCTTATTTTTCCTTCTTATCATCCCTAAACTTTATCCTTTATTTTCATCTCATGCCCTTTAATTATGTCCCCTATTTCTTCACCACCTCACCACTTTTCAGCTTGTCAATCTCTTTTAATTCCACATATAACTTGTCAATCTCTTTTAACAAGCTGATTAACACCCTTATCTTTTCAGCTTCTTATCCACCCATCCTTTGATTCCCCTCATTTTTATTAACCCCTTTCCCATCTTCCATCCCATTCTCATCTCCAACACTACCCTCTGATTTGTTTTAGTATTCATTTCCTTGCATATGATCATCCATGCTTACTTGGTCATGTCTTCACCTAATTTTTCACTCTCCTATCATCCTTTTTATGTCCTTATTTCACTCCTTTTTCCTCATGTTTCCTTTTCTTTCATGTATTTACTTTTTTTTCATTTTCATCACCAAATTGTTTTCTCCTTGGTCTTTCTTTTAGACTTATTTTCAAACCTTTCATGGCCTCCCATATTCCTCATCCTCCCCTTACCCTTCATGATTGTTACACTTCTTTCTGCATCCTTTTTAATTCTCCAATCTATCATTATTTAGTGCATTCCTCAAACCCCCATCTTCCACCTTTTATTTTTCTTCTCTTTTCTCTATTTCATTTCATTTTTTTCATCTCCCTTGATGAAATTCCTTGTTCTTTCCAACCTTCTTTCTTTCCTCCTTTATATCCATGCTTGGCTCCTTCCATCCTTTTCCACATTCATCTTTATCTATGGCCTCATTTTATTCTTTACCTATCTCTTCATCCATCTCTTGGTCCACCTTCACCTCATCCCTTGTTGGATCCCTATTATTTTCTCCCATTGGTACTCCAACGTTTCACTCATTAGAGTGTGGTTAGCAGTCGTAGTGTTTATATGTGCATATACATGTTTATTTCCTCATTTCCTCATCTCTCTTTCTTTAATGCATGAAATCTTGTCAAGTTCACTACTTCAAGGCATCCATATCTTCCTTAAATATCTCTATCTATTAATCATGGGTCCTCTTTTTGTCCCTCTCTAACTATTCCTTTCACCCTATCCATCACCTCTTCAACCTTCAAACCCTCTACACATTTTATGTTTAATTAACAGAATATGATCAACACACTTTTTTTAGCCTTTAAAGCATGCTCATGTGATTCATTTGTAGGGCTTATGTTTATTAAGCCAAACCCACTTCAGTTCTATTTTTAGTCCTTGTCATAGAAGGAACATCATGCCCTCTTCTCATCCTAATGTGCTTAGTTGACATTTTCACTATGATATTTATTTCTTGATTGTATTCTTCACTATATCATTTCATTCATTTCCTTACCCCATTTACTTTACCTTAAGCAAGATTATAATAACTATAACCATAAAAATGATAACCATATAATTCATGAGTATCCACATAACCCAAAGTATAATAAAATTCAAATAATGACATCCAACACATTTTGTACATATTTATAGCAAACTATGTAATATTTTATTTAGGGTGCAAGGAGTCATATGACACATACAAAGTTATCAAACTATCCACCTAAGGCCTCTACATACATTATTTTCCTACCTAAGCATTAGGCTGATTATCTAGTGACTCTGGATTTATGTTCATCGATCCTTATACTTGATTACTCCTTGAACTAATATCTATAAAATTCCCTATCTCAATTGCTACTAAAGGGTGTACTCTATTCTCCTCTTTTTGCATTCATCCCCATAGGGTGAGAATCATATTCCACTCTGGGTCTTTCACCCTACTCACCCATCATAGACATTACATCCCTTTTCTCTAGTTGTTTTGCTTACCTAAGAACCACCAGTTGTTGCCTTGGCACACATCCACTTAGATAGTGAGAGTTTCCTCCATAGATAGGTTGAAGGTCATGTTCTCTAGCCCTACACCTTGCACAATAAAAGTCTCACCTTATTCACTACTAAAGAGGTAAGAGTTTATGCTTGAGCTTAGGCTGTGGGTTCCTTTCCTCTTATTATTGGTTTAATAGCACTTCTATTATCACCATTACATGTTGTAGTATTAGATAGATACACACATTCACTGTGTAGATTATTTTATATCATAAGGGTTGTTGCTTATCTCCACCATTACTCCCATTTTTCACCATCTTCAACCTCTGGTAGTTATCTACACCTTGAACAACCTATAAAACTAAATGACTTCATGATAGGTATTCATTCTTACCATGATTCTTTAAATAGACTACCTAACTATTATTCCTCACTGAGATGATTATCCATTCCATCAACGGGGAGGGTCTTATGATGTCATTGATTTCCTTGAACAGTCTTCCCACTTAAACTATTCATGTCTACTCACCTTTTCATGTGGACATATAGCCCTCAATCCAACTAGTAATCTCGATATATTCATTATGCACTATCATAATGTATTTTTTTCACCCTTATCATTCGATCCACATTTGATGTCTTTGTTTTCTTTGCCATCTAGTAATCCTTGTGGGCTTAGTTGTTATTTGCATCACCTTAACCTGGTAGATGTAAATTAGCTTCCAATCTTGGGCTATTACAATGATCACACCTATAAAAATATCACTATTGTCGATGGTGGTAGCTCCCAAATACTTGCCATTGTAGAAGCTCCCCTATCTTATCTAATTATATAACCAATATCCTAGACCACATAGCTCCCTGATAGTAGGGCCTCTTCTAAGTGGAACCCAAATTCCTTGGTTCCAAGGAACTAGGATAGAGGATGTAAACATGGCCATCATGTATCTAGCCTACCCATGCAGCTCTTAGGTCAGGCAAGGTCCATCCTCTATCACTCACCATGATACCAACTTTTTAACTCATAGAATCTACTTAGCCATCAAAGAAATTCTTTGTAGGTCATCACTTCACTACTACTCTTAAAACTTGGATCATAGTGGTGATGAACCTTTTCCAAAGAGATTATGTAGATCTTGACAGATAACCACCTCCTAAAACTCAGTTCATAATGATAGATGCCAAAACTATCTTATACCCTCACATAATTTTAGAAGTTATAACCTCCTCATCAAGGTACATCTTCTTTAGATTAGTTCCATCATAGGACATTTATGATGGTTAGCCTTTTGTTACCCACTTATTTATCCTACCCTACATATCCATGTCTTCCCATCTTAATGCATGTGGAATTATTATGGTGACTATTCACTAATCTACACCACGACACCTCATAGTTACCAAACTATTAACCTAAACCTAATCATGTGGTATATCACATTAAGGTAGCCCATCTGAACTCCACTAAGAACTATATTTAGCTTGAATTTTTTTAGGATATCACATCCATGGAATTATGTAGGAAGAATCCACTTTCCTAGTGCATATAGATTTAGCTCAGCCACCCCCTACCTGAACCCTTACCATCCACTCTCTCTGACCAACTGACCATTTGACCACATCCACCTTGACATTGGTTGTTTGGACCCAAATTAATACATTTCTATGTGATGACCCTACCTAAGATATTTTGACCACACCATCCAATCTTTACATGTTGGTTAATTTAAGTTTCCAAGTAACACTTCTTACCTTGGATACCTACAACCAAACATGACCCTATCTATATTGCTTGATAGGCATGACTTGATCAGCTATGACTAATGTTGTGGACTAGTTACCCCTAACACATGTCCCTCTAAACCCAAACTTAAATTAACTAAAATTATAAACTTTATTTCATGTGTGATCTTGGCTACCACACTTAGTCATATTTTGTATGCATGTTTGCATCTCGAATACCCAACTACCTTATGGCACCACCTAGTGCCTCCCCACCAACTACTTATCAAACCTACACCTGATTTTGCTTTACCTCATCAACTCCTAGTTTGAGGGGGAACACCTCCTCCCATACTTAAGGTATCTTGACCTTTGACCAATTTATTTGTTTATATTTTGTAGCTTATTAATTTAAAGTTTTATAACAAAAAGAGGCAAAAAATAAACACTAGAAAACTACACACTTATAGTTTTTGATGATTGAATGCCTTGGGACCCCCTAAAACCTTATTAACCCTTAACCAACCCCTCTTAACCTAGCCAAATCACTATTATCCTATTCACATACTACTATTCAAAATTACTATTTTAAATTATTATTCAAAAGTACTATTCGCTATGACTATTCATTGTGGGACCCACTATCACTATTCATGATGTCATGACAAGTGGCAAGGCATGTGACATGGAAAGTGACATGGTAAGTGACATGTAAGGTGATATGGAAAGTGACATGGCTTGGAATTGAGGTGGCTTTAGGTGGGACATCATACCCCACATGGAACTTACCTCCAAGGTACCTCATGACATCATTAAGCATCGAAAGGCCCGTCCTTTCGAATATGGTGCATTTTCCCCTATGAGGCCATCATTAAACATATGTTTTTTCATCACACATGGATAATGATGCTAAAATTCATGAAACACTTGTCTAAAAGATGGAAGTGAGTGGTGGAAGGTATTTTGGACCCATATGAGCCCATGTGCATGATTCTCTCTCCATTTTGGACTCTTTAGTAAGTTGAGAGACAAACTAACCAAGTGGAATAATTATTTTCTAAGTGGGAATCTCACCCCCTTATATTTCATGATCACTCATTTACCCACATGGAGAATAGTTCCAAAATTCATGGGGCACTTAGCCAAAAGACAAAATAGCTTGGTGAAAAGTTCTTTGGCCTCATTTGAGCCCATGTGCATGATTCCCACTCCAAATTGGACTCATTTTTAAGGTGGGAGACAAAAAAATAAGTTGGGAATCCCACCATACTTATCACCTTTGTCATTTATGATCCCACTTAAAAAATGGTGCCATACTTCTACTATTCCCTCTTTTGGCATGATTCTTCACAATAAATGCTATAAATACCCCCTTCTCCTTCACCATCTTGTGGAAGCATTCAATTTGTAGGTTTTATGATTTTGGATGAGGTCATCATCTTGGAGTTTAAAGGAGTCAAATCCTTGAAGCTCTATCAAAATTGTAAACCATCTTCATCAACAACAACAACATCATCAACAATCTTCAACAAGCCAATCTTCATCAACAAACATCTTCAAGCATTGAGGTAACCTTGTTATTTAGTTATTTCAATTTATTTATTTATTTCCCTTTGACCTTATTATTTCAATTAATTTCTTCCTTACCCCCTTGCCATTTTACCCTCTTTCCCATGTTCCTTTGCCTTCTTAGCCTCTTTTTGACCATTTACCCATTTGCCTTCTTGGCCTCCTTTTGACCATTTGCCCCTTTGCCTTCTTGGTCCCTTCTTGACCATTTATCCCTCTTGCCTTCTTGAAGATATTACCCTTTACCATCTCAACCATTCACCAACTCTAACCAATCTATCTGTTAACCCTTACCAAATTACCAAACCAAAACCACCATTTTGCCTTAACTAATTTTCAGCACTAATAGATTTATCTAATCATTGTCTTAGTAAAACATTTAAATTCTTTGTTTTTTTTTTAGTTATTTGATATTACATGTTGTTTTTAGTCTCAATTTTTTTTTTTTTTATGAAAAATCATTTCATTTTTATTTATCAACTTAAGTGTTTAAATAAGGTGGATTTATAGCCTCCTAAAAAGCTTTTGCTTCTAAGATCTAGCTCAAGCTAGGCAATCCAACTTTGCACTTGTCTAAAAAATAAGTTTTGTGTTATTGTTTTCTTATTTTTAGGTCATCCTCCCAATCCAAATAGGATATCTCCATAATCACTTGGATCCAATGCACACACATTCAACGGGTATTTTTGTACACACCCTTCTTTACTAGTTTCTTTATTTTTAAATTAAGCAAAAATTTAGATAGAAACACCGAAGGTAATAATTCAATTATTTTTTAGCCAACGCTTACCATTTTTATGATCCAATCACCTTGAAATTATCATGACCAAGGGATTATTACCATCGATCTATAATAGTCACATTATTTTCTCATGAGGGGCCTTATATTCTCCCCCCTTAAAGGAGCACCATCTTCAATGCTAGACTTTTTAATTCATTCAATAAGGTTTCTAAATTAGTTAGGCTATTGAAACATCATCTTGAGTTACATATATTCCATCCTAGGTATGCACATGATATGAGTTATCTATTTCATCCCTTAATAAAATCCTCATACGTGTAGATCAACTACTACATGGAATTAAATGTACTATTCCTCTTGTATTTTAGACAACCCTTTGAGTTTCTTCAAAGTTTATTCAGCCCTAGATCACTAATATTTTTTAATACCAATTCTCTTATTGGTTTTATAATGGTGTGAAATAATCACTTCCACCTTATATCATAAGACATGAATTCCATTTATGCAAGGATTATTCTTCAAATAATTTTCATGACAATGGTCATGGGAGAGTTGAAAAACCTACCATCCTACCCAACATAGGAGGACTTCAATTATTTCCATCATAATGTTTAGGTAAGGGTGAAATAACCTTTCACCATCATATAAATACTTTGATACACTACCCACATGAATATGTTTCTCATATAACACCATCACTTAGTGTCATAATAGCATATAACAATATGCACACAAGAACATAAGCACTTCATACAAATAAGGGGGAACAACTTCTCCATTTTCCATAATTTTCTTATAAGACTTTTACTAAAATTTAAACATAATAATAATGTCCTTTAACCAACTCATAAGGACACTTTGATTCTAGATCATAACAATTTGAACTTTCTTTCATAAAAACCTCTTCTAATTTAGAGATGAAAGTGGTCCAATTTCATACTCTAGCCTTGATTTATTCAAGGCTATATTTCCACACTGTATTTCATTGATTGCAATTGATATTGGCTAAAATACAATTAATTATTGAAAGAGGTGATTCATTTTTATATAAATGATTATGAAATCACATTTGTCTCAATCCATTAAGACCCATAGTTTTTATATTATATACATGAGAGTTCATGCACAAAATCATCCTACTAAAAGTAGGCATCAATCCTTGGTCATAATTTTATAAGCTCATATAGAGTTATTAAAAACATATGGGGAAATACTGATTCAACATATATAGTGCCATTTGAAACATAGAGGATCCTCTGAGTAGGTAGAGTATGGGTAAAATGCCTCCCATTACATCAATTCTAATATAGAAGAATGCAAACATGGGATTGTATCCATTTTCAACATACCATGTCATTCATGGAAGGTTTTAAGTAAATTGTTGCCATGTTATTTCATTACATAGGATCTTAGAACGTCATTTCATCATATAAGATAATAATATGCCAATCCATATGTATGAGGTTATTGGGATATCAACCTACTAGTCAAGATATCATGTGCAGATCAATTTATAAGAGGCTCTTAGGACATCGATCCAATAGCCAATATAATTATGTGTAAATCAATATATATGTGTCCTTTGGGACATCATTATACCAACCAAGAATAAATGTGTCAATAAATATGTAAGTGTTCCTCAAGACATCAGTCCACTAGCTAATATCATCAATATGTTGATGGCCCCAGGCATGTCAAGGCATAAAGAGTAATAGATAGTTGATACATCGGTAGCCCCAAGCATGTCAAGTTGTAGAGAGTAAGAAATAGTCAATATATCGATGGCCCCAAGCATGTCAAGGTGTAAATAATAAGATATTATTGATATTTTGATGGACCTAGGCATGTTAAGGCACAGAGAGTAAGATATAGTCAATATGGAGATGTCCCTTAGGACATCTATCCACCAACCATTCTTATGCATAGAGTGAAAGAGAGACCTCAGTTTTCTTAAGACACCTTGGTGTCTAAGATAACCACATCTAGTGGGTGAGGAAGGATGGGATCTTGGAATTGTGTGATAGGTCCCCACCATGACCCATTTAACTATCATTTTCAAGCTAGTTCTTCTCTCATATACTCACCTAAAGTGATAATTATACACATACTAACACATGAAACCAATGTAAGAAAGAATTATAATTACTTTAAGAAACATGAAATTATCATATTAGTGTAAAATCAATAAAAGGAGACTAAGTAGTCTCAATAATGAAATTGTTAGCATATTATTGTATTTACCTTAGGTTATTTACTAAGGTAATTTATTTTGGTTAGTTTCCTTAACCACTTTGGTTAAGAGGTTAGTTGTTTATTCGGCCTTTGTTATTTCATGCAAGCCAACATAGGTTAGTTTTATTATACCCGTCTCATGCTTCACGGGTATTTCATTTGTTTGCCTATTTAATAGGCCTTCATGCTTGGTTGAACGTTGAATGTGTGCTCTGCTATTCTCAATCTCATTTTCTCTCTGTATTTTATTTAATCTAATATGGTATCAGAGCCTATGGTTTGTAGAACCTGAGTGGAGGTTTGTGGAAGCCAGAGAGAGGTCGGTGTCTTGCCAGGGAGGAGCTTCAGGCACCCAGTGGAGAGCCGAGGAGAGAGAAAGCATCACAGAATTCAGAAAACTCAACCAAAAGGTCTGAAAATTGCCAGGAAGCATCAAAAGGGTAAATAAGACCAAAAGGAAGCAAAAACAAGTTGTTTTAGAGGCTCAGAAGCCTCTGTTGAATTTATTTGTGTTGGGCACCGTACGGATTCGGCAAAATCAGAAAAAATCATTTCTTCATCTTTTTCAGTGAAACAAAAGTCTAAATTGCAAGTTAAATCAAAACTAAGACACTGGTGAAAACGGTTTGCAATTTGGTTGAGAAACGGGCTCAGAATCTTCCCCTGAATTTTCAGAGGTAGGCCAATTTTCTGATTGGCTGAATTTTTTTATAAAATTTTTAGCCTAAAGTTTTTAATATTTCAATTATTTTTATTTTTTAATTGAAATAAATCAAAACTTTAGCCAATAAGGGTTATTGGGGACCTACCGCTGACTAATAATCACGGAAGCGTCTGGAAAGCTAAAAATTTTAGCATTTTCTGGGTTTTTTATCTGGATGTCAACGGAGAAAGAATTTTTTAAATCGGAATTGTAGTTTTCCCGATTTAATTGTTTCAGTGGTAGATTTTTTGTGATCTTGCAAACGGTATTGAGTTTGTTGCTGAAAACGGTTAAGGTTGTTCAGTGTCAATATAGAATCAGTTTGTAGAAGGAATTAAATTTTTTTTTTTTTTTTAAAAAAAGGTCATTATAGTTTTTCCGATTTTATCATTTTCGTGAAAAACTAGGTAAAATGGCTAGTATTCAACACCTGTTACTACCAGATTCTCAGAAATTGACTGGCAAGAACTTTAGTTTGTGGAGTCACAAGGTTTTGACAATATGTGAATATCTGAATATTGATCAAATAGTGCTCGGTAAAGAGCAAAGGCCTGCCACTACTACCAATGACTATGATAAACGTCATCGTGAGGCTCTCATGTTAAAATTGTCAGTAGCAGATAATCTAATCTCAGAGGTCAGAAATGCAACTATAGCATCAGATTTATGGAAAAATTTATCTTCAAAATATCAGGCTTCTGAAGCCGGTAGAGTGTTGTATTTGAAGAATTTGTTGTTTTCCACTAAGATGCAGGAAGGTGGCTCCATTTCTGAGTTTTTATTGCAGATCAAGGACATCAGTGACCAGTTGAAAGCAGTGCAGAAACCTGTTGATGAGCAAGATTTGATTGCTCTTGTTATGCAAAATCTTCCACCATCATTTGAGTCATTTGTGGAGTCCTTGCACATGATTGTTGAGATGCAGACTTTGGATTTTGAAACATTGTCTACATTGCTATTGCAAAAGGAGAGACGACAGGAGCATGCAGTGTTGTCTACATCCACTTCCACAGAGAGTGCATTCTTTATTAAGGAAAAGGGTAAGCAGTCTGGTAAAAATAGCTATCCATCAGAATCTTCACAAGTAAGTGGTAATAAGAGATCTAAATGGAAATGTTTTTACTGTAAGAAACCTGGTCACCTTAAGAAAGATTGTAGGAAAAGAAAACATGATATGGCTAACCCCAGAAAGAAAGCTCATCATGCGAATGTAGCTGAAGATGAAGGCGAGGAATCACCAGATTTTGCTTTCATGGCTTCCAGTGGTAATTCTATGGTGGATCGAGCTTGGTACTTTGATTCAGGGGCATCTCGCCATTATACATGCCATAAGGACTGGTATGTGGATTTTGTTGAAGATAACAGTAGTAATGAATCTGTATCTTTAGGAGATGGTACAACATATTTTGTGAAATGATTTGGTAATGTTCATATAAGTTTTAATGGTACAGTAAATTATACTTTCAAGAATGTTAGGTATGTACCGGATATGAACAAAAATCTTCTTTCAATCAATGAGATCACCTCAAAATCTGATTTTGTTGTAAAATTTCAAGAACAACAATGTTTAGTCACCACTAAAGATAACAAGATTATTGCTGTTGGGATCGGTGAGAAAGGCTTGTATAAGCTTGCAGATCCAATCAAAGCAAAGGAAAGTGCACTTGCAGCAGTTAATAGCACAAGTTCACTATGGCATGAAAGGTATGGGCATTTGAATTTTCAGTATTTGACTACATTGAGTAAGACTAAGATGGTTAAGGGGATTCCTTCTATTCGGCATAGTCATCATGTATGTACTGGATGTCAGTTGGGGAAGCAAGTTAGACATTCATTTGATGTTGGTAAAGCTTCGAGAGCAAACGGAGTATTGGATTTGGTACATGCGGATTTGCATGGTCCAATGCAGACACCTACCCCTTCTGGTGCCCATTATTTCCTGTTACTGGTTGATGATTTCTCTAGGAAAAAGTGGGTATACTTTCTAGTAAAGAAATCTGATTGTTTTTCTAACTTTCTTACTTGGAAAGCTATGGTTGAAAAACAGGCAGGACGGCTAGTGAAATCTCTTAGAACGGATAATGGGGGTGAGTTCATCTCAAAACAGTTCAAGGAGTTTTGTGCCACTGAAGGCATACACAGACAATACACTACACCTTACACTCCACAGCAAAATGGAGTTGTGGAAAGGCATAATAGGACGGTGATGGACATGGCTCGTTGTATGGTCCAAAGCAGAAATGTCCCATACAGGTATTGGGCAGAGGCAGTAAATACAACAGTATACATCCTTAATAGAAGTCCTACAAAAGCTTTGGAGAATTTGACTCCAGAGGAGGCTTGGTCAGGTCAAACTCCAAATGTAAGTGATTTCAGAATTTTTGGTTGTGTAGCTTTTGCAGTTATTCCTAGTCAAAAGAGAAAAAATTTGGATGTAAAAAGCAAAACATACATGTTTGTTGGATACAGTGATCAGTCAAAGGCCTACAGATTACTTGATGTTTCTACTAACAAAGTTGTGGTAAATAGAGATGTCATAGTAAATGAACAAATGCCATACTTCACAGCAACTGGTCAAGTTTCAGATATTGAGTCATTATTATCTAATGATTCCATTATTAGTCATAATGTGAAAAATGAGTAGGATTCTTGTTCATCAGTGGAATCACATTCCAGGGAGGGAATTGATACAGGTCATTGTGAGGTTCCAGCATCACAACCAAAGAAGCCAAAGTGGTATACTGCCACAATTGAAGCACTAAAAGAAGGAGACTTACCACAAGATGTGGAAAGTAGAAGACTGAGATCGGGAAAGCAGTTTGGTAATAGAGGTGAGCATGTTAATCTTGCTCTAATAACTGATGTTTCACAAGTATTTGAGCCTAATTCTTTTTCAGAGGCCAAAGGGAAGTCTGAGTGGGAGTCAGCTATGAAATTGGAATATGATTCCTTGATGAAAAATAATACTTGGAAGTTGATGGAACTACCACCAGGGAAGAAATCCATTGGTTGTAAGTGGATTTATAAGGTAAAATACAAAGCAAATGGTTCCTTGGACAAACACAAAGCCAGACTTGTTGCAAAAGGTTATGCACAAGAGGAAGGGGTTGATTATGAGGAGACTTTTGCTCCAACCACCAAGATGGTAACTTTTCGTTTGATTATTGCTATTGATGCTCAGTTTGGATGGCAGGTGCACCAAATGGATGTAAAGAGTGCTTTCTTGAATGGAGATCTAGAGGAGGAAGTCTACATGGTTCAGCCACAGGGTTTTCAAGTTCCTGGTAAGGAACATCTTGTTTGCAGGTTGATCAAGTCCTTGTATGGACTTAAGCAGGCTCCTCGAGCTTGGTATACAAAAATAGACTCATATCTTAGGGAGTCAGGTTTCAAAAGGTGTAACTCGGAACCAACTCTCTATGTAAAGGTGTCTGGTGATGATATCTTGATTCTCATTATATATGTTGATGATATAGCCATCACTGGGAGTAGTACTAGTCTCATTCAGCAAATGAAAGCTGATATTTGTTGTACTTTTGACATGACAGACTTAGGACTATTGAAATACTGTTTAGGTGTTGAGTTTTGGCAAAGTGGTAATACTATATTTGTGTCACAGAATAAGTATGCTAGTTCATTGCAAGAAAGGTTCAGAATGATGGATTGTAATCCAACTCACACACCTATGGAAACAGGAGCTAAAATTTCAACAAACACTGATTCACCTCCGGTCAATGAAACAGTGTATCGGCAGCTAGTGGGTAGTCTCATTTACCTCACTACCACTAGACCGGATATTTGTTTTGCAGTGAGTTTTCTATCTCGCTTCATGTCTAAACCACAGGAAGTCCATTGGTTAGCTACAAAATGAGTATTAAGATATGTCAAAGGTACTCTTGACTTTGGCATACTGTATAAGAAGTCTGTAGATTTTGAACTTTTAGGATATTCTGATTCTGATTGGGCAGGTTCAGTTGATTCAAGAAAATCTACAACAGGGTATGTTTTCACTTTTGGTTCAGGAGTTTTCTCATGGCAGAGCAAACTACAAACTACAGTAGCATTATCTTCAACAGAAGCAGAGTATAAAGTTGTGGTTAGTGTAGGTTGTGAAACCATGTGGATAAAGAAAATTTTGGAGGAACTTCAGTTTGAGTCATCAAAGCCTACTCCAATTTTTTTTGACAACCAAAGTGTTTTGAAGATGGTGAAGAATCCAGTATTTCATGCCAGGACCAAACACATTGAGGTTCACCATCATTACATCTGACAGTTGGTTACAAATGAAGACATCAATCTCTTCTACTGCCCCACTGCAGAGCAGCCAGCTGATATAATGACCAAACCACTTGGTACAGACAAGTTCATAAAATTTAGAGATAAACTTGGTCTTGTTTCTGGTTTAGTCATTAAGGGAGGGTGTTAGCATATTATTGTATTTACCTTAGGTTATTTACTAAGGTAATTTATTTTGGTTAGTTTCCTTAACCACTTTGGTTAAGAGGTTAGTTGTTTATTCAGCCTTTGTTATTTCATGCAAGCCGACATAGGTTAGTTTTATTATACCCGTCTCATGCTTCACGGGTATTTCATTTGTTTGCCTATTTAATAGGCCTTCATGCTTGGTTGAACGTTGAATGTGTGCTCTGCTATTCTCAATCTCATTTTCTCTCTGTATTTTATTTAATCTAATAGAAATAAAATCCAAAAAAAATAATCAATAAATTCCATGACCAAACCTTAGCTTGAAACATTCTAAGTCAAGAAGAAAATAATATTGGTTTCCAAGCAATATAAATGAAGTTTTAGAAAACTTAAAATAAGTTTGGAAATCACATTTATATCATAATACAATCACTATGTGTCTCTAAAAACCACTCAAGGAGAGAAGGAATAAATTAAGAGTGTTAGTGATCCACTAGCCATCTGGAGAATCAAACTACATCACAGTATAGGGGATATGTTCCATCAGACATTACTAAAAAAATTTATTAGGATCCAATTACCACTTTATCATGCCAAATTCATTTTTGTCCAATTATGAGTAACAACATGTAGGAGGGTGATACATAACTGCCACAACACAATGATATTGTCAATTTTAGGAAAAACTTTTAGGAGGGTACTATACCACTACCACTACACAAAATGATATAGTCAGGTAGTTGGTACCTTGATTTAACATGATAATTTAGATATAATTCCACATACCATTAGGTCCCACATGTATTTGTTGACATAATATTCATGGCAAGAATATGTAGAGCTATTATTTTAAGAGAAGGGCACCTCCATGGTCACCTCCTTCTGATTTCGGCTATTACACAGTGTTATACAAGTACCCAACATAGTTAGTAGTTATAGATATCAAAATTGACAAGTTATCATTATGATAAAATTTAGTAATACTAGATGTATTAATTTCCTTTTACTGATACCTAACTTCTTAGGAATTGAAAATGATTATAAACTCTTTTAGGCTCTTAATCATTATTATAAGTGCAGATTTATCCATTGATTGATTTTTCAGCATAATATCAAGAATGTGCGATGTTACCTTAATCCATTCCATATGGTTCACAACTAGTAATATTTAATTGTAACCATTTGACATGCACCCATAAACATCATCATAATTTAGGCTATGCTCATATATGCACAATAAGGCAATTAATAGCCTAAAGCTATTCAAATATAACATGCTCTTTTCATGAAAGAATAATTATGTGGAGACATTACTAGCCCCAATTAGTTCCTTGAAGATTCATATTATTTCACTAATAAGATGCAATATTACCACTTAATTGGTTAACATAAGGCAATACTATATTTATACACAAAGTAAGCCATAAAATCCATACCATAGTTTGCCATATCCTATTTCATCGAATAGTCTTAATGCCCTAAATAGTAAGAGACACTTTCTTTAACATTCTTACAATTTAACATACATAATCAACATATATAGGGAATTCATAATTTAAAAAGAGGGGTCATTAAATATTTTTCATAATGATAAGTTAAATTAATAACATTAGATCAATAATTTAATCATTACAAGCTAACTTCCTTTAGATTTACAATCCATAATTAGCATGGTCATACCATAATATAGATTTATCTATCAAGATAAGCCCTACAATAGACAAACATCATGTATACACATAATATTTTCAAACTTTATCAATTATTGATGTTATCTATCTTGTATGAACCCATAGAGTCTCAATCTCTCTAAGTGCATGTCCTAAGGGGTGTACTGAGAAAGGGGTGGGAAAACCATTGGTGATTCACAAGATTGTTGTCCCTTTTTACCACTTGATATCTACACACTTGTCTCCTAAAACCATTCCCCTAAGCTTTGCCTTGTATTTTTCAACCTCTTATAGTATTTTACCACCTTCATTAGCCCTTCCCTAACCTAAAGCCCCTTTTTGATAGTTTACTTATATAGTCAGCCACATCAACCCTATATTCTTATTGATAAAACTTATTAGGGTCTAGGTTAGCCCCTAGCTGACCAAGTCCATGACCTAGTTTATTTTTTTTAATTATGATACTAGGTCAACTGGGTCGACCTTGTCAGCCTAAACTTTTGGAAAGGTTTAGGGTTAAATCCACCTATATAAACACATTAATTTCACCATTTTTAATTGAAAATAAGAAGTAAGATATATTATGCATCTGGTTATCCATCATTCTACTTGAGGAAAAATCTAGGGTTTCATACTTTATTTAGAGATATGGATATTGTCTTATGGAGAAGTCTTTTGGATGTATTGATAGGTTGTGTAGCCTAGATCTAATTTATCTTTGTCATCCTTATATAACAAAATAACCTCTTATGAAGAAACTTGGTTAAGGGAGAGATTGAGGCTTGATAGGTTCATCTTCAAAGGTAAGTATTCCTAACTTTGGTCCTCCTTTGTAAGATTAGATAGATATGCATTTGCACTTCTCTTCCATATATTAGGATTTTGTAGACATTAACATGAGTATATGTCTTCTAAGCATATTTAATTTTCATTTTTATTACCCATACTTTATGCTACAAGCTTTAGTGAGCACTAGATTAGACTCCACTTTACTTATTATTAGTTTAGTGAATATGAAAACATAGGACCGAGTTAGGGTTACTACGTAGTTTTGATTGACTGGAGGCTTTGGAACCTTCCCTAGTGATATTATTTATGGTAATATGTCCCTTGTCTAGGTCTAGTGGATCCATCTTGGTCATTACCTTGATTAACTAATGTATCACCAATCAAAAGTGTAAGTAGGATTTATCTTCTCTAAGCTAGGATTGATTTATAAATCTACTACATTTCCCATTGCATATATTCAAATGAAATTGGCATGAATCTAACCCTTGTAGGTTTTATTTTCATTCTTTCATTTTTATCATCTTATTATTTTTCTATATTTTTGATATTGTATCAAACCATTTGGTATAGTTATAATTTTTTGTGCACAGGTTTAACACATAGTCACATCAAAATAACTTTATTCTTTTCTATATAGGTTTTAATCAAATCAGGTTACTAGATCAAGAAGCTTGACACAATACTCTTATTTAATCCCAAATCAATAAACAAGGTCAAATAGGTTGACTTAGTCTCTCTATTACCATCCAAATCAACAAACTAGGTCAGACATGTCAACTTAATCTCTTTGCTAGCATCTAGATCAACAAACTAGGTCAAATAGGTTGACTTGGTCATCTTATCCTTCTTCAACACACACATTTTTTTAGAACTAGGTCAAACCATTCAAATTAGTTTGCAAAATTTGAAATTAGAATTCAAGTCACTTTGGCTTAAAATTTGATATCCTAACCTACCATGGTTCCTCTCTTTTTCTCTCTATCACTTTAGTACTTCATTCTAGTTTTATTTTATGCAATTTAGCAATCTTTAAAATTGTAACCCTATAGCCAACTAAGTCAACCTGGTCGACATAGCTATGTATCCTATCTTTTATCTAAAAAACTAAGTTAATCTATTCAAATCTATTCTTACAAGACTCTTACTTATGTAGAATAGTAGCGACCCAGTCGACTCGATTCTATATTATTTGCATATAGTGTTGTCTAGATCAACTCTATACTATTCTAAATTTGAGAATTAATAACTATTTAATAGTAATTAATTCTCACTTTCATTTTTAGTTATTTTCATGTTTAGAGTAACTCATATAGTCTAAATAGGTGGTTTTTCAAATCACCATTTAGTTACACTATTTTACTCATTTGCACACACTACCAAATCACACAATATTTATAATGCATTTAACACTTATCTTCCCAAGCCCTACCTACTTGGATTTCATCACCAAGGGGGAAGTTAACTTGGTTTTTTGGCCAAGTATAAATATGTGGTTAATGGTATATATTGGCAAAACACCTGACACCTTTATTTCCAAGGGATTGTGAAGTGAGTGGGTAGGCCCCAATACCAAACCAGTACTATTGCCAACACATATCCATTTTATCCTAAATGTCTTTAAACCATCCATAGATTGCTTTGTAGTTCCCTATTTTCATCAAACTTTCCCATCACACTTAAAATAACACTTTCTAATAATCTAATAACACTCAAGATGACCACTTTCTAGTTCCCTATTTTTAGTTGACTACTTCTCTTTGATCCTTATGTGTTGTATTGAAAAAACTTGCATTGGCTAGTATTGGTGCAAGGTTTTGTGTTGTGTGACCTATTGGATCACTCACATTGATCCAATTATTTATCTATTTTCTTCCATTTCTTGCATCAATTATATTACAAAAATTTTCCTTATTTTAGCACATTGTTGTTCTATTTGGAATAGTCTCTTACAAACTATGTTTTCCCCTATTAGCAGTACACAATTGACCTATATGACTATGTATCCCCTTTTGCTTGCTTTATCTCCTTGTATATAGTATAGATTTAACCTATACAACTTTATACCAATATCTACCTCTTACATTACAGTACTAAGTCAACCTAGTCAACCCTGTATCCTTATCAACTTAGTTTCATGCACTATTTGTAGTACAAAGTTGACCTCTATGATGTTGTACCCCTATTTGACTTTTGGATGATATAATATAGTTGATTTTTTATCATTTCTACCTCTTTTCCTTTGCATTATCTTAGTCTTCCTTAATATTTCTCCCTCATCATGTACCCTATATCCTTATCAGCTTAATTTCATACCCTATCTATAATATAGAGTATACTTGTATGACTCTAAACCCTTATTTTCCTCTTGGATTATTGAACACAATCAACCTAGTCAACTCTATATTATTTTTTCCTCTTTACCTTTGTATTATCTAAGTCCTTAATTTTTCCTTATTTAAGCACACTATCATTCTATTTGATACAATCTTTTACAAACTATGTTTTCCCTTATTAGTAGTACATAGTCAACCTATATGACTATGTATCCCATTTTGGTTTCTATGTCTCCCTATATACAATATAGAGTTGACTTGTATGACTCTGTACCCCTATCTATCTCTTGGATTATAGTACTAAGTTGACTTGGTCGACCCTGTATCCTTATCAACTTAGTTTCATACCCTATATATAGTACATAGTCAACCTATATGACTATGTACCCTTATTTTCCTCTTAGATTATAGAACATAGTTGACCCAGTTGACTCTATATCCTTTTTTCCTCTTTGCCTTTGCATTATATTAGTCTTACTTAATCTTTCAATCTCATCATGAACTTCCTATTTGAAGACAACACTAAGTTGAATTCAATAGATATGATGAGCTTTACCAACCCCAATAGGTTCTCCCATAAGTATCTTGTGGCTCCTACCCTAGATTAAATTAATGTGCATATATCCACTCACACTACAAACTATGGGACCCCTCCTCATTCTTCTTCAGTTTGTAAACCTCTCTTCTCCTTATAAGATCAACTTGAATTAGAGTATACTCTATAATTTCTCTTCTTCATCAATGAGTTTCCTTAACATTAAGTAAAATATCCTTCTACTATTTACCATCTCATGATAAGTGGTCAAGACAAGAAGCCCCATTCACCTTCCACCACATTATGACATGAATCTGGGGACACTAACTTCTTTGCTTCTCAACCTCTTCCTTATATTTTGACCCCTTCTCATACTATGACATATTCCTCTTTTATTTCCTCCACCTTCATGCTAAGTATCTCTACTAACATGGTAGGTTCTACATCTAGTGGGCCTCTTCTAAGACCTTTTATTGTCAATTATTCCACTAGTGTATCATTTACTACCCATGGTAATCATGCCTCTAGTGTCAATTCTTCTCATCCCTCTACTAGTACATATTTTACCACATAATTAAATCATGCTATAGTGCCTCATTTACCAACAATTCCTCTAAATCCACTAATAACACCCATAGTGGTACCCAAGCCACTAATACCAATGCCAATGCTTCACATAATGAAAATAACACAACTCAAACTCATCAACTTATATTAAAAAATCTTAATCAAATAAATGATTTCCAAGCTAATAATTCCAACCAAATTATGTAAATGCAAAATCATCTTATCTATCTTCAAAATCACCCTCAACAGGTTCCATGGGGAATGCATAACCAAAATTCTCTCCCACCTCCTCTTTGGGATTCCCATGGTAATCTTATCCCTCAACCTCCTCTTGTTAACAAAACAATCAAGCACATTAAAAATGAGCCTCTTACACCTCAAATTGATAATATAGATATAGGAGGAATCTTCCCTACCATTAGTTATAATGATTCAACCAATCCTACTCTCCACTTAAAAACATTTAGAAATCTATAGAAAGATTGGGTCAAGTTAAATACCTTTGCCACTACCAAGCTATTAGTAAACACTCTCTCTAGAGATGCTTTAGATTGGTATAACCAAATAAAAACTCATTCCATCACTAGTTTAAAATATTTAGTCAATACTCTAGTCCAATAATTTCAAACTAGTGACCTCCCTGAAAATACCTTGTCCTATTTTATTTAACTGTAAGCAACTTGAGAAAAAAACTGCACAAACTTTCATCAAATGGTAGAAGACCTTATCTAAAAAGTGTGAAAATAATATGGTATATGATAACTACTATCACCAAATATTTCACCTAGAAGGGGGTGTTCAAGCCTCTTCTATATTTAGGCAACATGGGAACATTTCTAGGTATGTGGGTGTACCTATAGTGAAAGTGGGCCTCTAGGTTTAAGGGCTAGCTCCCTGAATGTATCTTGAAGTGATTTCACCTATGACAAATATTTGATTTTGGGAAAAGAGTTATAATTTTTCATGAAATAAACCTACTCTAATGTGTTAATACACTAAAATTATTTTAACATGACCATCATATTCCTATCACAATGAAATAAGACATAAAAACTAGCTTCAAAGTCCTAAAGGATTCTAACATTAATGTTTAAATATAGAGGTGAGATTCATGAAACAACACAAGATGAATGAATTAGAGGGTAGATTTCACACTCTACAAACAATTTCATACTTGAAAAGAGACTAACACATTTGAATACACTATGTATGACCTATTAGAATAGGAACTCTTGCATAAATATGAGAGGATAAGGGAAGAAAGGATAGAGGATTATCACTTTGATTCACCATACTTCACTTTTCACACTTAGACGTTTGTTTATGAAATTAAAAATAGACTCAAATGCAAAATATGATGTCATTCTAGTAGGGATTCACCATACATGGTGTATTATTATCTTAAAAGAGCCAAAATAGCTGCTACTTATAGAATTTCAGAGAGAGGAGGAAAGAATGAAGACCAAGATTCACTGAGACATGTGTCATGCTAAGAGAAAGAAGTTAAACATATAGGATAATGAGTATGAAATAGATCATGCAAGGTATAATAGGACAAGTGGCATTGTAAAGCATGAAACTTCATAAAATGTGGTGTAGGACTCTCCTTGTTTGTTTAAGAAATTTCCTTCATCATTTATTTCTTTTGGAACCTCCCATAACTAACCAGGGATAGAAATGGTGATTGAATTGAGGGAGAATAAATTATATACAAACCCCACAAAATCAAAGTTCAAACTCTACCTCATCATCAATCAAATATCTAGATTCCTCTGTAGAGTGTCTTAAAACATGTGAGCATTTCAAATTGCCTACTTAAGTTCTCCATTTCATTCCCTATAGGCCTGAATAGTCCTAAACTAGAAATGGCTTCCCTATAATATGAAATGGTCTTGGACTGAGCTTACTTTTTTTCATACTTAGGTCCAAAAAATCCTTTTGATCTGACATGTATGTTTATGTGACATCTTCTTATCATGCTATTTGCTTCATACATGTCTCTTTGCCCCATGAATCTTGAAAATTTGATCAAAATAACTTCATTGATCCTCTTGAGAGTTTCCTTAATTTGACTTTCAATATTGGTCATTGGTCATTGATCTAGGGTCCCAAAATTATGACGTTTGGAATTCTCATGTACAATCTAGCTCTTTAACTCCTTGACTTTATGTGCACCATCGATCTCCTCTACATGATTGAATGCATGTCATTGATCCTCCGTATATTTGATAAAGTGTGTATGATTGATCTTGTAAGTCACCATGATCATGACACTTATCATCGATGTGTTTAATCTTAGGATGCATTGACCTTTTAACTTTTTAATTATTATTGGATCTTGGTTGCATGCTTGAATGTGCACCATTGATCTATGATCCTATTCTTTAATGTAGATCATCAATCATGGTTTGTACATAGAAACATGCACCACCAATCTACTCCAAGAACTTTTGACTCATTGATTGCCCACATGTTGTTGATATATTATATTATCACATGAGATCTTACCACTTGGTAGTTCTGCGTTTAATCTTAGGATCCTTTTAAATATTTAAAGCTAAATATTTATTTCCTATGGATTTAATTTGATGTCCTCTAATCTAGCTTTATTTTTTATTTTGAACATCTTTGCCTTCTTTAAATGAGATTTTTCAACCATGAAATGATTGAATCTAGAAAATTTCTCCTTTTGATGTAATGATATTCTCCATAACACCTATAGATGCTCATTCATGGTGGTAGACTCACTCAGTTGATTGGTTATACATATCTAGAAGGGAAATGAAGGAGTAGAACAATTTTGAACCTGTCTTCTTAATTTTCAGTTATCACCTACCAATCTTTAGTTAAAAATTAACATAACTGAAAATGACTAACATATTAGATGTTGAAGAACCTAGAACATGTGGACACCCCTAAAAACTATGAAATTTATGTATATGACTCTAAAATGACTCTTAACTAACTCAAAATAACATAAGGACTAAACTAGATCATGTTCAAGGTTGAAAACATATGATATGACATCAAATAGAACTATACAACACCCTATAATGTTATAATACACCCATATATAATATTTTGACTATAGGGGGTTGACCCATTTTAACCTATGGTCAAAATGGTCAATAATAACCTCTTTCATCTATTTACCAATGCATTTCATCCCAAGTTACAATATTGGGTCCAAAATCTCTCTCCACACATGTTGGAAGAAGCCATTAACTAATCCAAGCACCAAGATTTCCTCATGAAAATCAATTTGAGCCACTCAACCTTCTACAAGTACTTGCATGCTAATTAAAAATAAAAAGCATTGCTACTAATTATGGTGTCACCAATTCTTATGATATCATTCTTACTATTTAATCTATTGTTCCCAACTAGATTCTGGAATGAGTTTCCCCTCCCAACCACATCACTAATTCTCATTTATCTTCAAAAATAACATCAATGTTCATAAATATTTAACCTTAGTGGATTTATTAAAGCATCTACTAAGGCCTCTTCTATGAGAGCTTGATCTCAATCATCCCATGAAATCCTAGTATGATCCTAATAAATTTTGTTGGTTTCATGCTAGTTGGGGTCATACTCATGAGACTTGTAGGAAACTACATAATTTGGCTATGGATTTCATTCTTGGTCCTAATTTTGACCATGATTATATCATTTTTAAATGTCAATAATTTTATGACATTGCTTTTAAATCTCATGAAACACAAACTAAATCTCAAGCTTTGAACTAGGCTAATATTCATTTGGCCATCTACAAATATCATCTTCTGAAACACCAAGACAACAAAGATAATCCTACTCTTTTTACCAATAATGTTAAAAGTCTTATAGACCCAACTCCTGATGAGAATGTGGTAAATATGACTAATATGATAAGGGTGTTTTTCTTCATTTATCCTCATCCCATCCACACTCCTCAACCATCTCATAATTTTCATGTTATCCAAGACTCTTCCCCATCTCAGTTAATAGAGTTGGGGCAAGAAGATCTTATATCTTTTGATGAACCAATTCCAACACCTCTTTTGGATAACACTTATCATACCATTTATACAACTCCTCCAAGTTATATACCCATCACCAATGATACTCAAACTTTTATTAACACTTATTTCAATTTATTTCAAACCAAGCTTGCATCAACTACCCTATCTTCTCAAGATAATCAACAAACTTATCCTCCAATTAAACCTCTTGCATCTTATCAACATAAATTCACATACACTTTGGCTCCTCCTTTTGAGAATCTCCTTAAACATTATACACCTCTTTTCAATAGTCCCCTTATGGGTTATGATGAATAGGGTCTTATCATATAAATTACTAATCTCCCCTCTCAAATCTCATTTCTCAAATTTATGCAAACTTTTTTGAGTCACCATAATCATCTTATGCAGCTCTTATTCAAAATGAACATCCCTCATCCTCCCCTAGTAGGACACAAATCCACCTTATCCGGATCATAAGATATCATTTTATAATAGTGCAAAGATATGTCCATACATGTTGATGAAATAATGGACCCTTCTCTTTCCCTCATATTCCCCATTACTTTTATGATCCCTAATGAGATTCTACTTTATGTAGATGATCCTCACCTATTTATCAATGTCCAAATTAGTGATATCCAGGTCAAGTGTGAATTGATTGATGAGGGTTCAATAACTTATGTCACCTCTCTCAATTGCATTAAAACCTTTGGATATTCTAAATGTAATATCAAGTTCACACACAACACATGGCAAGGATATGGTTGAAGGCAAATGCCTCCCTTAGGCTATGTGTGGCTCCCTATCACCACCCTACCTATCATTGTTTGATTTAATATGATGATCTTAAACTTTCCTCTATCTTATAACCTTTTTTTGGTAGATCATGAACTCATCGCATGAGAGAAATTACCTCTTCCACTTGATAATGTGTCAAATTTTCTCATAATGGAGCAATCTATAGGATTTAAGGTGACACTAACCCTTGGAATTTTAAACAATTCTAAGACCATGGTATATTCAAGATTCCCACCCTTGACAAGAATTCCATTTCACGAATCTCAATGGTCTAAATTTCATGTCAACTCTATTTGAGGTTATAATGGTCATCCTAAACTCATCACAAATATACCACCTAACCTCCTAGATTTAGATGATGATGAGCCTAATGAGATCAATCTCAAGATTAAAACCTTATATCTCTCACCTTATCTCATTTATAGACTTCCACCTTATTTGAAGTTACATTCCTATCATCTGCCTAATGATGATATAGCCATCATCTTAACTAAGACTCAACACTCCATTCATCACACCACATCAGATGATAAGGTCAACCCTACCTATGCCATCGATCTTCATACACCTAGCTATGATGATGGCTATACCTTAGATGATCTATTATTAGGTCTTGTTTAGGCCTGAAATGCTAAAATTATTCATTATCATTCCTATTTAATTTGGTATTTCCATATATTTTATAGTATTCTATCCTATATCATAACATCCCCTACACAATATCCCTCATTAGCATGATCCTTCAGGCATTCCTACATTTTCCATCGAGGATATTTGATGCAGAGTATTTTCTCAACTTTTCTTGAAGATTAATGAGACTTTGGCTACAGTTTGAGTTCAACTTCATAGAGACTTATCATATGTTATGGATAATGTGTGTGGAAAAATATATCAGTATTTATGAACACAAGCATGGTCTTGTTTCATTTCTTTCTTTATTTTGGATTGGACCTATGCTCCAACTTTATATTTATTTATATCATATCATTTGACATTGTGTCAAATTATTATCTACCTTACATGATGAATTTTGTTTCACATTACATGTTGCTTATGATGTCATTATTCTTCTTATGTTCTTTTATGAATTTTTTTTCATGATTACATACCTTTTCTTCATGGGCTCTTTTTCTATGGATATTTTTTTCTTTCATGATTGTTTACTATCTTATCTCTATAAACATGGATAATTATTATTATGAATTAGTTATATAATCCTTTCACCCTTTAGTCATTCCTTATTTACCATGTGATCATTTATCAAACAATTCATCTTATTATAATCTCTTTTTACTGGTCCACTTTTTACATCCCTTTATTCCCTTACTTCCTTTCACAAACTAAGCATACACATGGTTAAACCTTGAGATAAAATGTTAGTTCATTGTTCAGCCTAAGTTTTCTATCTAGCCATGTCTTGGGATACTTAACTTCCTTTAGCCTAAGTCTAAATATTATTCATTTGTATCACTTTATCTCTCATTATTGGTCATTCCAAATCCATATGGAAGGAAATCTCAAAATCCATAAACATTCAAAATCCAAATCATTTAACAAAAGGTAATGATCTAAAAAGCAACATTAAAATTTTTCAAAAGTCAAAATCACACTAAAATACATGATTATAATAACATATCCTTTTTTAATTGAATCTCAAACTCAAAATTTATCCTCATGATAGAGTCAAGGTCCATTGGGGTGCGGTAAGCCATTAGATTGGAGAAGGAGAATAAAAAAGTCCTTTAGTGCTACCTAAATTTTCATTCAAGTACCCAATCTTCACAATAGACCGATGGCTCTGTAAGAGGTCCTAAGGAATGGGGAACATAAAAACAACCAACATGAGTTGATATTTTTACCACACTTATTTGCCTACACAACTTTGTGCCTGTACTGAATAGGTATCCTTTGCATATTGATTATCACTAGTCACTTAGTGTCTTTTTATGTCCTTAGTGTTCCTCATGTTTTCTAAGTTATTATCATAAGATGCATACATTATGCTTCTTACATTCCCTTTCTCACTCCATAAAATCCTAATATTTTCCCCTGATAAATATCATTTTGTTCACTAATCACTCCCCTAGGGATTTCATTTATGAGTTACAGTGTAAGACCTTGGATAGGACTAGGATTTCCTCACAAATTACCAAATTTTCACATACCATTCCAAACATCCCCTTTTCACATTATTTCAACCTCATTAGTGTTATATTTGTGAGTTTAATTGTAAGACCATGGATAGGACCTATCCTTCCTCACAAATTTTTCTAATACCCAAGTCACAATGAAATTATATGTGTCAAATTTGAGATAAGTCATGATTGATTATGAGTTATACATCATTGACATGCTTCCCATATTTATTTAGTATGTTTTATGCTTAATTATTTAATCTTTAATTTTTTATCTTCTTATTTTCCTATTGCATGTAAGAATCCAACCATTTTTCTAAGTTTTTCATACTTCCCAACTTGAATTAGTGTGATTAATTTAAGTCCATTTTGCTAATTTTGTTTTCTTTTATACTTACCAACATGATTTAGTATTATTGATTGACTTAATTGATTTTTTTTTATACCATTTGTATTTCACATGATTTTTATTTTATTACATTATTTTTATACTTCCCAACATGTATAGTGTGATTTTACTTGTTTTAATTTGGTACCAATATTTTTCATGGTTCAAAAACATTTTTTGTCCTCTTATTTAACATTTTTTTGTTTATTATACTTAGTCATATTTTGTTATTACACATTTTCCATCATGAAATAGTGTGTACTACATTTGTTTATGATTACTTATACTTTTCCAATGTCCTTTTTGCATGTTTCTTTTTAACCATGCATGTGTACTACATAATGCTAGAAAAGAAAACACTCCACATATATTTCCCATAGCATATACAAAAAAAGTCAAATAGATGTGCTAAAAATAATATATCCATCCATCAACAACCACAACTAACATATAACTCATGAGACCAAAATCCAACTGTCAAAACAAAATATCTCTATATATTACATTGTAATATATATATATATATATATATATATATATATATATATATATATATATATATATATATATATATATATATCACTCTAATTCTATGGTTGGGCTCCATCATGACTATCTCATGGCCTAGACATTTTTATTTCATAGATGCCTTATACCATCCCTTCTACATAGTGCATTATAATAAGGTTTTCCAAGATCTCAATCCTGCTACCTATCCATGTAGGTTGGCCACCTAGGCTTGTACCTATCCAATTAGATCATGGTAGCCATTTTTGCATCTCTCTCTTGAGCCAGGGCTTATCCGGCATGTGCCTCTCCTACGCCCACCCCTCTCAATAGCTGAAATCCATCCTTATATGACTATAGTTTCCTTAAAACTTCCCCCACTAGTCTAAACTAGCCTACTTGAGCTAGGGAAGATAATACCATAGGATCATTTAGTGTAATGGGGTTGTATGGTGCCAACACCCCATCTAAAATGTCATGGTATACTATCATGACTAAGGATCCCCACTTAATTTCCTCTATCACAGGGTCTACAAAAACCACAACCCATATAGATATCATATCACATGTACATATAAAAATCTATCTATCTACCATCATATAAAACTAGTATCCTACCTCAAAGACTAAAACTTACATTTCTTACCTATCCTAGTGTCACCAACCACTATCTCCCCATTTGATCATCCACTAAGCATGGTATCTCCATCATCACATACCCTAATCACCTCATATGTGGGATTCCTCCCTATAATCTTGGAGTCACCACACATTCATGTTTTAGGCCTCTCCTTAGTAGTTCCTCTATCAACTAGCTCTACCCTAGGTCGACTATTGGGTCATCCTATATGACCACCCTCATCTATGTTTGATCACACCAATTTTATCTCCATCAATCATGTGCCTAAGTTGGTCACTACTCCTCTTAGTATAGTGCCTATTATGGTACCTATTATATTTTTCATCCACATCCATGCCCTCTCCTCCTCTAGCTATTAGTTATCATGCTTGACCAGTTTATGATTTCACACATCATGGCCTAATATTTGATCTATCAAATAGTATTCCTCTTCCTCCTATACCCCTCAACTCTCTCACATGTCATGCCCAAAATTTAGGTACTACTATAGGAGTTGTTAAGTGTGGGAATAAAAACTATCTTGGAAAGCATGCCATTAGCTATAGCTCTACCCACTAAGTATAGTGGCCCATGATATACACTTGAGCTAATCTTAGCACCATGATTTCCCAACTAGGCTAAATAGTCACAACATGTGTATAGGGATACCACATGATCCCTCATCATATGACTTTCTATAATGTTGGCATATGGGGCATGGCCTATGATACTTGGTCTTATTTCCCTTCTAACAACCTAAGATAACCTATCATTGACCACATGGGGTAACCCAGCTAGTTGATACATTAAAAACCTATCATATATCCATGTTCTCAACAACACCACTAGTCTCATAGTATTCTTCTCTCTAAACACCATCCCATACATATCATGCATGAGTTAGACCCAAATGATAGACCTAAAATCATAAAATGCCCCATTATGTAAAATGGATTAGCACAAGGCTATCGCATACAATGATACCTTACCATCTAACTTGTGATAGACCACTCATGTTTTCACAAGTCCTATCATAACCTTTAATATGTCTATAATATGTGTAATATATACATAGAATAAGCTCACCCTATTTATATTTCTTATTCGAAAGTATTTACCCTTCAAATATTTATCATTAGATTTATTATTTTGATCATATCTTTGTCTCTACTCACTCTTTATCCAAACCATAAAATGTTTTAGAATCCTAATGTTATACAAAATATTTTCAACTATTATACATACATGTTGAAAAAAATCATGTTTTTGCTTATTTTTGCTAATCTCTACAAATTCATCTAATGTTCCTCATATTTGTACACCTTCACATTTTATCACATCTCCTTCTTTAACAACAACACTAAGGTAAGTAAAGGTATGTGTTTTTCAAATTATGTCCTTTTATTTAACTTATTTTCTCTTTATTCAACTTCAGCATTATTTATTGCTACGTTCTTTTCTCGAAGCACCATCCCATGTTGCACGACACATGATGAGTTTTAAGTGGGCATATGTATACACATAATATTTTTAAACTTTATCAATTATGGATAATATATATCTTATAGGAAACCATTGATTCTCAATCTCTCTAAGTGCATGCCCTAAGGGATGCACCAAGAAAGGGGTGGATAGACCATTGGTGTTTCACAAGATTGTTATCCCTTTTTGCCACTTGCTATCTACACACTTGCCTCTTAAAACCATTCCCCTAAGCTTTACTTCCTATTTTTCACCCTCTTCTAGTCTTTTACCTCATTCATTATCCCTTCCCTAACCTAAAACCCTTTTTTGATAGTTTACATTATATATTCAACCACATCAACCTTGTATTCTTATTGACAAAACTTATTAGGGTCTAGGTTGGCCCCTAGCTGATCTAGTTTATTTTTTTCAATTATGATACTAGGTTGATCGGGTCAACCTTATTAGCCTAAAATTATGGAAAGGTTCAGGTTTATATCCACCTATATAAACACATTCATATTTCATTTTTAGGAGAAGAGAAGTAAGATATATTATGCATCTACTTATCCACCATTCTACTTAAGGAGCAAGCTTAGAGTTTCATACTTTCTTTGGAGATACAGATCTTGTCTTGTGGATAAGTCTTTTGGATGCTTTGATAAGGTGTGTATCCTAGATCTAATTTATCCTTATCATTCTTACATACCACAAAAACCTCTTGTGAATCACCTTGGCCAAGGGAGAGATTGAGGCTCAATGGGTTTTTCTTCAAAGGTAAGTATTCCTAACTTTGTTCCTCCTTTGTAAGAGTAGATATATATGCATTTATACTTCTCTTCCATATATTAGGATTTTGTATACATTTACATGAGTATATGTCTTCTATGCATGTTTACTTTTCATTTTTAGTACCCCTAATTTGTGCCACAAGATTTGGTGAGTACAAAATTAGACTTTACTTTTTATTAGTTTAGTGAATATGAAAACATAGGACCCAATTAGGGTTACTGCATAGTTTTGCTTAATTGGAGGATTTTTAACCCTCCCTAGTGATATTATTTATAGTAATATATGCCTTATCTAGGTTTATTAGATACATCTTGTTCATGGCCCCAATTATCTATTGTATCTCCTATCAAAAGTGTAAGTAGGATTTATCTTCTTTGATCTAGGATTGATTTATAGATATGTTGCATTTCCTATCACATACACATCATGCACATTCACATATGTAAATATATCGATATCTTTCATATATATCACTAGGATATTTTTAACAATAAGGACCATTATCCTTTCAAAGACAATAGTTTATCACATGCATTTCATGTTTTTTTGAAATAGAACAATCAAATAAAGTGTTCTAGGGATTATAACAATATTTGGTCTTCACAACCAGTCCATATAAAAAATTTAGAATCCCTTGATCAAGTGTGTTTATGATAATCTCATGAAAAATTATCAATAAATCCTCAGCTAAAACATACACCCTAAGAAGACCAATTTCCTAATCATTCCTTTAAGGCCTTCCCTAATCTTACATTTGGAGCTTTCATAGATAGATTGTGTGTCTAATTAAGTTGCTTTCTATGATTTTTTAGAAGGCAGATCCTACTCCTCTTTTTATGATGAGACTAAGGAGGTTTCACAACCTACCCATCATTTCTCTAGGGTGGTAAGGTTCCTTTTTGTAGCATATAAACTTGGGGCAAAATTTCCTCTAACAAGCCATCACTCCCTACAAGATCTTAAGGATTTGACCATAGATTTTAACTACTTTTATACTTCATAGATCGTAGTGAAACCTTATTATATTATTTTACATTCCTTCCTTTGGTGACATCTTGTCTACACAAATCAAGTTTGAATAGCATTATCAAACAACATGCATCACATTCAATTTACACAATTCATAATTCAATTAGAGTTATAAAGGTGATGGACTCATGCAAAACACCCCAGAACTCCCAGAGTTTAACCTAGGCTCTAATACCAAAATATCATGCCTATTTTTCCTTAAATATAGGCATGACATAGTAATAACCAACAAAACACGTAAAATCATGGATAGATACCAAAATACATTCAATTTCACATAAGAAAATATGAATTCTATAAATTCTATTAAGACTCAAATAGGTATAAGACATTAATTAAGAATCCTATTAGCCTAAGAATGTTTGGCCCAACACTCATAAATCCCATCATGAGCTCATGCCATATGATCACTATATTATGATGTTGATATGGTCATTAATTTTAACCTAATTTAATTATGATACATTTATTATCCATGTGGATGATTGGCAGGATCCAAGGCCATGCTAGCTTCCTTTTGAGATCTTGGGGATCTTGAGGGCTCCACCCATCAATGTGATTAGACTAACCATGTATATCTTCATATTTCATTAGGATCTCTAAGGTTATAACATATCTATCAAACTAGGGGGGATGATAACTCTAACAATCAGGTTGTGTGGCACTTTCTCATTACATTAGGATCTTTCAAGATCTAACATCTCTATCAAGGATAGGAGACTGGCATGTTATATTATAGGGTGATTTGATTGGTTGGAGTTCTATCATGTGACAATTTTCATCTTTTGATAGGTTCTTAGTCTAATAATTCTAATGCCATATCAACCTAGGAGTTTAATTTTAGGTCTGACATAGTCCATGCTTCATGCATTAATTAGTTCCCAACCTCTGACATGATTTGATGATTTTGATGCCCTAAAACTATGGGTGGATTCTTTTCCACTTATCAGAATTCCACCATCCCACTTGTCTAGGGGTTCTTTATTTTAATGAATATATTTGGGTTCATAGATCATTAAATTATTCCACATGGTAACATCCTACTAGCTCGCTAGCCTAGGGGCATCACTCCCTATAAAATCCTATATGAGATCATTATTCATCAAGATGATTCCATGTGGAAACATCTTAATCACATGATATCATGGAGGTTTAATACTTTATACAATCCTATCTAAGATTATGGGTTATTGGTATGATGCTACATGGAAAAAACTCACTCGCCCGCTAGCCTAACACTAATCATACCTTAGATCATGCTAACATCACTCTCAGGTCCTGATATGGAAACACATGGGTTCCTCCAAACCAATCAAAAATAGTCATAAAATGACTAAGTCAAAAGGTTGTGAAAAGACTAAACTCAAAGGCATCTAAGGCAAAATCCAAGTGGATGAATTAAGTTGATGAGGAAAACTCAGCTTAAGGTAAAAGGATTAAATTGACTAAGTGAAATTCGTAACCCTTTTTAAATGTGACTTAGTAAAAATTCCATCAATAACTTAATAATCAGCTAAGTCATGATGAGAGGTATAACACGGTGATGACTCCAATTAATTGGAAACACAGCAAGGTAAAATATGCATGCCTACATTGTTGTCATTGAAATCAAGTCCATAAAATAAACATAAGCTTGCTTAGAGAAAAGGGCATGATTATAAACCATTAAACTCATTGGTTTAGTTGATTTTTCAACTGAAGGCAAGGTGAGTTTATTTTATCCAACTTCTCTAAAGGAATAGCTCACTTTAATAAGTCATTCAGTCTAGTCTTTGACAGATTGTGCATCTAATAATGACTCAAAGACTCACTCCTATAATTATGTTATGAGGTCAAATATGAATTCCATTAAGGTTCAGGAGTCTCAAATCAATCTAAGTTTGTAGCCTCACTAAGATCATTAACTAGTCTTTATAAAACTCTTCCATATAATTAATTCATCACACTACTAGTAGGGTTTATTATAGGCAGCATAACTTGTATACAAAATCCCAAGGGGAACCTTCATAAAGCATATTTTCTATCCATAATAGCATCATAAATATTCAACAAGATAACTATATCATTATTCCAAATAACCAACCATAGCTCAGAAATGTCTCCACTCATTCTTACACAAGCTTGATCCAAATAAATTTATCGTAAGAATTATAAGGAGAGACAAGTGTAATTGAGAACTATTCTCAGTTGAGATATAATCAAATAACTCACTATATATTATTTAAAAACCCATAAGACCAAAGGGATTTATTCCTTTACATAATGAATCCTTTTCAAGGGTCTAAATACAACACTCCTAACTAGTTTAACAATGTTTTAACAAAAAGGGTTTAACATAAGACCACATAGTCTTTATTCATGACTGATATAAATATACCAAAAACATAAATGTTTAGTTCACTTCAACAAGCTATATTGTTATTCCCAACTATAATATCCTAAATTTGTATCTAGGTTCCACTCATTATTAGATAATTTTAATTCCATTAACTCTTCTCAATTAGATATAAACATATGCATAATGCTTAAAATACTAGTGACTCTTGATAAATATTTAAGCAAGGAAATCATTCTATCAATTTATGTGAAAGTGCTTATAAGGATAAAGACTTTTGATACATTTTGGAATCTTCCCAAGATTCTATAAATGAAGAACTCATAAGTAATTACATCTCAATTTAAAATTGAGGTTTCCATAAGTAGAAAATAGATGTTTTAGTCTGTAGTTGAAATATTATCCAAACTCTCTCTTTTAGAAGAATATTACTAGTAGGTTGGCTATTAAAACATTAAAATTACATTAGATTCCATCAATTTATTCACATAATCAAGAAGCACATTTCTAGTCTAGATTAAATAATGGAAGTCCAGTCAATTTTTAGTGACACTCTTTGTCCTCTCCCAAACGTCTGTTGTCCATTAAGAGGAAGGCTCATTGTCTAACCTTTTTTCATCATTAATTTATTTCTCTAGACACCCTCGAGCTTAAGATTCCTAGATATAAGCATGTTTATATCACTTGGTAAATTCAAGGGTGGATATCTAATAAAGGGTATCTAACATAAGAGAATAACCATGCAACACCTATAGTCCTATTCATAGTTTTTACCCAAGGTGATTCTAGTCCCAAATATAAAGAAAAAAAGCATTAAAATGATCATACAAGTGAAGCTAAAACTTCATAAATATAATTCAAGTAGGTAAGTACGTATAATATGATAAGGCCTATCAAAATATTAGAGTAACAAGAGGATGATTCACTCTGTTACTTCCTACCAATGGTCATGGGAGGTTCAGGCAACTTACCACCATAAACATGATGTTCATAGATAACCACTACATTATTTCAAAAAATCATTAATACAATTAAATGAATAATTTGAAACATCTAAGATAAGCAAGGAGGAACATAGCCTCTCCAAGGCCCTCAAATAGGCAAGCACTACATGGCAGTCAAAACATAACCATGGGCAACTATAAAATGGGTAAAATAAACCATGTTTTATTATTCTCTTGAAAGTAAAAGAATAAACAAATAATACAATCATTTCATTCCCAATGAGAATTATAAACATAAATTATTAGGAATCCCACCTATCGACCTTCGGACCCCCTGGGTGTTATCCTCCAGTTGTCTAGACTTGACTCACCTAGCTTATGGTTCATATCTATTATTTTTCCTTATCTTATATTATGTCCAGTTTATTTTTCAATTTGGTAAAAAGTAATTAAGGGATCTCTCCTACATATAGTTATCTAAGAATCAACCAACCACCAATCACTTTCCAACCCATACCTCATTAAGGGGCATTCTTTTCCATGTGCAATTAAGGTGTATGGTAGCTTTGCATACTTCAATGGTTACTTCCAAGACTTACCTCTTTTCTCACTTGTCCTTAGACTAAGGCAATCAGTGGAAGATATACCAATCAATCACTAAACATTCTAGGCATTGGCTTCAAGATTTTTAAGTTAAGATGCAATAAGTTTCATCAACCAAGCTTAAAGGATAGCTGCCTAATCTAATGTTGCATCTATTATGTGGTGGGCTAGGAAACTGACTACTCAGCACAACTTTAGGAAAGGTTAAGATTAAAAAAAATTAGTGATAAAACCATGTTTGGTGTAGTCTTTTTCTTTCACAAGCCCTTTTCTTTTTCCTACACATTTATTATACCCATAAAATTTGCTATCCTAATATTGAGGCTTGTAATCATAAACATGCTAGATTATTTACTTAAACCGGTGTAATTATATTTCCTATTAATTCATAAGGTCATGAATTAATATTCTTATAGCACCTAATTTATATGTAATTTAAATTGCAACCTAAGGTAATCATTCAATTATTGTTTAGCTAACTCTTACCATTTGCATGATCTACTCACCTTGTAATTAACACCACCAAGGGAGTATTATCGTTGATATACTCACCTTGCAATTAACACCACCAAGGGAGTATTACCGTTGATATCTCATAGTCACATTGTTTTCTCATGAGGGGCCTTACATAATATATTAAATAAATATGCAAACTAATCTAGTGCTCATCAATTTTTTTGGCACAAATGGGGAAGATAATAAACATGTAAAGACAATCCTATAGCATAGAAATAATCTAAGGAGGGATACAATTCAATCTATTAGCTATACAATATCTACTTATCAAAATATGAAGGGCTAGGATATACTTACCTTATTAAAGTGAATCCATCATGCCTCAATCTTTCTCTTAGCTAATGGTGATTTTTAAGAGGTTGTTATGGCTTATAATTATCACAAGGATAAATTGGCTCTAGGATACAAGACTTCTCTTATGCATCCAAGACCTCCACAAGACAAGTGTATTTTTCCAAGTAAAAACCTAAGAAATGAAACCTCCTATTGATTATATAAGCATATTTGTGAGTAGAAATGATGTATAATTAAATGATCTTATCTTTAAAAATGAAGTTGAGGGGATATTTATAGCCATGGATTGACCCTAAACCCTCCCAAGAATTTATCCAATGAATTCAGCCTAGTCAAATTTGTCAGGCGGGAAATAGAGCCATTAGGTCTCAAACTATGTCATCTTGGACTAACAGAGTTCCATAATGTGCACTACATCCCATAACTAGGTCAATCCAGTTGACGTAGTAGGAAAAGTGGTAAAAGTGGGGTTTTGCTTATGGAATAGGATAAGAGTATCTTGTGATGGTTTAAGTGATGGTATAAGGGCCAATAATCCTATGAACCACCAAATGTATTCCAACCCTTTTTTTAATGCACCCTTTAAGGTGTGCACTTAGAGAGATTAAGATTTTATGGGTTTTTTCAAGAGAGAAAGCATCATTAATTGATAATGTTAGGGTGTGTGGAGCTAAAAGCTTCACCAAGGAGCAGACTTAAATAGTTTCAGGTCTACACAGACACCAGCATCGGTCAGGAGTGACCGACGTCGGTCAGTTTCAGTTACAGAGGCGCTGACATCGGCAGTAGGGTCGACCGGCGACGGTCACAGGTGAACAGGCAGGAACCAATGTCGGTTACCTGTGTGTTTAGAAAGCGATTTTCGAGGACAGAAGCGAGTGTTTGCATGATGAGTTTGAGTTGTAGTCTCAAGCTCGCGTCTCTATTATTAGCAATGTTATTTTTAGAGCCCTTGTTCAAGAGGCTTAAATATTTGTTGTAAGATCATGCTCATATTTCCTAATTCTATATGTAGGAAAGATCTTCTTAGCTTAGTGAGTTGAATAGTATGAGTAGAACATTGTGAATGTTTGAAGGATAGTACTGAGTTGCATCAATCTAGGTTGTTGGATTTGAGTGTACTTGAGAGAGAGAGATCTTCAGGAATAGAGATCTAGTGAGAGATCTTGTGTGCATCTAAGAGAGGTGTGGAAGAAAGAAGTTTCTTCAATTGTATTCCTATTGTAAAGAGTTTTAATACAAGTTTTCAGGGTGTTTTCTTGTATCTCTTGTTCTGTGCTATTTATCATTCTAATTATTTATCTATCTAATTTATTTCCGTATTTATTGCTTTCACAAGTGTAATCCATTGTTGGTTGATCCCCAACAAGTGGTATTAGAGCTCAGGTTCACTAACAGGTGGTTCAGATCTGTGTAGTGTGTTTGGATTACAGGTTGCTCACAGGGGTTTCTGCAGGGATTTCTGTTTGAGTGGGAGAAGCAATGGCAGAAGAAAGTAAGTTGAGAATGGAAAATTTTAATGGCAAGAACTATCAACATTGGAGAATGCAGATAGAGGACTATCTGTATCAGAAAGATCTTTACTTACCGTTAGGTGGGATTGCAAAGAAGCCCAAGGACATGGAGGATGAAGAATGGGAAGTTCTTGACAGAAAGGCTTTGGGGTCTATAAGACTGAGTCTTGCATCCACTGTGATATCCAATTTGTCACAGGCTAAAACAACGGTAGAGTTAATGACTACGTTAGCAAATTTGTATGAAAAACCCTCCACTTCTAATAAGGTATATCTTATGAAGCAGTTATTTAATTTGCATATGCAAGAAGGTGGATCTGTATCTAATCACCTGAATGATTTCCATGGTATTGTTAATTAGTTAAGTTCAGTCAATATTGTATTTGAAGATGAAATAAAAGCTCTTTTAATATTATGTTCTTTGCCTGAAAGCTGGCATGGCTTGGTAATGGCAGTTTCTAATACTGCATCTGCTTCGAATATTTTGAAAGTAGAGGATGTTGTTAGTGTTATTTTGAATGAGGAAATTCGTAGGAAAAGTACAGAAGAGACATCTGGGAATGCTTTAAATCTTGAGAGCAGGGGAAGGAAAAAAGAAAGGAGCAAGAGGAGATCAAGATCTAAATCTAAGGGAAAAGGCAGATCCAAATCCAGGAATGGCAGAAGGCCACAATTCTAAAACTGTGGAAAGTTGGGGCACATAAGCAGAGATTGCTGGTCAAAGCCTAAGGAGGAGAATCAGCACGAAGGAAAGGAAGAGGCAAAGGTTGCAGGTATTGCACAAGATGCTCTTATTTTCTCTTTGCATAATAATATAGAATCTTGGGTATTAGATTCTGGTGCATCTTTCCATGCTACCCCTAACAGAGAATATTTCAGTGACTATATCCATGGAGATTTTGGAATAGTGTATTTAGGGGATGATGAGCCTTGTAAGATTATTGGCAAAGATAAAGTGCAGCTGAAGATGCAGAATGGCAACACATGGGTGTTGAGAGATGTGATGCATGTTCCTAGTTTGAAGAGAAATTTGATTTCTGTAGGTAAGCTAGGTGATGAGGGTTGTACAGTAACTCTCACAGCAGATTCTTGGAAGGTGACCAAGGGTGCACTTGTTATGGCTAGAGGTAAGAGAGAAGGTACTCTCTATTTGTGTAATTGTGTTACTAACAAATCTCCTTCTGTATTATCTACTTCAGATGTGGATGCTAAATTGTGGCACTCAAGGCTTGGCCACATGAGTGAGAAGGGGATGTCAATTCTTAAGTCTAAAGGTATGCTTTCAGATTTGAAAAGTATGGATCTAGAATTTTGTGAGCATTGTGTATTTGGAAAATAGAAAAGGGTTAGTTTTCTCAAGATTGGGTCTACTAAGAAAAGGCAGAAGTTGCAGCTTGTTCACACAGACGTGTGGGGACCGGCTCAGGTAGCCTCCATTGGCGGATCACGGTACTATGTTACATTCATAGATGATGCTATAAGGAAGGTATGGATCTACTGTATTAAAAAGAAATCTGATGTTTTTGAGACTTTTAAGATTTGGAAAGCCATGGTTGAGAATGAAACAGGCAGAAGATTAAAGTGCTTAAGATCTGATAATGGCGGTGAGTTCTGCAGTCTTAAGTTTAACTGGTATTGTTACACTCACGGAATCCGTAGGCAAAGGACGGTTCCAAGGACACCTCAGCAGAATGGTATTGCTGAAAGGATGAACAGGACTATCATGGAGCATGCAAGATGTATGAGATTGCATGCTGGGTTGCCCTTAGATTTTTGGGCAGAAGCAGTTGACACCGCAGTGTACCTGATTAACAGAGGACCCTCTACAGCTCTGGATGGTGGAATTCCAGAAGAGGCATGGACAGGTAAAAAGGTAGATCTCTCATATCTCAAAGTTTTTGGTTGTGAAGCCTTTATGCACGTAGATAAGGAAAATAGAAAGAAGCTTGATGCTAAGTCTATGAGGTGCACGTTTATTGGCTATGGCTCAGATGATTTTGGTTTTAGATTTTGGAATCTAGGAACTAACAAGGTAATTAAGAGCCGTGATGTTGTTTTCAATGAAAGAGTGATGTACAGTGATTAGATAAGGAAGCTGGATCAATCTGGGCAGAGCAATGGTGAATTGGACAAAGTTATGGTCCAAAATGAGTTCGCGGGAAAAAGAAATAATCACTTACAGGAAAACACAGAGACCGACGTCGGCAGGTTAGGAATCGGCGTCGATAGTACAGAAACCGATGTCGGTCATACAGAGACCGATGTCGGCAGAACAGGCACCGATGTCAGTCAAGAAGAACCGGCGTCGGCCAGTAACAGGTCTATAGGTGGCCGAGGTCGGTCACTGTCAGAAAATTTGGGTGGAAAGCATGTTGAGAGTGAGTCCAAGACACCCATCAGGAGGTCTGAAAGGGTAAGTAAGCCTCCAATTAGATATTCTCCTTCCTTATATTATTTATTGCTAACTGATGGTGGATAACCAGAGAGTTTTGAAGAAGCATTACAGGTGGAGTCCAGGAGTAAGTGGGAGCGTGGCATGGTTGAGGAGATGGAGTCCTTAAGAGAGAACCAAACATGGGATTTGGTTGAATTGCCAGCTGGTAAGAGAACACTGAAGAACAAATGGACCTATAGATTGAAAGAAGGTGAGGATGGACAGATGAGATATAAGGCCAGATTGGTAGTGAAAGGATTTGCACAAAAACCAAGTATCGACTTTGGTGAGATTTTTTCTCCTGTTGTTAAGATGACTTCTATAAGGGTTGTATTGTCTTTGGTTGCTTTTGAGGATTTGCATCTTGAGTAGCTAGATGTTAAGACAACGTTTCTTCATGGAGATTTGGATGAGAAAATATACATGGAACAGCCAGAAGGATTTGAGGTCAAGGGTAAAGAGAAGTTAGTGTGCAGGTTGAAGAAAAGCTTGTATGGCCTCAAGTAAGCTCCTAGGCAATGGTACTTGAAATTTGACAGGTTTATGACTGAGCATGGCTATAGTAGATGTCAATCTGACCATAGTGTATATTTTAAGAGATTTGATAACGGTAGATATATTATTCTATTGTTGTATGTAGATGATATGCTGGTTGCAGGATCTCACATGCAGGATATCTCTGAGCTTAAGGTGAAATTAGCTCAAACGTTTGCTATGAAGGATTTGGGAGCAGAAAAGAAAATCTTTGGCATGAGCATTAAGAGGGACAGGAAAAATCATAGGTTGATATTGTCTCAAGAAGATTATGTGGACAAGGTGTTGAAACGGTTCAATATGCAGGATGTTAAACCGGTAAGCACACCTTTGGCTAGACATTTTAAGTTGAGTAAAGAACAATGTCCTAATTCACATGATGAGGTAGAGTACATGAGTAAGGTTCCATATTCTTCCGTAGTAGGGAGTTTGATGTATGCAATGGTATGTACTAGACCGGATATTTCCCAAGCAGTGGGAGTAGTAAGTATATGGCCAATCCAAGAAAGGAACATTGGAAAGCAGTTCAATAGATCCTTAGATATCTGAGAGGAACCAGTAGTAGACACTTGTGCTATGGAGGTTCAGATACTTCTCTACATGGCTATGTAGATTCAGATATGGCAGGTGATTTGGATGGCAGGAGGAGCACCACAGGTTATATTTTTACTGTAGGTGGAACAGCGGTTAGCTGGATATCTAAGTTACAGAAGGTTGTAGCCTTGTCAACTACAGAAGCAGAGTATATTGCAGCCACAGAAGCTAGCAAAGAGATGATATGGATGACACGGTACATGGAAGAGCTTGGAAGGGAGCATGGGAGTTGCAGATTGTATAGTGACAGTTAGAGTGCAATCCATTTGGCTAAGAACTCAGCCTTTCACTCAAGAACCAAGCACATACAGCTAAGGTACCACTTCATACGGCAGGTATTGGAAGATGGTGAGTTGAAACTAGAGAAAATTCATACATACAAGAATCCTGCTGATATGCTAACAAAGCCAGTTACTAAGGAGAAGTTGAACCTTCATTCAACTTCTATTGGTCTTCATGATTGAGTTGAAGATGGAGGAGCTAGAAGATGTTGCTGTACAGGTACTGGTGCAGCTGTTTATCTCCAAGTGGGAGATTGTTAGGGTGTGTGGAGCTAAAAGCTTCACCAAGGAGCAGACTTAAATAGTTTCGGGTCTACACAGACACCGGCGTCGGTCAGGAGTGACCGACGTCGGTCAGTTTCAGTTACAGAGGCACCGACATCGGCAGTAGGGTCGGCTGGCGACGGTCACAGGCGAACAGGCAGGAATCGACGTCGGTTACCTGTGTGTCCAGAAAGTGATTTCCGAGGACAGAAGCGAGTGTTTGCATGATGAGTTTGAGTTGTAGTCTCAAGCTCGCGTCTCTATTATTAGCAATGTTATTTTTAGAGCCCTTGTTCAAGAGGCTTAACTGTTTGTTGTAAGAGCATGCTCATGTTTCCTAATTCTATATGTAGGAAAGATCTTCTTAGCTTAGTGAGTTGAATAGTATGAGTAGAACATTGTGAATGTTTGAAGGACAGTACTGAGTTGCATCAATCCAGGTTGTTGGATTTGAGTGTACTTGAGAGAGAGAGCTCTTCAGGAATAGAGATCTAGTGAGAGATCTTGTGTGCATCTGAGAGAGGTGTGGAAGAAAGAAGTTTCTTCAATTGTATTCCTATTGTAAAGAGTTTTAATACAAGTTTTCAGGGTGTTTTCTTGTATCTCTTGTTCTGTGCTATTTATCATTCTAATTATTTATCTATCTGATTTATTTCCACGTTTATTGCTTTCACAAGTGTAATCCATTGTTGGTTGATCCCCAACAGATAAAGTTTAAAATATTGTGTGTATACATATTCCCAATTTGAAACTCATCATGTGTCATGTAGTTGTAACATGAAATGGTGCTTTGGGAAAATAACATAGTAATGCACAATGCTGAGCTAAATAAATTCCAATATAAATAAAAAATATAAATGAAAATGAAAGAATTGAAGAACACATACCTTTACTTACCTTGTTGTTGTATAATAAAAGCCATGTGAGCAAGATGAAGAGGCATATAATGTAGAGGACATTTGATAGACCTAAAAAATAATATAAAATTCAAAAAATTTACAAAAATATGTGTTATATGTAAGAAAAAACTCTATAGTGTCAAGATTCCTAAATATCTTTTAGTTTGGAAAGAGAGTTCATAAAAACATAATTATGAGTTAAATTCAAAAATTTTCAAAAAATAATTTGTAGTTAAAGAATTTATAAATTTAAAATATAAATAGCATTTTAAACTATTCATTTCTAATTTGACTATTTTGAGAAAAAGAGAGCTTTGTGAGACCCAAAAGAGTGAGGAGAAAGACTATGGATCAGAGATGAGGAGTGTAAGATAGGAGATACATAGCAATAGATGTTAGATGGCTTAAGTAAGTGATGCCTTAAATTTAGAAATTTTGTTAATTTTTATTTAAAAAATAAGGTAAATTTGAAAAATTAAGTATTGGAGCAAATCCATGCAATTGTATAAAATGAACGAGTCAACTAGGCTAACTCAATTTAGAATGCAAAGGTATAATAGGGTGGTCAACTATGTAGCAGGTGGTAAATGTAGTTTGTTCATGAGTGGCTAACTATGCAGGGGAGGGCTGATATAGTTAGTAATATCTAAGTGTCTAACTATACATATTACCATATTTAGTTTGAAAATGCTGTTGACTTAATATGAAGTGATCGACATATTAAAATGACTTGGTCAACTATGTAATGGTTGGTCAACTTAGTTATGTGATCTAGCCAACTACATTCAAAGTGGCTAAAATATCTTTGATTTTGTAATAGTGGCCAATTTAGTTTACTACCTAACTGACTTAGTATAATACTTTTATCTTTGGCCAACATAGTTTAATATGTGGCTAACATAGTATAAAGTGGAAGGAAAATATCAACATTAGGTTAACGAAGTAGTTAATTTTTGGATTAAAAATAATTTTAATTAATTTTAGAATGTATTTTCTTGATTATCTTAGATTGAAGACTAATACATATTTTATTTTTTGGCATTTTGTATAGGTTTTTAGGCTCTAGATTTTGATAGATGTAACATGGATACCTAACTTGATGTATAGATTGATGATAGATGATCATGCACATTTAGCATCATTGGGTTTTGGTGGGATTATGGAGATGTGTAAGATCTTGCTTAGTGTTGATTGAGTTGCTATGTTTTTAGTAGCATAGAAGTTAATAACCAACTCTTTTTGATGGGAGGTGGATGGAGATATTATTATTTCAATGAATTTTAGCTAATTTTTTGAGAGAGGAGGAAGAAAAAATTAGATAGGGTATGGTTGAAAAACCTATTTAATTATGTATGCATTGAATTAGATGATTGTGAATAACTCCTCTTTATCTTGGGAGGATAAATTAAAAATAAGAGAACACTAAAGTAAATGGTTGGTTAGATAGATAGTTGGGTATATTTCCTATCACTAGCAAGATCCCAAAAGCATGACCTTCCTTAGGGGTTATCTATCCACATGTCTTAAACAATTAAGTTTATAAAATAGAAGATAAAGTACTTGCATCAATCACAAAAGATACTAAAATTAAGTAAAAGAAATTCTTGATAAAGAAATTGACTAATTATTGAAATAAATAGGTCAATACTAATGCTAAATAGGTCAAGTGTGGTTCAGAAAGTAGGATGGAGGTCTATGAATAGGCAAAAAAAATAAAAATGGATTTGGTTGAGGTTAAGTGGGTGAAAATATATTAATTATATTTTTTTCCATAGTGACCATTGGTGGTTGAGATGATCATTAATAGTTGAGGTGATTGTTGGTAGTTGAGACAACTATCAATGTTTAGATAGACCATCAATGGTCAAAGTGACCATTGACAGTTACTATTTATTGGGTTTAGATTGATAAAATTCAAATTGATGGGATCATATAAGGAAATTATAAGAGGTTAGTCTATGTTGAGTTGATTGAAAAATATAAACAAAGTAATTAAATAATGGAAAATAAATACTTAGCTTACAAAAGGTTGGTCAAATGAATTGTTGAGGTGGTTGGCTCATTGATAGAGTCTGGAATAATTTTGGCTAAGTAATGACACTTAGATATCGATTGAGGGATGATGGCAAGTCAGCTCTCTGATGTGATGGTTGGATTTTTGGATTGTTGAAATAACACCTAAAAAAGAAGTTTTAGATGTAAAAGTTCTTGATAGTTGTGGATCCATTTTCATCTCTTGCTCTTCTCTTCTTATAGATAAAGAAGGAGAGGTGCAACAAGATGTCAACCGGGCTTTCTAATTACAACTCATGCAAGCAATGGCTCACATGTCTATTTAGATGAGCTAATTATAAAAAATCAAGGTGGAGTTAAGGGTGAGTTAAGTTGGTTTACATGGTGGAACCTAACCATCAGTGGTCAAGGTGATCATCGATGATCACCCTGATCATCGATGGTCAGGGGTCAAAAGGTAGGGTTGGTTAAAAGGTGGATTGTACCCAATAGGTCAATTGAATTAGGTTAGGTGTGTTAGGTTTATTTAGGGGTCAAAAAGGTTAATATTAGGCCTAAGGGGGTCCTGAGGTGGTCCAAGGGAATTATGACATTTGAAACCATCATGTGCAAGTTTTTGATGTCTACATTTTACCCCCTTTTATTATGCAATTTTTATAAACAAGATGCAAAAAAAAAATGGATTGTGGTTTTATGGTTAGGTTTCCCTAGGTATGGGAGGATGTGTTCCCCCTTAAATTAGTAGTTGATGAGGTAAAACATATTGGGTGTAAGTTTGATGAGTTAGTGAGGGTGATGTTGAAGGTGAACGTCATGAAGGTGGGTGATAAGTTGGGCATTGATGTTCAAATTCATGCACAAAGTGTGATAGTTAAGATCATGTATAGACTAGGTTACCATAGTTAGTAAAAATAAAGTTCAATGTTTAGAAGGATAAGTGACAAGTAGACTACGTGACCTCATGTAGGCATGGTGGCTGGGTATATTCATAAATACAAGTCTATTAGGTGATGTCAGTGTTTCCATGGGTATCTAAGGTAAGAATTACTCCTGTTGAAAACACAAATTGGTCAAGGGAAGTCATATTTATTTGAGGTAGGCAGTGCTCCTGAGAGGACATAAGTGGGTCAGTTATGTGTAAGGTAGCATAAGTTCAAAAAAAGTGGTCAACATGGTAATGTTGTCATTGCAATCAAAGGACTAGGCAAAATTCATTGTAAAATGCATGTTAGTTAGGTCAAAATGGACCAATGACGAGGTGGTTTGGGTGGGTATAGAAGGTAGTCTCTATGGGTGGGTGATTGATTTGGTTCTAGTTGAAAGTTTTCTTGTTGGAGGCAAGAAGGAATTAGTGGAATAATTTGATCATCAACAATCAGGAGGTCCAAAGGTGAGCATCAATGGTTACCTTAACCATTGATGATTAGGGTTAAAACCTAAAATCTTGGTAGTTAAAAAGTAAAAGGTGAGTCATTTCACTCATTGTAATTATTTTAACTTAAAGCTTAGGCCTTTTTTTCATTTTACACTAGAATTGATGATGATGAGTGTGGAAGAGGTGATTGATTGTTGAGGTGGATGAGTAGTCTAAGTGTACTATTGAGGATGCAGGTGTGCATGGATGTAGATGAGGATAGGAATTGGGTCCATATATTCCTCCTCAAGGATGGTTGAGGAATGAGGTATGTGGTGCATTGAATTGGTAGTGTAACTTGTTATTAGAAGTGCATTTTTATTTAGTTTGGAATTGGATTTTTGGGTGGTCAAGTTTTAAAGGGATTTGATCAGGATATACCCTAGGGGTAGGTATTTGATTATATGGGTTAAATTTTTTGTCTATTTGGAAATTAGGTAGGGGTAGGCTTAGGTAGGGGTGGGATACAAGTAAAATTCTAAGGTGAATATATTGGGTTATGGGGCTTTTGGGTGTATTTTGGGTATATTAGGTTATAAGTGTGCTACTTTCAAAACACCTAAAGTGACCATCAATGGTCTAGATCACCTATTGATCATTGAAATCCATAAGGAGATGGACATCTGACCATTGGTAGTCACCATGACTACTAATGGTCAAACTAGTTGAAAAAAAGTTTAGGTTAAAAAAAGGGGTATATATAATGTTTAAAAGGTTAAGTTAAAATTTTTTGATAGGTTTGATAGGTTGGATTTAGTTGTAAGTAGTGTTGTAAGGGTTTTTTTGGGTAATATTGATGGTTTCAAGTTTGATGGGTTTAAATTTTAGGTTTGACAGGTAAGAGTGGAAGAAATAGTCAAATGGGTAAAGTCAGGTATGTTAAAGGAGTGAATTTCATAGGTAATCATAGTAAAAGTAACTAAGTTGTGTTTTTCCATTAAACATTGTAGGCCTAAGAATAGATACACATGCAATATCAAGTGCCACACACCTTTGCAGAGATCCACTAGGGTATGACCCTAGTGGATTAGGCCCACATGGAGGAGGTCAGGCTCAGAACAATGTGACACTACCAGCATGTGTCATGCAATATGGTGATGATCATGGCCCTCATCAAGAGATGGGATTTGGCCATGAACACCTTCATTTTATTAACTAGTGAGCTTATGATCCTACTAGAGGATGTCCACAAGATCACTCAGCTACCCCTATGGGGTGATCTAATTTACCACATTGAGTGGGAGGAGTGAGATGAGTTATTGGAACTAATATATGGATATGACTAGGATCATGTTAGGTGTCACGCTGGGGGATTTAGTTACTCTAGACTCTATCAGAGGGTGAGGAGTGAGAGGAGATTGGTTACTATGATAATGATGGCTATATCATAATTTTCCCTTCCAAACTTAAGTAGTGAGAGGTTCCCTTATCTATTATTGGGGGTATTGGTTGAGATATTTTTGGGATGCATAGTGTTTGGATGGGTACCTATGTTACTTGTGCAGATATACATGCAGTTGTGGGGACTCAGATATCATAAGAGAGACTACATTAGCATCAAGTTTATCTTACATTATTGGGCTTATGAGTACATCAAAGTGTTGAGGCTGATAGAGTTACCATGGGTTGGGTATACTCATATAGATTTCTTGGTTGGTTTCATGTAGTGGAGAGGTGACTTTGTTACATTAGGTGTAGGAGGAGGAGCTCATGATGTAGATTGGTTTAGAGGTGGACTAGTTGACTTGGTCATTGGTGATGTTATTTGGAGGCAATAAGTTTAGTTTCTAATATGGGTCAGCTACAAGATGTATATTGTATCCCTACAAAGTTATAGGTGGATATTTAGTAGGAGGGATGAAGAGGTAGAGCTCATCCCATTTGATAAGGTTTAGAGATAGTTTAGCCTAGTTTAGGGTATCCTGAGCCCATTCCTTAGATATATATAGGTAGGATGATGTAGAGGTGTTATTACTTGAGCCACATCTATTAAAAACTTTACTTGATCATGAGGATTTGTCTATGAGGCTTGTAATTGATGATACAAGTATTTTGGATGGTTACCCTGCATGGTACCATGCTCTATATGTGATATCAGATTTTGGTGGAGATGATGGTGGCAAGAGGTAGATAGATGTTGACCTAACTAGGAGAGGAGGCTAGAGGGAAAAGGTACATGGGGATGCCCTAGATGCATAGGTAGGAGTGTTGCTAGCCACTACATAGGCATAGATTATAGCTTTACAAGGTTAGGTGGCTGCCTTATAGGGTTAGGTGGTGACACTTATAGGGGATAGGGACTAGACTAGAGCTTTAGTAACCTTGGTCATCCAAGAGAGAGATTCCTTGAGATAATATGGAGGAGGATCTACAACATATACAAGACCATTGGGTACCATCCCCATGAAATGATACCTAGCCACAATAGAGGAGTAATGTTATTGTGAGGCTAGAATCCTGAGGTGGTATCATGGTGAGCCCTAATGGGGTGATTATAGAGCTAGTTTAGCAGGTGGTGCCAGTGTAGAAATATGAGGTCAATGAGTTATTTCTATAGGTAGACTGATAGGTATTGTAGGGGGATATGCACTAGGACCCCATGGTAGTCTAGGAGATAGTGGTGCCCCAAGGGCATAGACATGACATAATTTAGATATATTAGATGTTTTTGTATATCATTTTGATTTTGGCCTAAAAATTGATGTGGTGAGATGTACATTTTGAGAGAGAGAGACATGCATTTATTATATACATTATGATGTTAGACTCATTATTTATATATATGATCCTTGTTTATTTTTGATGGCCTATGTTTTGCTTTGATCTTGATTTTTATGATGTGATGTTTATATTGATCATTAATAATGTTATATTGATTATGCTTATGTTATGGATATTGGACACTAATGTAGACTCACCTATCTAGGCATATGATGGTTTTTATTTATGTTTATGATGATTCTAATGATGATGATGTTTATGCTAAAATTTAATAAGTATGTGCTTCCTTATTTAGATTTAGACATGTGGTGAAAATGTTTGATTGATTTATTGTTCATGTATGTTTGACTTTGATATGATCATGGATATGCTAATGATGTTTATTTTTTTATTACGATAGATGTTTATGTGATTAATTTATGATTATGTTTATTATCACTTTGCTTAAGGTAAAACATATAAGGTAAGTTGAATAACAACACCAGATGTGAGAAAAATAATATTACTAAGAGATAAATGTCTTAGTGAATATGTCAACTAGTCATGACAGGATAGGAAGAGGACATGATGCTTCTTATTTGACAAGGACTAAGACAAAATTGAATTTGGACTGGCTTAATAAACTTAATCCCTTTGAATGCTTCACATTACCATTCATTAGTTGGTTAAAAAGGTGTCTTGATCACATAATGTCAAGTGAGCTCAAAATCCCTTACTTATAGTGTATAAAGGGGAGATAGATGAAAGATAAAATATTCATGTGGGAGTAGCATACCTCATTTGTGATTTTCCAAAGAGTCACTATAAATAAGTCTATGTCATAAAAAGTATAGACTAATCAATGCAAGAAGTCTACTCATGAGAGTTTATTTTGGCTTTCAAGATTATTTTACTTGTGAGAGATGATTGCAGCTTTCAAAAATTACTCTTTTGTTTTATCTTTCACTTGATAATGGGTATTTTTATTATTTCTTAGGAGGTTTAGGGGTTGGGGAAGTTGATCTATATGGGAAGCTTCCAAGAAATTGATTATTTTGACAAATGCTTTACTTGGCCATCCTTTGAGGTAGTGGTCTAATTTTGTGTGCTTTATTTAATGCCTTTGATAGTTATCCTTCAATGGATTGGTCCACCTTACTAGGATCATTTTTAAATATGTTTTAAATAGTTTTCCTTCAAGGGAGTATTTTGTGAATGTTAGGAATGACCCATGATTATTATTGGTTTGGATTTTGATTTTTTTTCTTTGTTTGATTTTGCTTGACATAGACTTGATTATATAGGCTTAAGGGTTCACATTTATGAAGGCAAAACTAAAATCACAAGAAGTTTGATTAGGTTAAAGAGGCTTAGGTGAAAATAGTCATGGGAATCTATCTCAATAAAAAGGGTAGAAAATACCATGAGAATCATGCCATAGGTAGAACCATGGTACCCATTGTTCAAAAGTAGGCTATGATTGTGATAAATAATCACATGATTTAGTTTTAATTATATACCCCTAAAATAGGGAGATGAATGTGGTTTGGAATCAAGGGATGATCTTAAGTTATATAAAAGGTGAACTCGATCCTTCTTAACAAAAGAAAGGATGCAGATGCAAAGCATTGAGGGGATTTGGTTCTGGGTTGCCTTCAAGAAAGGAAAGCTGGTAAGCTCGTGATCCATACTTGTAGGTTATGATATAAGGTCCAAGCCAATTGAAAGTAAACTTGCCCTACTTGCTTTTATCCATGTTGGTGACATGTTGGTTTTCCTTTAGGATGAGGTCTCTGATGTTGAATTTTCTCACTCTAAGGTGTTTGTTATAAGCATGTTTGACATTATCTTGATAAACATGAAGATGGGTAAGGGTGGCTAAACAACACTCTTCAAATATCTCAAGCTAGGCTAAATGGTACTAATGATAATCATCTTTCAAAATGAGGTCTTGTAAAGATATGTAAAGAGATGGGATTTAGAATTTGAAAGGAAAGGCAGCCTTAGCTCCAAACATAAGAGATAATGGGGTAGTACTCATAAGGGTTCAAATTCTAGTATGATGTGCCTATAAGGTGAAATGGATGTGTACATACCAATCCGAACTAGATGAATTGACCATTTTAGTGAGCATGTTGTTCAGAGTTTTATTAGAGGCTTCTACTTGTCCATTCTCTTGAGGGTGATAGGGCAAGGAGAAACTTAACTTAATACCAAATGCATCACAAAGACCCTAAACTATCTTGTTTTTAAAGGATTTGTCATTGTCAATGATAATTTTGTAAAGAACACCAAAATGATAGATGATGTGATGGTTGATTAAGTTGACAATCTTTTCCACTTTGGTCAAGACTAAAGGAATAGCCTCTACCCATTTGGTAAAATATTTAGTCATAGTGAGGATAGAATGATGTCACTATGAAGAATAGGGGTTAATTTCACCATTAAGGTCCAAACCCCATTGTGAAAAGGGCCACAAATCAGTGGATACATGAAGACAATGGATAGGTGTGTGATGCAAATTGGTATGTTATTAACACTTAAAACACTTTTTCATATAATCAAAATAATCTTGGTTTAGGGTAGGCTAGTAATAGCCAAGGTGAAGGATGCATTTAGCTACAATAAGTCCACTAAAGTATCCCCCACAAATTCAATCATGTGTTTCCTTGATAGCATGAGAGGCTTTGTGACTGCATAGGCAATGGAAGAGGAGACCATCAAATCCATGTTTATAAATAATTTCTCCAATAATTGTGTAATGTGAGGTACTTTGGATAAATACTCTTTGAGCATTAGGAGAAAGACCAAAAGGAATGATGGCAAGGTTGAGATAGTCGAAGGTTTATCGATACCAAAGGTCAGGTTGGGTTTCTTCCACTTTAAAAATGGTGGGAGAATCTAGTTTGATATAGGAAGGCTATGTAATTATATGGATAATGAAAGATAGCTTAGAGTCAGAGGGTGTAGATGGGATCTGAGAGGTGAGGGAAGCCATGGTTTCAACAAACTTGTTAGTAGATCATGAGGTTGACTAGATGTGGTAGTGTTCAAATGATGTTAAGAGTTCATCAACTAGTTATTTGTACTATTGCAAAACATCATTATTATAGTGGTAGGATCTATTGATTTGATTGACCACAAGTTGAGAGTTACCAAAAAAATTGATCATTTTGACTCCCAAGGTTAAAGTAGTTTGAAGGCCTATGACTAGGGCTTTGTACTCAACCATATTATTGGTACATTTAAAGTCAAGTTTGAAAGATAAAGTAAAAAGTTCATCATTAAAGGGAATAAGGATAATTCTATCTCCCCCACCATGTTGACACTTTGATTCATAAAAATACATGGTCACTTGGTAGGTGAAGTATGCCTAAGAGAGGGTTGTGATGGACTCATCAGGGATCTCAAAAGGAGGTTGGTTTTCTGCTAATGGTTCTTCAGCCAATTAGTCAATAATAACTTCCCCTTTAATTAACTTTTACTGAGGGGACTCAAGGTCAAAATATACTAAAAGTATGAGCCACTTGGCTGGACATTGGTTTTGGTATGGCTTGGAGTGCATATATTTGAGTGGGTCAGTATTGGTTATGACATAGGTTTTATGGTTAATAATGTAGTGGAAAATTTTGGTGGCCATACAGACTAAGGCTAAGAAAAGTTTCTTGATATGGGTGTACCAAGTCCTGTATTATACAAACATGCAGCTGATGTAGTAGATGGCTTGATATTTATGTTATTCATCCCGATGAGCAAGCATTGCCCCTAGGGAGTGGTTAGTGGTGGAGATATAAAGGTATAAATGTTGGTCATCCTTAGGAAGGGTGAGGATAGGTGGAGATAATAGGTACTCTTTGAGTGAATCAAAATATTTTTTATATTTATTATTCACTTAAAAGATACATCCTTCTTTAAAAGGTGATAAAAGGGTTGGCATTAGTCTGAAAGTTGGGAGATAAAGTGATGAATAGATTGGAGCTTCCCTTATAAGCTATAGAGTTACTTAAGGTGGGTGGGGGAGGCATGTCAAGGATAATTTTTATTTTGGAAGGATCAACTTTGATCCCATGAAGGGAGACAATAAAGCCAAGGAGATTACCTAACAATACTCCAAAAATGCACTTCTTAGGGTTGATGTGGATATAGTAATGGATGAATCAGTCAAAGATGATCTTGAGAATGGCTAAATTATCCTTACAATATTTAGATTTCCCAAGAAGGTCATCAACATACTCATCGATAATTTTGTGGATAAGGTCATGGAAGATATAAGTCATGGAAATTTGGTAGGTTGCACCAGTGTTTTTCAATCCAAAAGGCATGACCCTATAGCAAAAGGTTCCCCATGGGGTGATAAAGTTAGTTTTGTGTTAATATTTGGGGGTAATTAGGATCTAATTGTAACCCAAGAATATTTTCATGAGATATAACATCTCATGGCTGGTTGTAAGATCAACTAGTTGGTCAATGCTTGGTAAAAGAAAGTTATATGTTAGGCAAGCAAGGTTGAGGTCACTAAAGTACACATAAATACATAGTCCCCCTATGGCTTTGGTGATAGGCATGACATTTGAGACCCATTAGGTATAATCAATTGGTTGAATGAAATTTATAGATAGGAGATGTTATAACTCTTGTTTAAAAAGAAGGGCTATGTAATGGTGCATTCATATAAGTTTTTTCCTAATGGTTTTAGAATCATGGTTAGTTACAATCTTATGGGTGGTAATGGTGGGGTCAATTCCTATCGTGTTGATATAAGATTAGGAAAATGTTATGTTTTGGTCTTGGAGGAAAGTGGGGAAGTCTTGAAGTTCCTCATAATTCAACAATTGGCCAATTTTGACAATGTGGGGGTTCTTCAAAGTACCCAAGTTGATATCCATGGTAGATTCATTCAACATGATTGAATTATCAAGAGGCAAAGATTTGTGGATTAAATAATCTAGGGTACCAAGGTAGGTGAGAATGGAATCATCATCCTGACACTAAATAGTGTTAATGGTAGGAGAGTCATCTCCTATCATCTTAGCATGGCTCATAGGGATGGTTACAATTGCCCCTTCCTTTTGATAATTCAAGGGTCCAAGGTTGATCATGTTGTTGAAAAAAAAAATATAAGTGGGATGATGTCAAAATCCTCCTATTCTAATGATTAGGGAGTCAGTGAGGATGGGATCTCCTCGTCATTTTTGGTGGTGGGAGGTGAGGTGGTTTGTTGATCTGATAAAGATAAACCTAGACCATGTTTATTGTGGGATTTCTAGGTCTCAATGGGAAGCATCTCATGTGGCCCCTATTCATATCATCCAAGGCCAAATCCCTTCCAAGAACACCAATGAAGTTATGTCTTGGCAAAACTTAGTTTATCTAGGTAGGAAAAGTTAGCATTGAATGGTTGAGGTGAAAGAGAGGTGGTGGAAGCATGGAGGGGTTTATCGAGGCCCCTATAGATGAAATAGGTTTGATAGGTTGGAGGTCCAAAGGGAATAATGACTCTAATAGTGAGGTCATACCTAGGTTGGTTATTAAGTTACTCATACTCATGGGGAGTAGGTAAGGCATCAAGGTCTAGAAGGTGATATTGCCCAAGTGAAAACTGATGGAATTTTAATTCTAAGGGGTCTATGGTGGGGATTTAATCTGAGGGGATGGATGAGATAGTATATGCCTCATTGGTGGAAGGAGATATGATATCAAATTTTTTGGTTAAAGGTTTGTCTTTGGTTGATGAGGGTATGTTAGATGGAGGTAGGAGGACATCATTATGTTGATAATTCATGTTGCATGATGATAAAAGACTTGGGTCAGCTTGTATGGTGATAACCTAACCTTTGTGCTCAAATATGATGCAATGATGAAGGGTATAAGGTACACAACCCAAGGAGTGAATCCAAGGTCATCTTAGCAAAACATTATACTAGAATTTACCTTCTACTACATAAAATAATTTAGGGAGTGTGTGAGGTCCTACATGAATATGAAGGACAACAGTTCCTAGAGTAGTGCCCATGATATCCTTGAAGTATCAAAGGATGGTCGAGAATTTAGACATGACATTATTTGTTAGTTTGAGTTGATCATAGGAATGGGAAGAGCTGATGTTAATAATCATTCCCTCATCAATCATAACCTATTTGACATGGGTTTGGTTGATGTAGGTAGTGATGAAAAGAGTGGGATCTAGGTCATCAAGATGGATGAAAGGTATTTTTAAATCCTTGAAGGTGGCAAGGTTGTAAATTTGGAGAGTGTTAAAAAATGCCACTAGGGGTTGAGTATCTTTAGATTAGACCTCTATTGATTTTAATGCCTCTATCATGGCTTGGTGATTATGAGGTGAGGTAAAAACCAACTCATATAAATTCATATTTTCTAGGGTTTGGTGAATTTGTTTGAGAACCACTCTTTTGATGGATTCAAATTGAGAGGCACCTAAGATAGATACCTTGGGTTTGGATGAAGGTGAAAATGTTTGGGTGTGGTTTTTTTGGGAGGTATAAGATGGATATGTCCATGGAATGGACACTTTTTCCTTCCCTTTATCCTTTTGTTGTGATCTTATGACCATATGGATGGTATGTATAGAGGGAAGAGTTAGGGTAGGAGAGTGGTTTGGTTCTTCCTCACTCTGAGGTGAGATCAGGGGAGTAAGAAGGAGTTTCGTAGTGGTTATTTTTGGTTGGTTAATTGGTAGGCTCATGGGATATTCATTTATTAATAGATCATCTTCATCATAGAGCTAATAGATTATGGTTTGGAGAGAATTTTTATTCTTTGTGTCATGTCGTAGTGTCCTATGATATGATCAAACATGATGGTCATGATACCAAATAGGTTTCAAATTGAGAGGGTTAAATGGTGTGATAAGAGGTAAGGTTAAATAAAAAGCTTATAATAACCTTTTAAAAATATTCAAATAAGACTCAGCTAAAGGTGGTGAGGGTTTAGAGGTTTTGGACTTAGTTGGTGAGATGGAAGTCATTTTGGAAACAACTTTGGTAATAGATGATCTAGGTAGGTTAGTATTCTTAGTTGATAGTTTTGGTCTTGGTTTTGTTATGGTAGAAGCTGATAAAGTGGAGGTAGGAGGTTTGGTGAAGATGAGTGTGTTAGAAAGAAAGTGTGATAGTGTAACCAATAACACTAGTGGGGTTTTGGGTGAGATGGTTAGCTTCCTAACCAAAGTGGAGGGATTATATCCTAAGATAGAGGGTAAGGTTGAGGGAGGTATAAGTTTGGACTCTTGGTGGTTTTACCTCCTTAGTTGGTTTGGTTTGGTGCTTGGTTGGTGGGTCTAGTGAGGTGAGATCTAGTTTTAGGGATGCATAATTAAAGCTCTACATAAGGAAGACACCAATGTTTTTAGTTGGTTTGGTTAGGTTGGTTAGAGAGGATTATTTAGTTATTTGGGCTTTGGTTACATGGGATGGTTAAGAAATGGTTGGGTGGATAGAGGTTTTTATTGGTTTGGTTGATAAGGTAGAGGGTTAGATAATAGGAGTGGTGGGTTGGTCTACCAAAGGTGTGGTTGGAGGTTCTTGTTTGGTGATGTAAGGGAGCCCCAATTTTTTCCAAAAGGTAGCTCGATCCATGTCAAGGTTGGAGACAAATTCTAATTTTTTAACTAATCTGGATAAGGGTTTTTAGACTAGTTTTATTCCCTAGGTAGTGGGCACGAAATATAAACTCATAGGTTGAGAAAAGGGGATAATGACCTCATTCGTTTCCTTAATTAAAGGATGCAATGTTTGGATAGGTGGTTCCTCTATGGGAAGTATAGGTGTGGTATTTTATTCCTCAGTAATGATCTCTAAAGGTGAAGTGAATTTCTTGGTAGTTGAGGGAGAATGTCTTGAGTATTTTAGTTGAAGGAGGGATTAATGACTCCACTACCTTAATAGGTGGAGAAGAGGAAAAGGTTACTTCTTTGGCTTGGGTCTCCAAAGGAGAGTAAGATAACTCCACTACCTCAATATATGGAGGAGAGGAAAAGGTTACTTCCTCAACTTGGGTCTCCAAAAGAGGAGAAGGTAACTCCACTACATCAATAAGTGGAGAGAACAAAGAACAAGTAGATTGGATGGTAGGTTCTTCAACAATGAGTGTGTCAAGAACCATATTGACAGTATGGGCATCATGAGAAGAATAAACTTTGTTTCTCTCATTTTTGGTAGGTACATGATTAGGAAAAGGGTGTCTCAAAATGTCAAGGGCTTGGTTTGAAGGTACATTAGGTTTTTCCAATGCGAGTTCCCCCTTGTCAATGAGGGTTTGAATGACGCTCTTGAAAGTGTTACACCTACTAATGTCATGCCCCACTACCCTATGGAAAGCAAATAGGTCATTCTTGTTATACCACCTAGGTTCAAGATGAGAAGAATCAAATTATTACATGGGATTAATGGGAAGAAGTTGTATGATATTGGGTTTCAGAAACTTCTCTAGGACTAAAGCATAAGATTACCTAAGTGGAGTAAATTGCTTCTGATTATTTTGGTTTTGGTTTCTTGTGTTTTTTTTAAATATCTAGAGGAGTTTGGTTGATTGACAGATGATGGAGGAGCAGTTTTAAGGATAAACACATTTTTAGTTCCCTTATTTTTGGCATTAGTATTAGTTTGGTTTCTTGGTTTAGAGGAAGAGGCCTCATTGGTTTTGTAGGTAGAGTTTTTATTTTTCAACTTTAACTTTATTTCATTGATGGCTCTACTTTCTATCTTACACACCATGGTAAAAGCTTCATCAAAGGTTCTAAAACTCTAAACATACAATGTAGAAGAGATGTGTTTGGCACATGCCTGAGTAAAAAGTTATGTTAGTTCAATTCAAGGCAAAGAGGAGAGTTGATTGATTAGGCTCCTCCAATGAGATATAAAATTGGAAATAGATTTATCATCAAATTTTTTGATAGAGTAGAGGTTAGTGATGGAAAATATCTTGGAGATGTTTATTGAAAAGTGATCTAAGAAAATTTGAGCTAATTGGGTGAAAGAGAAGAGGGAATGTTTGGTTATGTCACTATGCCAATCCAACATTGGAAGGAATAGGGACACAGAGAAAGTATGAAGGAGGGAATCATCATAGGAAATCAAATAACATGCATGCCTAAATGCCATGAGGTGTTATTGGGGATCCTCTTTACTTTGAAATTTAGAAAACTTGGGACGCTCCCACTGAGGGGGATATGGTTTGATAGGGATAGATGGGTGATGGGTTCATTGTAGATCTGGTCATATGATAGAATGTTGTGGGCCCAAGAAATGGATGACTCTAGAGTGGTAATTTTATCCATGAGCATTTTCATTAGATCCATTTGGGGTTGGGAACTTGGAAGGTTGTAAAGTGCATCTTATTATTATGGTTGGGTGGAAGTTATGTAGGTGGTTGGGTAGTATGTAGAGGTACATGCCCTTATGGGTTGGGGATGTAACTTAGTTTTGGTGCAATGCGTACCTATTGGGTAGGAGATATGGTTAGTTTGGTAATAAAAGGAAGGGTAGTAACCTTTGTATTGATGGGTGGTAAGGTAAAAGGTATAAACACCACAAGATTCTAAAGTGAGGTAGTAGTTAGGATATTGGGGGTATCCAAAGGAAGGTTGGAAATGCTAGTGGTAGGTACTCCCATGGTGAGGGGAGTATGGGTGGCTAGCGGTTGGGTTTATCCTAAGGTAGAGGAGTTGTTGGTGGGGGTGGAAGGTATAAGGGTGTTTGTAGGTTGGGAAAGTTGGTTTTCCATAGTTGTATCAAAGGGACTATTGGTGGATGAGGAAGCTTGGATATTCAATGGTTGGGTGGTGACTATGGAAATGGAAGTGTTTCTCATAATGTGGGAAAGAATGCCATAAGTTGGGTCCACAGGTGGAATCCAAGCAATGGTACGATGAGGCATGGTGTTAAGATAATGTTGAAGGTCCAATGGATTATTATCTAAGAAGGTGGAAAAGTTTATATCTCCTTGGGTAACTTCCCAAGGGAAGGTAGGACTTTTTTAAGGGTGAGGAGAGTTCTCTGGTTTGGATATATACTCTATGGATGAGGAAGTAGAAGAGGTTGATTGTCTTGGTGATGGGTTATGTTCTACTAGGTTCCTTCATTATTGGTGAGTTAGAACCATATAAGATAAGGGAGAGAGAAAACACAAACAATCTCACCACTCAAATAGAGAGAAGATAAGAAATGATCAAGGAAATCAAATCACACTATAGAAAGTATGTTAAGTCCTAAATTTCCTTTTAGTCTCTCTTTTGGCTTATGCCTTAATATTTCAATTAATTATGTGACTAAAATTGGTTTTTAGAGTGGGTATTAGAAAGAAAGTTATGGTCAATTTCTGGTTGTGTTTAGGCTCTTGAAAAGATTGGTATTAGAAATGAATATGTGGTTTGGTATTGGGGCCTACCCCCTCACTTCACACACCATAGTGATAAGGGTGTTAGGTGTTTAGCTAATATATATACTAATTTATAGAGTTTATACTCAACTAGAGAGTTGAGTTAGTGATCCTCTTGGTAATGACCTCTAAGTAGGATCTTTGAAAAAGGGTAAGGTGACTACTAGGTGATGAAATCCTAGTTGGGTCTCGTCTAAATTTGTTTGATTTTTGGTTGATGAAGGTGGTTTGGTTTAATGTGTGCAAAAAAAGTGATGTTATGATTGAATTACTTTGCTTTACTTTAACTAAGTTAAAATTATGAGCAACTAATGTATGCAGTTGATTCTAAACCCAAAATAAATTTCAATTTTAGTTATGAGCATAGAATAGGGAGAAGAGCATATGAATTCAAACAAAAGAAACCTGAGTAAAGACTCACAGTCCCATCAGGCATGCTATAATATTTTAGTGAATTTCATCTTATATTCCAAAAGAAGAAGAAGAAGTAACTAAATATAGGTATGGTTGAAAAACCTATTTGATTGTGTATGCATTGAATTAGATGATTATGAATAACTCTTATTTGGCTTGGGAGGATGACCTGCAAATAAAATAACACTAAAGAAAATAGTTGGGTAGATTTCTTAATGTTATCAAGATCCTATAAGCATGATCTTCCTTAGGGGCTATCGATCCACATGTTTTAAATAACTAAGTTTATAAAATAGAAGATAAACTACTTGAATCAATCATAAATTAAGTACAATAAATTCTTGATAAATAAATTGACTAATTATAGAAATAAGCATGTCAATACTAATGCTAAACAGGTTTAGAAAATAGGTTGGGGGTCTATGAATTGGTAGATGAAAATAAAAATGGATTTGGTTGAGGGCAAGTGGGTGAAAATAACTTACTATTATTTCATACCATAGTGACCATCAATAGTTAAGGTGACAGTCAGCAGTTGAGGTGGTAGTCGATGGTTGAGGCAACCATTGACAGTTGGATAGATCATCAGCAGTTAGGGTGACTATTGGTATTTACTATGTGTTAGGTCTGGGTTGATAAAATTTAGATTGACATGATCATAAAATTTAATTCTAAGAGATTGGTTTGTTATAGGTTGATTACAAAATAAAAAGTAATTGAATAATGAAAAATGAATACTTAGCTTGCATAAGGTTGGTCGAATGAATGGTTGAGGTGGTTGGCTCATTGATAGAGTTTGGTGTAATTTTAGTAGAGTAATAATACTTGGATATCAACTGAGGGATGATGTAAAGTCAGATCTCTAATGTGATGGCTAAATCATTGGATTGTTGTAACAACACCTACAAAATAAGTTCTAGATACAAAATATCTTGATAGTTATGGATCCATTTTCACTTCATGTTCCTCTCTTCTTATAGGCAAGGAAGGAGAGGTGAAACAAGAATTTAACTAGTATTTCTAATTATAAATCATGTATGAAATGTATTTCATGTGGATTTATATGAGCTAATTATAAAAAATCAAGGTGGATTTAAGGGTGAGTTAACTTGGTTTAGATGGTGAAACCTGACTATCAGTGGTCAAAGTGACCATCGACGGTCACCCTGATCATCGATAGTCAAGGGTTAAAAGGCAAGGTTAGTTAAAAGGTGGGTTTTATCTAGTAGGTCAACTAACTTTGGTTAGGTGGGTTAGGTTCAATTAGGGGTCAAAAAGGTCAAGTTTTGGCCCAAGGGAGTCTTGAGGTGGTCCAGGGGAATTACAACATTTAAAACTATCATGTGCATATTTTTGGTGTCTAAAACTATAGAGGTTTGTATCACATTAGAGAATGTTTATATGATGTCTATACTCTGCTTGGAATTTATATTATTGGGACTCCCATGATCTATGATACTCTTGAGATGGACTTAGAGAGATAAGCCTTAGCCCTATGGGTGACTAGTTCCAAGAGATATTTTGAGGGTTTATTGTATAATTGTTTGATGTCTATGTATCGACCATTATAGATATTTGTAAGGTGATTATTAGCCTTGTGACATCATGTGTGATTTATCACAAGTTAGATGTGAAGCTTTCATTATATGTGGTTACCTTGTATCAACCTATTTTAGAGAATGGTACTTTATATGACCTAGGTTTAATGATTTGAGTATAGCTAATTCATGACATGTATGGTATTTTATCTCATGGGTAGAAGACTATGGGGCCCATTATTTTGCTTTGTATTTGTATATGAGATATTTCTTATGTATCAACTAGCTAGTTTTCCCTATATTGTTAATCATAATTTACCTTGAGTATTTAGATGGTGACAAGTTCATGTGATACGTATTGTACCACATACATGGCACTACATATTATTACTTGTGGTGATATTGTATGGCATCCTTATGCATGCATTTTAGCTAGTTGGTTAACTTGGCCTACTATTTCTCTTGGATTGGCCCATGTATGGATTAATGGAAACTATACATGATGGGTGGATCCACATCTTATTGCTTCCCTACTCGAGTAGTTAGGATTTCCACATCTAGTAACTCTGATAATAGTGCTTGAGTATTGAACATGTCATACTAGGGAGCTAAGGAATAGTTGTGGTGTAGTATTGCCTATTTATGTACATGTGATTTAGATACATTGATTAAGACCTTGGACTAGTTAGTGATAATAGTAGAGAGCAGTGAGAATTATTTTTGAGGAAGTAATAGTTGTAGATGTGGAGATGGTTATAGTTGATGTTGAGGATGTGGATTTTGTGATTGTTAAGCCACATTAGGTTTTATAATTTCCACCACGAGCACCACAGAGATGGAGACATCAACATGTGATGGTGGAGGCACATGAGAAAGAATTTGAGTAGGGATATTCCATAACATAGGTGGCACAAAATTGGTCGATAGAGTGATGGATCCAGAGGGAACCATGACTGCTTGAGTTATTGCTCTTAGTTTTGTATCATTTTAGAGGCATGATCTAGTGGATGTACTTGGTGGTCATGTTGATGGGGAGATTTTTGTGGGTGATAACTTTGTTGATAAGTGTTTTGTATTTTTTTGAGTAACAGATAGATGACTAGACATATATTTTTTTATATATGTATTTGTTGATATTGTATGTGTGTGTATATGTGATATCTAATGTATATTTGGTTTTTGTTTTGTAGATAATATTGAGGAGGATTTTAGATGGGTTGTGGTAGTATGATCTGCACATCATGATATTTTGGATGGTGTATTATTGCATCATGATACTTCTATTATGGTTGTTGTACCATCTACCCCAATGTATGTTGGTTGGTTATAGTTGGTTGGTGAGGCAACGCGAAAGCTACAAACACAAGGAGACACCACACATCTACCACTTAGAGTGGTTGATGGAGAGTGGTGATCTTAGAAGATGGTAGCTAAGGAGTATATAACTCATATGGATATATCAGGGTAGCTATAAAATGTCTAGACTCAGGTGGTAAAACTATAGGGGAAGTTAGAAGGTATATGTTTCTATACATAGTCAATATAATGGAATGTTTAGAGGGGATAGCCACGGACATTTATGGGTAGTGTGGCTCATCCACCAGATGGATAGGATAAATCATAAACATAGAATTGTTTATATTATTGTATCATGTTTTTTTATATCAGACACTTGATTCATGGTTATATATAGTTCTTATTTATGGTTTTATATTGATCATAGATGTTATGGATGTATATATTTTATTTTTAACATGTGTTTTTATTTATGTTATATTCTATGAAAAAATATGTGATAAATATTAGATTCTTTTCTAACATTTGTGAATACATGCATGGTTAAAAATAATGATATAAAGAATGCAAAATCTAATGGTGTAAATCTAATGGTGTAAAAAATAAGATGTAGTACACACTAAATCATAATGGGAAATGTGTAAAACATAAAGAAAGGAAATTGAAAATCATATTAAATCAAGTGTTTGAAAATTATGAAATACCCATAGTAATATAAATATACTAGATTAATTTGAGAAACATGTGAAATGTAATAAAGTAAAATTTAAAACACTCAATCAAATATCATAAAAAGTGTGTAAAACGTAAATAGATGAAAGATAATAAAGCATAAAACATATTAAATAAAGATGGGAAGTGTTGATGTCTCTAAATTCACCATAGAGTTTCTTAGTGTTTAAATAACACTTCTCATTTTAGAATTCCCACAATTTAGAGCATGAATAGTAGGTTGTGGTAACTTGATGTCACCTATGGTGAAATAGTGACAGAGATATGTATGATCATTCCAAAAAAATTATAATAAGTGGTCGTTGGGAGACATCATGGTCTGTCATTTATGAATTGAAGAGGATATGTGTTAACTCAATGAATTATGATCCAAAATTTAAGCTACAAATTAATTTTGATGTATATTTATAATGAAGTTTAAACTAAAGTGATCTAGTATTAAAAAGGGGAGCAAAGAGAAGGGTAAGGTAGAAAAGAAAACAAGTGATTGCCTATCTTAGTATTAAATATTATTACAAAGCATCAATTTCAACTGAGTATGCATCTAAACTAATATATAATTTAAAATATCCTAAGCTCAAACCTCACTATATACTAGGCAAACTTCGAATGATAATGTAAAGAACCACAAATAAGAACCAGGTTTACTTTAAATATTTACTACTATAATCAAATAGCATTTGCACATTTTAATTCAAAGCAAAATGAATTAAATCAAATCCAAGATCCTTCAACTAATATAGCATATTCATTAATTAAAAACCCTATGATTATAAAATGCAACCCAAAATTTAAAGAAGCTATTCAAATTCAAGACATAAAACTAGCAATTGAGAGGAAAGCTATGGTAGAAATTGACATATCAAATATGGACAATCTTTGCATAATTCCTTGATTATATTAATTGCTCCCAGTGTAAAAAAATTTCTTAATATTCTCCATCCTACAAGATGGTGATACATGCCTTTTAAAGATAGATTAGGTGGTATACTGATCAGTTACTACATACAGGCATAAAAAAGATAAGGATAGTTGTCCTTCCTTAAAAAGTTCTAGTATACACTTATTTTTCATAATTAGACTGACCTATGGGTAATATGCTAAAATACTAGCATATGCCTTAAAAAATAATATTCATATTTTGAATATTACAATGTATTTTACAAAAGGAATATTAATTACTGGGTGGGCCCATTACCAAAGGGTCCCCTTATTGATTCTACAAAAGCTCCATTGCTTTCTAATGTTGGTCTTTTATGAACTCCAAGTCCACAGTTGGATTCATGAGGCACACTTCTTCTTGATCAGCCAATTCATCAAAGTCCCTATCATCCCTAGTCATAGCCTCTATGATACTCCTAGCCTCTATAATACTTTCTTCAGCATTGAAGGTCATGCTTAGAATCCTACCATTTCCATTGCCTAATCTACTATGGCTCTTGATTTTTACTTCATTCATCACTAAGGTGACTCTATGGTTGTATTTTGCATCATTAATGATCCCCAAGGCTGTAGTTTTGGTAGGGTTAACCAGCATGGTGCCTAGGAGCTACTTAATCCTAGTGGTCAATTCTTTATCATCCACTAGGATTTTGTTCAAATTCTTTGTCCATGCACTTAAACTCTAAATTTTATCCTCTATTATTCCCAATATGGAATTTAGGTAGGCCAAGCTAATGGTTTTGAAATTAGGGATTCTATCCTTGATCAAAATGCTAATGAGGTCTCTTATTTTAGTCTCACCTCCTTGCTATTTTATTATTAATTCATTGGCCACTTCACTTTGTTGGCTCAAGGCATCCTACCTCAACTTTATTATCTTCAAATGATGAAGCCTTGAACATGTCAATGATGGCACCAGGCACTAATAAAATGGCCTGGATCTCCAGGTTCTACTTTTCTTTCTCCAAATTATGGATTTTTTAATTCATCCCTTGGATACTAGTTTTTTCTTGAGCTCATTGAGATTTAATTAATATCTCAACATCCTCCTCATGAATAGGATGTTCTCCTAGTGGCTTCCCTTCAACTAGGGTTAGGCCTACAAAAGGTTCCACCTTTTGAAAGGTGAACTCTTTAGTTCCCACCATGGCCTTCTTGGTAGTGACCCATTTCAATCCAACTATATCTAGTTTTAATTGGACCATGGTGATTAGATCTATGAATTTGGAAGGTTTTGGGACCATAATTCCTATGCTACTTGATGCTCCAAGAGCATCCATTTTCTTACTCTTTGGCCCTCCATTGGCCACTATCCTTCTTTTTTCTTCTTCTCTCATCAAAGCCTTGATCCATGGCTTGATGTCATCATTTACTTCTATGCCACCAGACTTTATTAGTACCCATAAGTGAGAGAGAGAGATGGGATATTTTGAAATTTCTTATAAATAAACTAGTCAAGGACGACTGGTCCATGAATGGGTAATTCATCATTAAATAGGTTGATCTCACTAGTAGGATGCATGAGGGTCAACCTTGGTCTTTTAGGCCCAATAGGAACCAATGCCATTTTTACCTTCTTCTTCTTCTCCTTAAGGACCAATGGGACTATGCAAATATCAAGCTCTTTCCCTTTATCTTCCTTAGGCTCCTTTGTTTGGACTTGGGCCTCTTCAATCTATCCTTCTTCCTCATTAGTGTCATATGATTCTAAAAGTTCTTTGAGGGCACCATCAAGTGTCTCAGTTAGCCCTAAAGCAATCATTTCTAAAATACTCAATTGGTGAAGGTGGTCTTTGGGGTAGTCTTAAAGATGAAGACCCCTCTCCAAGTCTTTCTTATAGCTTTTCCTTTCCATGCCCTTATTCAATCTGCCTTTTCATAATTTATCCCTAAGGTTGTGGCTACTCCATTTGAGGTTACTCTTGAGATGTCTCAGATGGTTTAAGAAGAAAGTGATACTGGAGAGGATGCATCTACCATGCCTCTCCTACTAGCTTATCATCTTTTTTCAATCTGTGCTCAAGCTTGATGTTATGCCCTTTGATCTTGGCCAACACTTCTTCAAAGATTTTGGCCTTAATGTAGATAGTGTCATGAATATTGAGTTGATTCATATACTTAGGATTGGGACGCTTCTTCTCCTTCAAATTATTACTTACTATGTTCTTGGGGTCTCACATTTTAAGTTCATCAAGTTGAAATCCAAAGGAGTCCCTATGTTTAGACATGGTTTCGACCTACTTTCAATCTTGTAGCATGGTTTTTCAAATAATTAGATGGAATAGATGTAAAAGACCCTTAGTTTTCTCCTTACAAATTCCATCAACTCTATTGATGAGTTGGGAAGTAATTTCTTGTTAACTAGCTTGCTCGGTACATACACAGGCAATCTATATGGTGAGGACATGAATGCCTCAATCCTAATAACTATATAGTCTAGATAGAACCATATGTCACCTATCATATCTACATACTTTCTAATCAGTGGATGGATTCTAGGCATGGGAAAACTTCTAATAGCCTCCACTATGGTTGGATAGACACAACCATAAATAAATTACATGCGGTTCTTATACTTAAAGATGTGTAATTTGGAGTAATGTTAGGAAATGGTGGTTTTCCCCTTAGGAGACCAATTTCTAATGCCAAGGAAGTTGATGGAGGTAAGAAAGGAATCTAGTAAATATGACATCATATAGAATTGTTTGGTTTTTTTCCTCTTGATAGTAGTGAACTACTTGGTTAATAAGACATTGATCAAGTCTCCAATAGAGAGGTGAGCTTCTCTTCAACCATGAAATACACATATAGGACCTAGATTTCATTTACATAGGTGGTTGAGGGGGCTCCTAATGCTTGGTTTAGTAGAGTCATGATCACCCTAATGCCCTCTCTAAATTTGACTATTTTGATCTTAACCTCAAATTCTATGAATACATGGGTTCCTTGGTGCAATTAGGGTCTAAATATGGTGTCCAGGTCATGCTCAGAGGTCCATTCCTTGATTCTAGATAAGTCCACATGGGGGATTTTGAGCTTATAGTATTTTTTGAAGGCCATAAAGGAAATTAAAGCTACCTCCTTGTAATATCACTCTCAGATGATCCAATCATTATCAACCCTATAGTCTACAAAAATTGGAGTGAGAACATCTATACAATGAAGTAACTCAAGATTGGTGGTAGTATAATGAAGGCAAGTCATTTGGACTAAGACTAGGACATAGTACCTCCTACTCACCATGGAATTCTCTACTCATCCTTGGTGATGGGTCTTAGATCTTCCATGGTGAATAAGAGTTCAGACTACTTCTTGATGCCTAGGGAGTTCAGGGTTGTAATGTCTAATTCAGTGTCTTTGAATATCTTTCCTTCATTATATGTTGATAGGTAAATTTCTATCTCCTCTTTCAACTATTTCCTATGAGCTTCTATGGTATCTAATTATATGAATTGTTCACACTAGATTGCAAATTGGTCTCTATGGTAACTCTTTTATGCTCAAAAACACAATCAAGATTTCTTTGGATTGAATTATACCCAATTGATTTTACTTGGGTCACTTTTATGTAGGGTTTAGGGTTTTAGAGATTTAATGGTAGGATGCATCCAAACTTTGGTTTATGCTTGCCTTGGATTTTATTTGGACCTTTGCCTTTACACTTTCACATTTTTTAGCCCATAAGATCTCTTACTTTGTCCTTTTCTTCTATGTGTCACTTATGTGCCAATGATCTGGACCTTTCATGACATTTTTCATAAATGTCTTTTGAGCATTAGTCATTGGCATTTAAAATGCCTTCTTTTATTTCATACCAATGGATGAGGATCTTGTGAGTGAAACAAACCAATGATCATGATTTGGGTCTTTATTTTTTATTAGCTATTTTCTACACCAAACTTTGTGGTTATGCCACTTGGCATCTTCATGTGCCTTTCTGTGCTCTATATCCTAGGTCAATCCTTTATCAAATGAGTATTGTCCATGTGGTGAGTTCATAGGCCTTTCAAAATTCACTGGTGATTTTGTATTGTTAGATCATGGAGCATGATGAAGTGTAGATCATTGGATCATTTGTCAGTTTTACCTCAAATGTGATTTTACCACATGTTGAGCCTATGGGCTTTCAAGACTCCATTAAAAATTCCATGGGGTCTTCATGTCATTGGATCATCCTTTTGTGATGAATTATGAGCCATAGATCTATAAATATTCCCAAGATTTAAGTTAGCATATTATTGAGGTGGGACTTAGGCTTAAATTCCTTAGGCTAAGGTTTAATTCGTGCTTATGAAACATGAACTAAACCTTAGGCTAAGAATTTTATGCCTAAGTTTTCTGGATTCATATAAAGGGGACCATGGTTAAATGTTTTTAGGCCAAAGTTTACACCATTTTTAATAAACACAATGCTTACTTTGGGCTAAAATATTTATGCCAAGCCTATAAAACATACTCAAGGGGGTTCAAAATGATACAATGGTTTAATGTCAAGTAGAGTTGTATTATATTAATAAACACACTAAAACCCTTGGTCAGAAGCATTTGGTCTAAGTTCTATGTAACAAAGACTCTTTTAAAATAAGACTTAGTATAAGTCTATAGTTTAATGTCCATGATATTTGAACAAAATGCAATGGGGACCTGAAGTATAGACTTAAACTAAGATTATTTTGTATATACTTAGGCCATAAGACCATTTCCATATTTATAAATTGAATATTTCTAGTGTTTGAGTATATTTTAAGGGATTCCATTAGTTTGCATGTCAATTCATGAGGCTTTTAGCAATAATTTGGAGTATATTTTTATCTTAATAAAAATAATTCATTAGCTTAAATTTGAATTGGCTTAAAGTTGATGATCAGACAGACATCAAATACATCCTCATAGATGTCAAATGATGGTCGCACAAGCATCAAATTTAAGCTCATCAAATTCCTATGACCTAATGTGGGAGTGACACTTGACACCTCCATGAGGCTTCTTAAGATCTCAAACTTAATTCACTCCATTAAATCAAGATCGATGACAAAGTAAGAGTTGTAGATCGATGACAAAGTAAGAGTTGTAAGATCATGATCTGAGATCTTGATCATGATTAGTTGTTTTTGGTTGGTGGGACCCTTTATTTTTAGTCCTTAAATGTAAGGGAATTGCATGTTGATCTTGTAGGCCTTTTTTAATCCCTTGACTTTTCAAATGTGCCTCACTCTATTTGATCAAGTCTTTGCAATGAAGCGAGAACTATTGGATGAAGGTTAAGGGTGAAACTCTTCCAAGGAATTCATGTAATTAGATCCTTTTCCCATGATGAAGTGTGGATCATTAGATCTTATAAGATGCATGCTATTTAAGTCTAAGCTTGGGTCTTTCTCATTCCATTGGATCAAATGCCATGATAAAGTGAAAATCATCAAATCTATGAGATGTAAGGAAGTTAAGTTAGGGCCTATGGTGATATAAAATACTTAGGCTAAGGTTTTAAGGATAATGTTTTATTTGTATTAATAAATATGATGGGGTATTTAGATTAAAACTTTATACTAAGTTATGAATCAAAGGGACTAAGCTAAGAAATATTAAAAGGACCCTGTAAAATAAAAATTAGTTAGGCATGCAAGGAACTTAAAAGGGGGAAAATAATAAAGGGGACCAAGAATTTTTAGGCTAAGTTTTAGTTGTGTTAAAAAACATGGCTAAGATTAAACATGAATTTTATACTTAGGTCCAAAATGGATTTTAAAAGGTTCCCACCAATTTAGTTCCTGCCAATATTCAAATTTGAATTGAGGGTTTTGCCAGGGTTTTGGAACATGAACTTCTCAAGAAAATTCACCATGGAACCTATAAATAAAATCCATGAAGACCATTTATTACCAATTTTTAGACAAAACTAAAGTGAAACATAACTAGGTAAACTTGTTTTTGATAAAGTGGATGATCTTCAAATTCTTCAAATGATCTTAACATGCCATATTTTCATGTTCAATTTTTAGGGTTTCTTAAGTGTCCCAATTTTCAAAAATGGGGGTGTGTTGGCCTCAACAAATGGAGACTCTTGGGGGAAACATAGCAATATGTTAGAACTTAGAGAATATAATTTAGACAAATAATTAGGTCATCCACTCCACTTGGTCAATATCATTATCTAGATCAGATTATGGTTGCAATAAACCTTGCACTTGTAGAATTAGGGTCAAACATCAAGACATAGTCATACTATATGTGTGATTTGATTCCACTTACTATTTACCATGGGGTTAAAGAAACAACTTCCAAGTTTCATGTCCTTAATCACTAACATTGACTTATAGCATGTTTAGATATTCATTAAGAACCATGATTTTTAGCTCAGGGAAGGATTGGGCATTGCTCTACTGTTAGTCAGGCATCCATAGCCCTAATAGAGATGCCTTTGGCTCCACTCAAGGCCTTGCTCCATTTCTAGCCAAGCATCCATAGTAGATGGAGATTACCAAAATCACCTATGCTTATAAAGCTTTTAATTTTGCATTGAATTCTTCTTTTTTATATTTTTTTAGATCTTTATGCTTTCAGCAAGGTTGGGAACCAAAATAGCTAGGTTTTAGGATTTTTTCAAGTGTTTGATCTTCATATAATCACCTATGGTGGAAACCCTTATCCTAAGGAAGGATGTTGATTAAGTGATAGTGTGGCTATACAATTGATAGTTTGAGCTCTCACTCTCCAAGTGAAAATTTTCTTAAAACCAATTTGAGGTCAAGACAATTCTTAAGCTTTTGTGGAATGATTGGCTTCTTCCATTGGTCTTTAATAGTTTCTTTAAATTACAACATTAAACCTATGTTCTATAACCATAGCCATCATATGTATGAGGTACACACCTACAATTCTAAATTTTGGGCATTTTTAAACAAATTGCCTAACTCTAAGCTCAATATTGTCCAAAAAGACTTATTAGAATAAAGGAACAAGGAAATAAGAAAGAAACACACAATATAAATCATGAGAGCAATAAATTAAGGGAAATTAAACAATTATATATTAACTTATATACAATCAAGAGACAAGAATGAAAGAATATAAATAAACTAACTAGCCTACCTACACTAAATCTAACCATCTTATAGTTTACTCCATAAATATCTTAGGAGGAACAACAAATAAGTAGTGCTTGAGGTACTACCCATTGATGGGTAATGTGAACTCTACTCCTTGTAGATATTTTAGCTTAAAGGTGTTGTTCCCCAATGTTTTTTCACTTTGATAGGGGCCAATCCACAAAGGTGTGAATTTTCCATGTTTACCCTTAGGCTCAGATGGGTTGTCCCAAAGGAGAACTAGGTCCCATTGTTTGAACACCTTAATATTTGATCTTTTATCAAACCATATTTTCACTATGGTTTGATGTCTACTAAAATCATCAAAATCTTGCTCCCTTTCATCTTCCATTTGGATTATGTCTAACAATCTTGAGTTCACTAATTCTTGACCCTCTTCCATATATTCCTACATGAATCTATACATGTGCAACTTAAGACTAATAGAGAATATTAGTTCTTGGCCATACACCAATAAAAAAGGTGATGCCTTCAAGGCTTGTTTAATCGTGATCCTATCTACCCATAATGCATACTTGAGCAACTTATGCCAAGTCTTGGGTTTGTCTTTAGTAGATTTCTTGATTGCTTTCATCAAATTTGTATTGGTAGATTCAAAACCTCCCTTCCCTTAGGGATAATGGTTGGATGAAAACTTTAGATAGATACCATTATCATGATCCCATTCAGTCATCTCTATGGATAAAAATGTAGACCCATTATCACACACTAGAGAGACTGGAGTTCCAAATCTATTACAAATGTTCTCCTCCATGAAGTTGATCAACTCTTTCATTCTAAATTGTTTAGTGGCTACAGCTTCATCCCACCTTGTACAAGAATATGTGGTAGTCAAAATGAATTTATGACCTTTAGATGAATTTGAGTTGATTACTCCTATAAAATCTAACCCCCATTATGAAAATGGTTTGTCAACCATGACTAATTGTAGAGGCATTTCTACCTTAGGCTCCTTAGTATTAAAAATCTATCAAGAGTGACATTCTCTCACATGCTTGTGAGCTTTGTTAAATATAGTTGGCCAATAATAGCCAGCTTTGAGAATCTTATGTGCAGTAGTCTTCCCTAAGGGGTATCCATTGCCAAACTTATCATGGAAAGTACTCATGATTTGAGTAGCTTCTTTTGAAACACAACTAAGGTAGACTCTCTCAAAGTTTTTCCTAAATAGGACTCCATTCTTAATCAGATAATAAGTAGCTTTAATCCTTAGATCCCTCATTTTTTCCCTTATCATTCCTATAGGATAGGTACCATTAATTATCAAATGAATAATAGAATCATACCATTCACTAGCTTAAAAGTTCTAATGATCAACCTACATAATACTTAACTTAGGGTTAGTATTAGCAATCATTTAGATGAAACCTTAAGACCTTAATAGTTTTGTTGTTTTCATTTCTATGTCATATTCTTACAAAATTAACATCCACTTACCTCTACATTCTTCGAGCTCATTATAGCTTAACATAAACTTTGTGTTAGGGTCAAGTAGAATAGCATGTACCTTATTTCTAAGGGTATAATTCTTAAATTTCTTTACTTCCTTTACTAATGCATATGCCTAATTATCTATCAATGAATAATTTAACTTAGCATTCTTAAAATTAGTGCTCATAAAATATATTAGGTGATCACATCCTTCAATTTTTTGAGTTAATAAAGCAACCATGGTATGATCAGAGGAAAATTAATAGAGGTAGAAGTCCTTTGAAAATTCAAAACTTATCAAGACTGGATCCTAGCTAATGGCCTCTTTAATGTCAGTGAATACCTTTCTAGATTATTCATTCCATGTGATCTTGGCATCCTTCTTCAACATGTTATTTAATGGCTTGATAATCTCTGCAAATCCAAAAATTAATTTCCTTACAAATTTTATCTTACCAAATAATGACTTTAGCTCCTTCTTACTATTTGTGGGTTCTATTTTGGATATAGCATCTACCCTTTTAGGGTCTATAGAGATCCCATCCTTAGTTATAACATGTCCCAATAGTTTACATTCAATAACATAAAAAATACTTTTCTTAGGGTTTAAGGAAATCCCATACCTTTTAAATCTTTCAAACACTTGTTGTAAATTCATGAAGTGATATTCCCTATTTTTAGAAAAAACTATTAGACCATCCATATAAATAATGATGCATTTACCTATTAGACCTTGGAAGGCATGATCCATGGCCATTTGAAATGTAGCTCCTACATTTATTAGCCCAAAGAGAATCCTCTTGTAAGGAAATGTTTTTCACTTGGTGTTAAAAATTGTCTTCATCCTATCTTTTTTGTCAACCAATACCTAGTTATAACCTAAAAAGCCATCAAGAAAAGATATCATGGCTAAACCTAAAACAAGTTGTATAACCTGGTCAAGAGAGGGAAGATGATAGTTATCTTTTTTAGAGGATTTATTTAAGTTCTTAAAGTTAATACAGAGCCTAATCTCACCATTTTTCTTCCTAACTAGCACCAAATTATCCACCCAGGTAGAATGCCTAATGGGGAAGACTATTCTAGCATCCAATAATCTCTTAACCTCTTTAAAAAAATTTGGTTCTAAGACAAGGTTTACTAATCTTTGTTTCTATCTAAAGGGCTTGTAGCTTTCCTTAAGGGGTATAGTATGGGTACTGACTCTTAGATCAAAGATTTTTAAGTCATCATAGGACCATGTTATAACATCCTTGTATTGGGTAAGGATCTTATTGGCCTTTTTGTTCTCAATGTTTGTGCAAGCTTTTTCAATATTTACTAGTTGGAGTTGATCTTAGAGACTATGATCAATAGTATTATAGTCTTTCCCACTTACATTGGGAACCTTAGAAACTTTAGCTAGTTTGTTTTGATTAAATAGTCTCTTTAAAGCAATCATCCCCTCGGGGATCTTGTTGTCATTCAACTAAATGACCTCACCATCAAACTTGTCCTCCTTAGGTGTATTTTCATTACATTAAATGCTTTGGGATTGGTCATGAAATCTAATATCTATTTATCATCACTAAAAACTTGAAAATGGTTAACATTATCAGGTATTGAAGGATAAGAGATCAACTTAATATTCAAATTGGGAGAATCTTGGTTGGGCATGAGGTTGGTTGTAGTAGATGCCAACTCATTAGAATCTTGGTTTTCTTCTCTTAGGATGGAGGTAATGCTAAAATCAACAAAGGAATCAATAAAATCCCAAACCCTAAACTTATACCTCTTAAGATATGAGAGTTTTCATTGGTATTTGATTCTTACTTGGTTAACCACTATTTTTTAATCCCCATAAACTACCAGTTCTTTGACCTTATTCTTTATACAAAATTTTAATCCTAGGATAAGGGCTTCATATTTAGCAAGATTGTTAGTGTAAGGGAATTAGATTCTATAGGAATCATGGTATTTCTCACCAATGGGGTTAGTAAGGATAATACCTACTCTAAATCCAACCTTTCACCTGGCATCATCAAAATGCAACTTCTATAGTCTAAGGATAATATGAGCACTGTTGGTATCACATACCTTATTAGTCTCTAGGATGAAAACCCCTAAGTTTGAGTCAATTATGTTGACACTCTAGTTCATAGCATTGTAGTCTATTATCATGTGTTTCATTCATGGTTCTCTCTCAACCTTGATCTAATTAAGAACTCCCTTCCAAGGTAGCCACAAATGTGAAAAATCTATGGACATGTAACCATTCAGGGCCTTGGTCCATTCTCTGCTTAACAAGATTCCATAAACATCAGGTATATCAACTACTTGAATATCAATGAATTATTTCACTCTAGGCTTAGAGTCTAGTTGTATATGAACATTTAAAAGTTCCCCAATTACCTTAACTCTAGATTTGTCTAATTGAGTAATAAAAATATTAGATTTAATACGAGTTAGGCCAAATTATTTTCATATACCTATAAGCATGATGTTGGTAGAAGCACCAGAATCAAGTAAGCAATTGTGTAAGTTCTTATCAAACATCCTGATAGTGAGCAAGAAAGGAGGAAATTCAGCTTTGGCTTTGTGCACATTGGACTTCTTTGATAGAGATTCTAGTAGGAGTTACCTTTACTCTGTAATGTATGTAAGTTCATGCAATGTAATATTACCTTTTATCTTCTTCATATCCTCAACTATATTATATCTAATTTTACAAGAACTAGGAATATCAATGTTAGGTTTAAAAGTACTCCCTTTGGGTGGCTCTAGATTGTTGCTTGAAGAAGTGTCTGGAGGAGTTCCAAAATTGTTTGGAGGAATTGAGGTAGTAAAGGGCTACCTTTTTCTCTATTCCTCAAGGGATAATTCTTCTTAAATAACTATTGAAAGGCTTGGATCTCCTCAGGGATTTCATTAGGTTCATTCTCTTCCTAAAATGGGAAATCAAAAGTATCTACCATGAAGGTTTGATTAGATTACTTGGATCCAAAATCACATGTGCTATTTCCTTGTTAGGGACTACTTCAAATGTATCCAACTCCTCTTGGAAAGCCTTAAAGGATTTTCAAAATTCAATACAGTCAATTTCACCATACTTGGTTGTGTAGTGTATTTTATAATAATTATGTAATACACTATTAGTAAGGTTAATTTCTATGGTCTTATTTTTAGTAGATGGATCATTATTCCTATTATTGTGAAAACTATCATTGTAAAATATATTATTTGGCCTATTATACCTTTAAAATGAGAAGTTCCTACCTGAGCTTTTAGCAATATTTCCAACTTATTTTTGCAACTGAATAAAATTAGTACTCAAATTTTGGGCCATTTTTAAGATTGATTCATTCTCATTTTTAGGGGTCTCAAAATTATGTACCTAGTTATTATTAGTAGATGGTATTAAATCCCTTTGATCATTTATATTAAAGCCATTAGTAGGATTATTTAATAATCCTAAGTTTTGATTGGGAGCAACATGACTCAATGGTAACTACTTTAAGTTTGGGAGTTGGTTTAAGGCTAAGATATTTTGATTGTTGTTGGAGAATAAGTTTAGTATGGGCATTTGTGGGTTGATGTTTGGGATATAATATGTCATTTACCCCTAGGGTTACATCTGATCATTGATGGTTACTACCTCAAAATAGGCCCTAGATAATAAAGTTATAGTTGGCATGGATCTCTTCAAAATTATAGATGCCATGGGATCTAATGCATCCTTTTAGATTTCTAAAGCTAAGATATCATTAGGACTATAGGGGTTTATGGCCATGTTATACATTTTCTAAAATCAAGAAATTAAAGGACCTAAGAGACTCACTTCCATCTATTCTAATGGTGGTGAATTGATTGTAAATAACATAAGGACTGACAATCTTACCAAATTGATCTATAAAAACATTGGTGAAACCATCCCAACTGGTGATGCAATTATCAAGAAAGTTCAAAAACCATTCATAAGCAACATCCTTAAAGTTAAAGGGGAATAACTTGTAAGTTACATCTTCATGCACAACATTTAGAAATCTTAAGGTAGCTTTAAAAGACTTATTGTGCTCTTCAACAATCATAATATTAGTGAGACTATATGTAGGAAAATACTTCTTAGGGTTACGTGGGAGATCATGCACGACTCCTAAAAAATTGATTTAATATTCTCCAAACCAAGCCATACCTAGATGAAGGTTGAAGGCAAAGGTACCTTGAAGCAGTAAAGTTAGCAAAGATTTGGATCTTATGCACCTACCTTTGCCATTCCTAGCCTTTCGGTGAACCTCAAGTTCAAGCAAAGGTTCCCTTGTCTCTAAGTGTGAACTGGTTCAAATATTTGGTAATTCCAGCTTGAAATTTGAAGATCTTGTTTGAAATATGATGTATCAGGTTAATCTTTATAAGGAACAAGGATTAAACGGACACATTTTGCAAATATTGTGTAAAGAATAATAAAAAGGCATTGATCTTTGCCTAAAATAGTTTAAAGATGTATCTAATTATGCTAATATTATCTATCTTTATAAATCTAAGCCCAAATAAACTTATATCTAGGAAATATATGCCAACCTTTGATCAAAACAAGTCATCCTAACCTCAAATACTGTGGATTTTCAAATTTCAAGTTAAATTTACCAAAACCAAGCATCAAATCTCAAAGAACCTTGATCTTTGTCTAAGGAAGCAAAAAGATACACTAAAAACTAAAAATATCAATGATCTTTATACTTCTAAGCAAATAATTCACTTAAAACACAAAGATACACTAATCTTAGATCAAAATATGCTAAGATTAACAAAGATTTGAAGAATTCACAAAGATGCCCTCCTTATAGTGCCAACAGAGATGCTTTTTGATGTCTCTAAATGTACCAAGAGTTTCTTACTATTTAAATAACACTTCTCATTTTAGAATTCCAAGAATTCAGAGCATGAGTAGCAGGATGTGGCAACTTGGTGTCACCTATGGTGAAATAGCGATAGAGATATGTATGAGATTTCCACAAAATTTATAATAAGTGATGGTTGGGATTTATCATGGTCTATCCTTTGTGAATTGTAGAGGTTTTACATTAATTTAGTGAATTATGATCCAAACTTTAAGCTACAAATTAATCTAGATGTATATTTATAATGAAGTTTAAACTAAAGTGATCCACTATAAAAAAAAGGGGAGTAAAGAGAAGGGTAAGGTAGAAAATAAAATGAGTGATTGCCTATATTAGTCTTAAATATTATGAAAAAACATCAATTACAACTAAGTATACATCTAAACCAATATATAATGCAAAATAGACTAGGCTCAGACCTCACTATATCCCTAAAAAACTTCAAAGGATAATGTAAAGAACCATAAGTAAGAACTAGGTTTACTTTAAATATTTACTACTATAATCAAATTCCATTTGCACATTTGAATAAAAATAAAAATAAAGTGAATAAAATCCACTATCCTTCAACTAATCTAGTATATCCATAAATTAGAAACCCTATGAGTAGAAAATGTAACCTAGAATTCAAAGAAGCTATTCAAATTCAAGACATAAAACTAGAAATTGAGAGAAAAGTGATGTTATCAATTGACATATCAAATATGGACAATATTTACATAATTCCTTGATTATATCAATTTTTCCTAGTGTAAAAAATCTAATAAAAATTCTCCCTTCTACAAGATGGTGATACATACCTTTTATAGAAATATTAGGTAGTATACCAATAAATTACTACATACATGCATAAAAAATATAAGGACAACTATCATTCCTTAGAAAGTTCTAGTGTACACTTGTTTTTCATAGTTAGACTGACCTAAGGGAAATATGCTAATAAAGTAGCATATGCCTTATACAATAATATCCCTATTTTAAATATTACAATGTCTTTTACAAAAAGAATATTATTATTACTAGGTGGGCCCATTGTCGAAGGGTCCCCTTGTTGATTTTGAAGAAGCTTCATTGCTTTTTGATGTTGGTATTTAATGAGCTTTAGGTCTAAAGGTAGCTTCATGAGGCACACTTCTTCTTGATCAACCAAGTCATCCAAGTCCCTATCATCCTTGGTCATAGACTCTTTGATACTCCTAGCATCTATAATCTTTTCTTCAACATTGAAGATCATGCATATAATCATGCCATTATCACTACCTAATCTACCCTAGCTCTTTCTTTTTACTTTATTCATCACTAAGGTGACTCTATGCTTGTAGTCTACATTATTAATGATCCCTAGGGTTGTAGTTTTGGTAGGGTTAACTAGCATGGTGCCTAAGAGTTGTTCAATACTAGTGGTCAATTCTTTATCATCCACTAGGAGTCTACTCAAATTATTTGTCCATGCACTTAAACTCTAGAATTTATCTACTATTTTTTCCAATATAGCATTTAGGTGAGCCAGGATGATGGTTTTGAACTTGGGGATTCTATTCTTGATCAAAATGCTAATGAGGTATCTTATTTTAGTCTCAACTCCTTACCATTTTATCATTAATTCCTTGACCACTTCACTTTGTTGGGTCAATGCATCATGCCTTAGCTTTATTATCTTCAAAGAATCATACATGTCAAAGAATGAAGCCTCAAACATGTTAATGATGGTACTAGTCATTGATAAAATGGCCTGGGTCTCTAGGTTCTACTTTTCTTTCTCTAAATTATGGATTCTTTATTTCATCCCTTGGATCCCAACTTTTTCTTGAGTTTACTGAGCTTTAATTAAGCTCTCAACATCCTTCTCATGAATAGGATGTTCTCCTAGTGGTTATTCTTCAACTGGGGTCAAGCTTACAAAAGGTTCCATATTTTGAAAGGTGAACTCCTTAGTTCTCACCATGGTTTTCTTGGTGGTGACCCTTTCCAATCCATCTTTCTCTAAATTGAATTAGACCATGATGACTAGCTCTGTGAATTTGGGAGGTTCTAAGACCTCAATTTTTATGTTGTCTGATGCTCTGGGAGCATCTATTTCTTACTATTTGGCCCTTCAATGACCACTATCCTTCTTTCTTATTCTTCTCTCATCAAATCTTTGATCTATGGATTGATGTCATCATGCACTTCTATGCCACTAACCTTTGTCAGAGCCCATGAGTGGGAGAGAGAGGGGATATTTTACAATTTCCTATAAATAAATCAGTTAGGGATGACTGGCCTATGAATGGGGAATTCATCACTAAATAGGTTGATCTCACTAGTAGGATGCATGAGGGTCAACTTTGGTATTTTAAGCCCAATGGGGACTAGTGTCACTTCTACCTTCCTCTTCTCCTTAGGGGCCAATGGACTATGCCAAGAGCAAGCTCATTCCCTTTCTCTTCTTTAGGATCCTATATTTGGACTTGGGCCTCTTCAATTTGTCCTTCTTCCTGATCAGTGCCATATGCCTCTACGAGTTCTTTTATGGAACCCTCAAGTCCCTCATCTAGCCCTAAATTAATCATGTCCAAATACTTAATTGGTGAAAGTGGTCTTTGGGGTAGTGCTAAAGATGAGGGCCCCTCTCTAGGTCTCTCTTCTAGCTTTTCTTTTCCATGCCCATATTCAATCTACCTTTGCACAATTTTTCCTTGAAGTTATGGTTTCTCCATTTGAGGTTATTCTTGATATGTCCAAGATGGTATAGGAAATAATTTATACTAAAGAGGACTCATCTTCCATGCCTCTCCTAATGGTTTATCATCTATTATCAATCTATGTTCAAACTTGATGTTGTGCCCTTTGATCCTAGATAACACTTCTTCATATTTTTTAGCCTTCATGTAGATGGTGTCATGAACACTAATTTGATGTATATACTTAGGATTTTGTAGATTCTTCTCCTTCAAATGATTACTTACTATATTCTTGGGGTCCCACATTTTGAGTTCATGAAGTTGAGACCCAAATGAGTCCCTATGTTTGGACATGGTTTTGACCTGCTTCCAATCTTACAGCATGATTCTTCTAATAATTAAAGGGAATGTATGGAGAAGACCCTTCTTCTTCTACTTATAAATTCCATTAACTCCATTAATGATTTAGGAAGCAATTTCTTGCTCAAATATCTTGCTTGATACATACATTAGCAATCTATATGGTGAGGACATGACTCCCTCAATCTTGATAACTATATAGTCTAGATAGACCCATATGTCACCTATCATCTCTACATACTTCTTGATTAGTGGATAGACTCTAGGCATGGGAAAACCTATAATATCCTCTATTATGTCTAAATAGACACAATCATAGAAAAATTGCATATGTTTCTTATACTTAAAGATGTGTAATTTGGAGTAATGGTGGGAAATGGTGATTTTCCTCTCAAGAGACCAATTTTTAATGCAAGTAAGTTGGAGGAAAGAATGGCATCTAGTAAATATGACATCATATAGAATTGTTTGGCTATTTTCCTCTTGATAGTAGTTAACTTCCTGGTTAAGAAGACACTGATCAAGTCTCCAAATGGAGGGGTGAGCTTCTCTTCAACCATGAAATACACATAGGGGACCCAAATTTTGTTTACATAGGTGGTTGAGGGGGCTCCTAATGCTCAATTTAGTAGGGTCATGATCACCCTGATCCCTTCTCTAAACTAGACTATTGGGATCTTACCCTTAAAGTCTCTAAAGACATAAGTTTCTTGGTGCAACCAAGGTCTAAGGATGGTGCCCAAGTCATGCTTGGAGGTCCACTCCTTGATTTTGGATAATTCCACATGGGGGATTAGGAGATTATAGTATTTTTTTAAGGCTAGAGGGGAAATGTAAGCTACCTACTTAGAATTCCTCTCTCTGATGATTCAATCATTATCAACCCTACAATCTACAAAATTAGAGTAAGAACATCTATCTAATGAAATACCTCAAGATTGGTGGTAGCATAATAAAGGTCATTCATCTAGACTATAGTTAGGTCTTAGTGCCTCCTACTCACCATGGCAATTCTCTACTCCTCTTTGGTGATGGGTTTTAGCTCTTCCATGGTAAAGAAGATTTTAGACTAAATCTTGATGCCTGGGGAGTTTAGGGCTGTAACATCTAATTTAGTGTCTCTGAAGATCCTTCCTTTTTTATTTTTTGATAAGTAGAGTTTTGTCTCCTCTTTCAACTACTACTTGTTAGCTACCATGGTATCTACTTCTATTAATTGTTCATACTAGATTATAAATTGGTCTCTTTGGTAGTTTTTTTGTGCTTAAAAACATAATCAAGCTTTCTTTGGATCAAATTGTAACCAATTAAGTTTACTTGGGTCACTTTTATGTAGGGTTTAGGGTTTTTGAGCTTTAATGGTAGGATGTATCCAAACTTTAGCTTATACGTGCCTTAGATTTGATTTGGACCTTTGTGTTTATACTTTCACATTTTTGAGCCTAGAAGATCTCTTACTTTATCTTTTTTTGCTTGCATGGTGCTTATGTGGTAATGATTTAGAAATTTCATGACATTTTTCATAAATACCTTTGGAACACTAGTTGTTGGCATTTAAAATGCCTTCTTTTATTTCACACCATTAGATGAGGATCCTACAAGTGACCATGAACCATTGATCATGATTTGGGTATTTATTTATAATTGGCTCCTTTCTACACCAAACCTCATGGTTTTTCCACTTGGTGTCTTTGTGTGCCTTTCTGTTCTCCATATCCTATGTCAATCCTTTATCAAATGAGTATTGGCCATGTGGTGAGTGTGTAAGCCTTTGAAAATTCACTATTACTTTCACATCATTGGATCATGAAACATAATGAAGTATGGATCATCATATCATCTGTTAGTTCTACCTCAAATGTGCTTTCACCATGCATCGAGCTCATGGGCTCTTGGGACTCCATTAAAAATTTCATGAAGTCTTCATGTCATTGGATCATCCTTTCATGATGATGCACGAGCCATCGACCTGTAAAGATTCCTAAGATTTAAGTTAGAAAATTATTGAGGTGGGAATATGGCTTAAATTCCTTAGGCTAAGGTTTATTTTGTGCTTATGAAACATGAACTAAACCTTAGGCTAAGAATTTTATGCCTAAATTGTTTAGATTCATATAAAGGGAATCATGGTTAAATGTTTTTAGGCCAAAGTTTACATTGTGTTTAGTAAACACAATGCTTACTTTAGGATAAAATATCTATGCCAAGCCTATAAAATATTCCCAAAGGGGTTCAAAATGATACAATGATCTAATGTCAAGTAAAGTTTTATTATATTAACAAACACACTAAAACCTTTGGTTATAAGAATTTGTTCTAAGTTCTATGTAACAAAGACTCTTTTAAAATAAGAGTTAAGATAAGTCTATAGTTTAAGGTCCATAATATTTGAACAAAATATAATGGGGACCTTAAATTATAGACTTAGACTAATTTTATTTTTCATATACTTAGTCCATAAGACCATTTCTATATTTTTATATTGAATATTACTAGTGTTTGAACATCTTTTGAGGACTTCCATTACTCTACTTGATAATTCACAGGCTTTTTGGCAATATTTTGGAGTATATTTTGATCTTGAGAAGAAGAATTCATTAGCTTAAATTTGAATGGGCTTAAAGTTTAAAGTTGTGTGGACATAAAATACATCCTCACAAATGTCAAATGATGTTCACACAAGCATCAAATTTAATCTCATCAAATTCCTATGACCCAATGTGAGAGTGCCAATTGGAAGCTCTATGGGGCATCCCAAGATCTTGGACTTAATTTGCTCCATTAGATCAAGATCAATGATGAAGCAAGAGTTGTAAGATCATGATCTAGGAGCTTGTTCATGATTGGTTATTTCTACCAGGAAATCCCCTTTGCTTTTAGTCCTTGAATGTAATGGCACTACATGTTGATCTTACAGGCCTTCTGTAATCCCTTAACTTTTCAAATGTGCTTCACTCTATCTAATCAAGTCTTCACAATGAATTGAGAACCATTGGATGAAGGTGAATGTTACAGCTTTATCAAGGCCTTCATGCCATTATATCTTTTTCCCATGATGAAATGTGGATCATTATATATTCTAAGATGCATGTTTTTTAAGCCTAAACTTGGTTCTTTCTCACTCCATTGGATTAAATGTTGTGATTAAGTGAGTATCATCATATCTATGAGATCTAAGAAAGTTAAGTTAGGGCCCATGATGATGTAAAATACTGAGGCTAAGGTGTTAAGGCTAAGGTCTCATTTTTATTAATAAATATGATGGGGCCTTAGGATTAAAACATTAGGCTAAGTTATGAATTGAAGGGACTAAGCTAGGAAATATTAAAAGGACCCTACAAAACAAAAATTAGTTAGACATGAAAGGAATTTAAAAGGATAAAAATAATAAAGGGGACCAAGAATTTTTAGGCTAAGTTTTATTTATTTTAATAAACATGACTAAGCTTAAACATGAATTTTATACTTAGGTCTAAAATGGATTTTAAAAAGTTCTCACCAATTTAGTTACTACCAATATTCAAATTTGAACTGAGGGTTTTACTAGGGTTTTAGAACATGAACTTCTCAAGAAAATACACCATGGAACCTACAACTAAAATATATGAAGACCATTTATTAGCAATGTTTAGACAAAACTAAAGCAAAAGATAACTAAGTAATCTTTTTTTTCATAAAATGGATGATCTTCAAAATCTACAAATGATCTTAACATGCCATATTTTCATGTTCAATTTTTAGGGTTTTTTAATGATCTCAATTTTCAAAAATGGCTAAATTAAGTTGATAAGCATGTAAAATAAAATTATAAGTAAAATAGGATGTAAATATCAATATTGATAGTTTTATGTTTAAAATTAAGTTGATAAGCATGTAAAATAAAATTATAAGTAAAATAGGATGTAAATATCAAGATTGATAGTTACATGTTTAACTAATCATGGTATGAAGGTGTCAGGAATTATCTTGTGAGGAAATATTGTCCCTATTCAAGGTCTTACACTAAAACTCACAAAGAGAAAACCAATGAGTTAAATGCTAATTTTGAAAATAGTTGTAGGAAATAAGGAGATGTTTGTGATGAATGCCTAGTCCTAACCTAGGTCTTACACTACCACTCACAAAATTAAAAGCCTAAGGGTATGATCAGTTAAAAAATCATGTTCATCAAGCAAGAATATTAGTATTTTTTTAATGAATTAAGGATTTTAAAAAACATGACATGTGTGTTTTTAATAAAGCTTTTGTAGGCATGAGACATACTAGGTAAATAGGAATACAAAAAGAATTTAGTGATCATCAAATGCAAAAGATATTTGTTCACAATAAACACAAAATTTAATGAGAAAATAAGTGGATTGTTAAGATAAACTCATAATGGTTATATATATAAGAAATTAAAATGGACCTACTTTCACACAATGTGTTCCCCATTCCTTAGTACCCCTTACAAATTTGTCAGTCTACTATGAATATTGGGTACTTGCATGAGAAAGTAGATAGTGTTTCTCTCAATTTTATTGCTTTTTTTGATTTTTTGATTTTTGAAAAGAAAGAAACTAGGAATGAAGGGTGTGGAATAATACCTATTAAAGTGTGTGCATTGAATCTAGATGATTATGGAAAACTCTTATTTGTTTACGGAAGAATACCTATAAATAAGAAAACACTACCACAAAAACTTGTTTATTAGATAAGTAGTTGGGTGGATTGCCTAGCATGAGCTAGATCCTAGAAGCGAAAGCTTTCTAGGAGGCTGTCAATCCACCTTCTTCAAAACACTTAAGTTGAAATGATAAAAGAATTAGGTTTTGTATAAAAATAGTAAATAAATGATACTAAAATAGAAAATAACTAAATTTGATACATTAAATTTAAATTCTTTGCAAAAGATAACTAAATGAACGTAGTAGTTTAATTAATACTAATGCTAAACATTGGTAAAGGTTATGGTTTTGGTTTGGTAAAGTGGTGAGGGTCAAAAGGATTATTATGTTGGTTTGGGTATATGGTCAAGGCTGAAAGTATACAAATGGATGAATAGATAAATGAGGTGAATAAGTAAATATGGAAAAGGATAAAGATAGGTAAAGATGGCAAAGAGGGAAAAGAGGTAAATGAGGCAAAGAGGTGAATGGGATAAAGGGGAAAATGAAATGGAAATAGCCAAAGGGATTAAATGGGATGAATGGGATAAAGAGGAAGAGTTTAAGGGCTCAAGAGTATGGAGGTTAAGAAAAGAGAAGGCCAAAGGGAAATAAAGAAAGAACTAAAATTACAAAACAAAGTAAATTACCTCAATGTTGTTGAAGTGGCTTGAAGATGTTGATGATGGTTGAATGTTGATGAATATTGAATAAATTTTGGTAGATATTAGTTACTTTGATATATTATCCTCCAAGATGATGACCTCCTAAAAAAACCTGTAGTAATATGCTAAGAATAAAAGACTAACTTGGCACTTAACCTTGGGTGAAAGAGAGGGGGGTATTTATAGCATTTTTATGTGAAGAAACATGACAAAATAGAGGAATAGTGAATAAATTAAAATTTCTCCAAGTGGGCTCATGATTTATTCAAGGTGATGTGGGTGAGGATTCCTATGTGGGTTGGTGAGTCTCCAAGATTGAATGGAAATCATGTACATGGGTTTGAATGAGGCTTAAAGACTTCTCCCCATCCATTATTGATTTCACACAAGTTTTTAAAGTGGTGGTACACCAAATGTGGCACCATTTTCCATGTGGGGGATGAAAATTCCAAGGTGAGTTTGGTGGGGACTCCCATGTGGGTTTTAAATTCTCCCATTTGGGTTGGTGATTCTCCATTTGGGCTAAAAGGTCAAAAATGGGTGCCCTTTATCTTTCTCAAAGTCTTAAAGAGGTAGGTATCTCTTTTTGAAGTATAATTTCATGTGGGAAGACAAAATACATGTTGAATAATGACCCCTTAAGGGTAAATTCACCACATTTCAAGGGGGGGCATTGTGATGCTTGAATGAGGTCATCAAGCAATTTGGGAAGGGTCCCAAGTGGGGTATGATGTCCCACATCAAGCCACATCACTTCTAAGCCATATCACTTGCTATATCACCTCCAAATCACATGCCATGTCACTTTTCATGTCATCATACCATGTCATCATGTCATGTCATCATGAATAGTGATAGTGGGTCTCACAGTGACTAGTAATGGTGAATAGTACTTTCAAATAGTGAATTTTGAATGATATTTATGACTAGGAGAATAGTGATTTAGTTGGTTTAAGGGTTTTTAATAAGTTTTAAAAAGTTTTAGGGGATACCAAGGTAGTTATTCATCAAAAACTATAAATGTGCAATTTTATGGTGTCTATATTTTGCCCCTTTTTATTATACAACTTTAAATTAACAAGCTGAAAAACAAAAAAAAACACTTGGTTAAGGGTCAAGATTCCCTTCGTATGGGAGGAGGTGTTCTCCCTAAACTTATATTTTATGAGTAAAGGTTGAATTAGGTGTAGTTTTGATAAGAATTTGATGGGGAGGCAATAGGTGGTGCCACAAGGTAGTTGGGTATGTGAAATGCCTATGGGTTCACAAAATATGACTAAGCACAATAGTCAAGATTATGTAGAGACTAAAGGTGAAAATGTTGATAATAAGAAGGTTGGATTCTAAGATAAATGACAAGGTAACTAATCCCTAGCATTGGTCATAGTTGATCAGGTTAGTCTTATCAAGGTTCCTAGACAGGGTCGGTGTTAACTTAGGTATCTAGGGTAGGAAGTGCTCCCAAGAAAACACAAATGGTCTAGTTTTGCATGAGGTGGTGCAAACATTTAAAATTTCAACATGAAAAGGTTGGTTGTTGTGGTCAAAAGCTATTTTAAAAAACACTAATGTTCTAAGTCAAAATCAATTGATGGCAAGGTGGACATGGTGAAAGCATGGGTGGATTGGGTATGGGTTGGAAGGGGATGGCCGAGCTGACCCTAGATGCATGTGGAAAGTGGACACTGCCTACATAGTTCCATGGATAGGAATCTAAAAAGAATGTCAGGCCAAATGTAGTTCTTTTGATAAATGAGTATTGGTTAACTTGGTTGTCCCTATTTGGTATCATGTATTTAGGTCTAGTTTAAGGACATTAGAAAAAGGGAAGCACCAAATGGTGGAAAATATGGCTCTCAAATAGTTTATGATGGGTGTGGTAGAAATGATGGATGAGGTGAGCTAGGATGTAATTAGATGATTGTGTCAACTATGTAAAAGGAAAATGTAGCCATGGATAAGCAAGTTGAAGCATGAATTTTCTCCCACTATCATAAAGAAAAGGAAAGGTATAAATATGCAATACTAGGATTTGGAAAATTTGGAACTACTCGAATTGCCATAGTTATCTGATGGGTTATTTCATCACCATCCAAATAAGTTGACATTATGAACATTCTAAAATAATGTCATTAATATGCTATGTAAGGTTATTATTTAATGGTTTGAGGAAGAAAAGTAGTAGAGTGGGTAAACGAGAAGTGGTGAAGATTTGAACCCTTTACCCTTAAGTCAGTGAGGCCCCAAAATAAGTAAGCATTGAGTTTTTGAGGGAATTCAAAGAAAGATGTCAAGGGGTTTTGGAATATGGAGTGAGGTGAATAATAATAACATTAATTAATTGAGGGAGTAGGTTTTGGATTGCGGATAAAGAGCAAGTTGATTGCAAGGTGTAAGAAGATGTAGTTTGAAAGGTAGAATCAAAGGAAATTGTTGATTAGAAGGTTAGGGCATGTGAGAGGGTGTAGCTATCATCCTTACGTGGGTATCCAAAATCTTTCATTTGAAGGTGGTTTTAGTTTTTATTTTAACATCTTCAAAGGTCAAAGTAAAAGGGGTTTAAAATAAGCAAGAGTAGAAGAGATGGGGAAGGAAATGTCATCCTGATGGTTGAACAATGCTCAAGTTTAATAGTTGGTCATATGAGCATGAAGTCTTGGCCAATTATGTTATAGAGCCACATGATTGGTATATATCTTTTAGTAAACCAAAATGGAGTGGAATACCTTGGAGGCTCTATCATGCTCAAAATGGGTAGAGGATTGAAAAGGAAAAAGGTGATAGGGAGGGTGAAGGGAGTAGTTGGAGAGGGACAAAAAAAAGAGTCCAAGCGTAACATATAGAGGAATTAAAATAAGAAAGGGATGCTCCTAAATTAAGGAACCTGAACAAATTTCATGCATTAATGCAAGGGCACAGAAGATATAAGTAGACAAGGAGATGTCCATAGAAGCAGTACAATTGGTGATCACACTCTAAAGAGGTAGAGGTGAAATTGGAGAACATAAGGGAGCTATAACAATGGATGAGGTAAAAGTGGAACTAAAGATGGATGAAGAGAAAACAATGAGGGCCCAAATAAATTTGAAGGTGGATAAGGATGGAAGAAGCTAGGCATGGTCATATAGGAGGAAAAAGAAGGTCAAGAAGAACAAAGAATGTCCTTAAGAGAAGAAAAATGAAAATAAATGGAGAAAAGGGAGAGGATGGTGGAAAAAAATGAAAGGAAATGAGATGAAGATAAAGGATGGTAAGAATAAAAATGGAAGAATTGAAATAGGGATATAAAGTGAGGATACTCACACAGATGAAAAATACAAGTGAGTATTGAGATGGAAAGAGGAAAAGGGGAATGCAAAAGGAAAAAGGCAAGAATTGGGAAGAATAAAAGAGGTAATTATGGAAGGCTTCTCAAAGGATAAATACTTAGGAAGAAACTAGTTGTGGAGGAAAAAAAGAAGACAAAAAGGATGGAAGGATGGAAAAAAATCAAACAAGAAGAATGAAAAATGGGTATAGTGGGAAAAATGGTGAAATGGCAGAGAGTGGTGGTACATGTAGAGAAAAAATATAGTTACAGAAGAAATAGAAAGATTATAGGATGCACAGTATGATGGGGAATTGGTAAGGAAAAGAGAATTATAAAGAGTGTATGACAACTAGCCAAGGGTGAGGGGAGATGATAAGGATAGTGAAATAAGTTCAAGGGGATAAAGGACAAGGTTGGTAATAAGTGGAGAGAAAGACCAAAAACATGAGAAATAGGTGAGGGAGTGAGTTTTTATGTATGCATAAATAAATGTGATGGGGAGGCTGGCAAGGTATAGTAGGTGGTGGTTTTATGGGAGATAAGAGGGGCCAATGAGGAAGGCTATCAACCCTTCTGTTAAAAGAGATTGACAAGCTAGAAAAGTGGTTACAATATATTGACAAGCTAAAGGGAGGGAGGTGGTGAGGGGATAGGTAGAGAATTGGAGGAAGAGATTTTATGTGAGAAGGTAAAATAAAATAAAGGATGTGACTGAGTTGACCTCAATAATTGAGCGTTGCCTACATAGTCTAAAAAGACTTCAAGCTGATGTAGTTCTCCCAATAATGGGGGAAAGATTTAAGAGGAAGTATTACATGGTGTTAAAACATAAGGACACTAAATAAATAATTCAAAGTTTCCTTGATGTAGGATGCCCTAAACAAGATGGCACTGTTAGTGGTGGAAATGAGTGAGAAGAAAAAATAGGGATGGGAATTAGTTGTTAGTAGCCAAGCTACCCCTAGAACAGTGCCTATATAGTCTATAGACATCAGGCCAATGTAGTTCAACAAGGTTTGGATGAGTGGTATTCAAATTGGTTACCCCAATTTGATGGACCACATGTGCTGGTTTTGGCTAAGGGAGAAGGTTTGGTAAAACAACAATTTTGAGTTTTGGTCAAGGTGTCGATGAAAGTGAATGGGGTAGGTTGGTAAATAGTTACCATAATGATCCCACATTTATAAGGATGAGAGATAAGGATGGGAAAGGTAGGATAAGTTGGAAGGTAACACAATTATAAGTACCACAAATAATCTTCAATTGAGCTAATCTAAAGAAGAGGTGTTTTTGTGAGGAGGTTGCACCTTTTAAAATTGTGAGGGTAGGATTTTGGAGATAGTTTCTACTACTATGGGCTAAGTTTTAGGAGGTGGGGCTATCTGGATCTATAAAGTCACTATGGCCAAGGTTCATCACTGTTACAAGATGAGTTTCAAGGGAAGTAGTGAAGTGATGACCTACAAATAATTTATTTGATAGTTAATTAAATTCTACAAGTAAGGAAGTTTGCATCATGGTGAGAGATAGAGGATGGACCTTGACTGACCCAAGAGCTATATGGATAGACTAGAAAAATGGTGTCCATGTCTACATCCTCTATCCTAGCTCTATGGAACTAATGAATTATTGGTTTTGCTAGTTTGGGCCTAAATAACAAGAATTTTCATGGCTAGGATAAGACATTGGCTCCCTTGATATAGATGAATATTTAGCTAGCACAAAAGAAAATACCACCATGCTCAAGTAGACATTGCCAATGGTTGAGGTCTGATGCTCAGGGCATGTGGTAATGGGCTAGTGGGAATAGGAAGGAAAAATGGGTAAGAAGGTGAATGTATCATAGTGAAAGACCTAGAGCAGAATATGTTTCTCACCCTTTGGGGATGAATGTGGCATAGGAGAATAGAGTACACCCTTTAGCAATTGTTGAGATAGGGAATGCTACAGATGCAATTTTAGTGAGCAATCAAGTAGAAGGATGGCTGAACACAAATCTAGAGTCACTAAATAATTGATTTAATGCTTAGGTAGGCATGGAGATTCTAATAACTTTGTATGTGTCATGTGACTCCTCGCACCTAAAATAAAATATTTGCACAATTTACTGTAAAAAAGGTGTTAGATGGTGCTAGTTGAATGTTATGGTTATGGTTATGATTAGGTGGAGATGTATGAATGTTATGGTTATGGTTATGAATGGTATGGTGATGGTTGTTGTATTCTCACTTAATGTAAAAAGAATTATTATTTTTGTTGCAACACTGGATGGTAAAAGTCATGATGAAAACATCAACCAAGCACAGTAAGATAAGAATAGGGCATGATGCTTTGTTTTTGACAAGGATTAAACATAGACCCAAAGTGGGATTGGCTTAATGAATATAAGCTCTTCAAATGTTACATATGAATGGTCTTTAGTTGATAAAAAAGGTTTCTTGATCAGAGGGTGTCAAGTAAGCTCTACATCCCTTGATTTACAGATAGTCAAAATGGAAGATGGGTGATAGGTTTTGTGAAGGGTAATGGGTGATATGTATGATAACCTCATGTGAATTAGTTTTACCCTTCTACAGGTAACCTAAGAATGGTATTAGATAAGTCCATGTTGTATGCTAGATTTAGATTGATCAATGTAGGAAGTCTACATGGGAAAGCCAATTGTGGCATCTAACTTATTATGTTGCTTGAGAGTCGATTGCAACTTTAGAATTGTTTGTGATAGTGGGTCTTTTGCTTTATTGTTATATATGGGAAGCTGATTGATGTGGAAGCTTCCATAAAATTACTCTTCTTTTGAAAAAGTTAACTTATCCATCCTTCAAGGGATTGGTCTAAGCTTATTGGATTTTTTTAATGTTCTTGATAGTTGTCCTTAAAGGGAGCAGTCTACCTTACATGTGGCAATTTTTATTTTATTTTTGGGAAATTATCCTTCAAGGGAGTAGTCTGTAATGCTTAAGATATTGACCCAATCAATTATTGAAATATGAAATGTGTTTATACATAGACTAATCCAATTAGGTTTAGAGGTTTACCTTTATGAGGGAAAAACTTTTCACAAGAATGTTAATGGTATGTGAAAGGGTGGTTTTGAGAGATAATGACCATGAGATTTCATCTTATTGAAGATGAAAAGTATCCATGAGAACCATGTTATGGGTAGAGTCGTGGTACCCATATTTAGGATTAGGATATGACTATGATGGTTAATCACATGGTTCTATGTTGTAATCAATTGTTCTCAAAATGGGATGAAGAAGGTGGGTGAATATTAAAATCTCATAATCAAGGGATGAGATTAAGTTAGACAAACAGGTGATCTTGATCCTTCTTTAATATAAAAATGGACATAGATTAAAAGAATTAAGAGGTTTAGATTCTAGTTTTCCTTTGAGAGAGGACAAATGATAATCTCCTGATCCATACTTATGGGTGATGATGTAAGCCAATTGAAATCAAACTTGCCTCATTTATTCCTCTCCATGTTGGTCACATGTTGGTTTTGTTTTAGGATGAGGTCTCCAGTATTGAATCCCTGAGGTTTGGGGTAAGGTTGGTTAGGTTTGATGGAGAAGGGTAATCTCCAATGGTTTGATGGGAGAATTTGAATCCCAAATAGGTCAGGTGGTGTCCAAATGGGTTCCCCCAATATGATATACCACTTAGTTCAAGTTGGGTTGACGGATAGGTTTGGTTGATAGGTTGAGGCAAAAAATCCAAGGGTTATTTTAGTTAATGGTTAATGTATGGTTGAAGCTAATAAATGGTTAAAGCTTTATGGAAGGAAAGTTCCCCCAATTTACTCTTTATATGGGTGGGAAAAAGATCCCAAAGTGAAGGTTTTTATGGTTGGGTTCGGTTAGAATGTTGAGGGTTTGAAGGGTATGTCTATGGAATGGACATTTTAGCCTTTCCCTTATCTTTTTTTTGGACTTAAGAGTGGGTAACCCTATAGATGGTGTCGATAAAAAGAAGTGTTGGTTTAGATTGTTACTTTAGTTTCTCCTTACTCTTAGGTGAGAATGGGGGAATAGGAAAGTGTTGGGAAGGTTTGGTTGATGTTTGGGTTGGTAATGGGCTCAAAGGAGGTTCATTTGTTAACATATTATCCTTTCCATAAAACTAGTGGATAATGGTTTTAAGAGCCTGACAATGTTTGGTATCATGGCCAAGTATCCTATGGTAAGAGCACACATGGTGGTCATTATACCATGATAGTTTTGGGCATGAAGGGTTGAAAATTTTGATAGGGTCAAAAAATTTGATAGGTGGTAATGTTAAGGAAGAATTTTATAATAACATTTGTAAAATGGTTGAATAGGATTCATGCAAAGGTGTTAGAGGTGATAGGTTTTTAGTTTTGGGAGCCTTCCTAAAATTAGTTTTTGCTATAGAAGTTATGGGTGGTGGGGTAGTTTTGGTTTGTCAATTAGGTTGGGATGGCTTGGTTAAGAGAGGTTCATCTAATAATACATTATCCTAATGTAAGTTGTGGATGAATGATTGGAAATATTTGTAATGCTCTGTGTCATGTCTAGGTGTCCTATGGTATGCATAGACTAAGATGGCATTAAACCATTTTGGTTGAGGACATGAAGGGTCAAAATTTTTGATAGGTTGGAAACATTTGCAAGGTGGTAAGGTTAAGGAAGATATTTTCAATAACTTTTGTAAAATAGTTGAATAGGATTCAAGTAAAGTCATTGGGGGTGATGGATTTTTGGGCTTTAGAGTGGGAGTCTTCTTAGGAGTAGGCTTTACCCTAGAAATTGTTAGTTTTGGAATGGTTTTAGTAGATTGGTAGGTTTGGGTTGCTTGGTTGGTTTAGAAGTAGAATATTTAAGAGAAGATGGGGGGGGCATGGGTCAATTTCAAGATGGTTTAGGAGATTTCACCCTTTTAATAGGTTTAGTCAAAGTTTTATTTGATGGACTTGATGTAGTTAGGTCCAAGTTCAAAGATTGGTGACCTATGCTAGGAATAGGAAGTATTCTTAGATTCTTGATGGGTTTGGTCAAATAGGTGTAAGGGTATTTAAAAAATTTAGATGTAAGTGGTTTGGATGGTTCCCTTATGGTTTTTGAGGATGGAGCATCTAACGATGGAGTTGAGGTAGTGATAGGTTTGAGGGTGGATTTAACTGAAGTTAAGGTTTTTTATTTGTTTTGGTAAGGGAGGCCAAGATGATGCCAAAAATTGGCTCTATCAAGATTGGGTTGAGAAGTGAACTCTAGGCTTTGTACTAGCCTATAAAATGGCTTGTATATAGGTTTGGTTCTTTGATTATTGATTTCAAATCTTAGACCCTTTGGTGGAGAAGAGGGAATGGTTTTCCCATCTATGTTTTTGGTGGAAGATTCAAAATTTAGAGAATATTTTTATTCCATAGATGGAGTGGATAAGGTGACCTCTTTTAAAGGAATGATTTCCAAAGGAAGAGTAGATGAGTCTGTGGTGGGGGAGGAAGGTGTAATGGTGTCAAGTGACAGGAAGGAAGTGGTTGGTTCCTTTATTTGGTTGTTCAAAGGAATGGGAAGTGATTCCCCCACTTTAATGAGTGGGGTGGAATAAGCAGTAGTAATAGGTTTATTAATAATAACATTGATCATGTGAACCTCACAAGTGTCAGATGATTCTAGTTGGATTTGATTCACTAAAAGGGGAAGTAGAAAAAATTGTTTGGTTTCCTTAATTGTGCTTTGTAAGGAAATTTTTAAAGGTTCTACTTGTTCAACAAGTGGATTCATTAAGGTTGGTGTTATTATAGTTTCTTCAGTTGTAGGTTTACTAAGGGCTAAAAGAGGGTGTACCAATGTCTCAGTTATTACATTAGGATGTGAAATTATTTGTAAGTTATTTGGTTAGCTTGAGGAGGATAGTTGGTTTTATAGGTTAACAAATTGGTTGGGTTGATAGTTTGATTGATTAGTTGAGGGTGATGAAATTGATTAGGTTAATAAGGTGGGTTGAGGTTGATATGATGGTTGGGTAAAATGGCCTAAGCTTTGACAAGGTTGGGGTGATTGAGATGATAAATGTTGAGATATTGTTGGTTGGGTATGATAATAATTAAATAGCTAATGATAGGGCATTAGTTGGTTGTAAGTGATTTTTTATTGATCATGGATGTCATAAATAGATGGCCTCAGTTTTGACTCTAATCTAGCTATCTGATCTGTTATCATTATAATAAACTTAGGTGGTAGTTCAAGTGAAGGTTAATAGTTTGTGGGTTGGTTGAAGTTAGACTTTAATGAGTTATAGGTAAGGTTATGTTGATTGTAGACAATGTTGGGTTGGTTATAGATAAGGTTGGGTTGGTTGTAGGTACGATTGGGTTGGTTGTAGATAAGGTTGGGTTAATTTTTGGTAAGGAAGGGAGCATAAGTGGCTTACAATGCAAGGTACCACTTTAAGGCAAAATGATTATTATCCAAGATCCTAGAAAAGTTAGGATCTCTAGGAGAGAAAATAGGAAATCTCTCCATTGAATAAGATAGTGGAGATGAGGTATTGGAAAATAGGTTCTTGGTTGGTTTGATTCTTCAATTTGTAGTTTGGTAAAGACTATGTGAAGAATGGAGAGAAACAAATGTCACACCTCAAACAAGAAGTAAGTAAAATAAAATATTCAAGGTAGTCAAAGCATAGACTAAGATACGTTAAATCCTAGAATTTTAATTATCTCTCTTTTGGCTTATGTCTTAGAAAGTGTGATGGGGAAATCGGCTTGAATAGGTCCTAAACAAGGTAGTCTATGTTCAGTGTCAGGTTATGTTTAGGCACTCATGAAGAAGTCTGTATTGGATTGATTACGTGGCTTGGTGCTTGGTAATTTCTCCCCTCACTTCACTATCCCACAACTAGTGTATTTACTTAGCCAATATATATTGATTACCAAAGTTTATACTCAACTAGAGAGCTGAGTTGGTTATCCCCTTGGTGATTAAATCCAAGTACGATAACTGAGAAAGGGTAAGGTGATCTGCTAGGTGATGAAATCCTAGTTGAGCCTTGTCTAAAGTGATTTTTATGTTTATTTTGTGCAAGTGGTTTTTTTGTGTAACATTTTTGCACTACAATTAATTTTCTTTGCCTTTAATTAATCTAGGTAAACTAATTAAGCAAGCAAACAAACAATGTATGCAGTTAATTTTAACCCAAAGAAAAAAAATGTTTTTTTATGAAAACAAGAAAAACTAAAATGCACCTAAATGCATCATGAAAATTAAATCCTAATCCTAGGATGAATGATCTTTTGATTTTTAGAAATGCAAGAGAAAAAAATGAAAAATTTCATTTTTTTCTAATTTTCTTAAATAAAAGAAGTTAAAACTTACGTTTTGAAAGAGATGAATCATTCATTTTTAGAAATGAAATTACATATAAATTACATTTTAATAATGAAACTAAATTTCATAAAACAACTAATAAACCCAAGAAAACTCAAGGGTCCCACCAGGCATGCCAAAATATTTCTCTCAATTTTTTTGCTTTTCTTAATTTTTTTGATTTTTGAAAAGAAAGAAACTAGGAATGAAGGGTGTGGAAGAATACCTGTTAAAGTGCACACATTGAATCTAGATTATTATGGATAACTCTTATTTGGCTAGGTAATAATACCTGCAAATAATAAAACACTACCATAAAAACTTGTTTGTTAGACAAGTAGTTGGGTGGATTGCCTAGCGTGAGCTAGATCCTAGAAGTGAAAGCTTTCTAGGAGGCTGTCAATTCACCTTATTCAAAACACTTAAATTGAAATGATAAAATAAGTAGGTTTTTCATAAAAATAGAAAATAAATTATATTAAAATAGTAAATAACTAAATTCGATACAGTAAAGTTAAATGCTTTGCAAAAGATAACTAAATGAATGCAATAGTTTAATTAATACAAATGTTAAAATTTGGTAAAGGTTATGGTTTTGGTTTGGTAAAGTGGTGAGGGTCAAAAAGATTGTTTTCTTGGTTTGGGTAGATGTTCAAGGCTGAAATTATATAAAGTTATGAATAGATAAATGAGGCAAATAAGTAAATATGGCAAAGAGGGAAAAGAGGTAAATGAGGCAAAGAGGTGAATGGGATAAAAGGGGAAAATGAAATGGAAATAGCCAAAGGGATTAAATTGGATGAATGGGATGAAGAGGAAGAGTTTAAGGGCTCAAGATTATGGAGGTTAAGAAAAGAGAAGGCCAAAGGGAAAAAAATAAAGAACTAAAATTACAAAACAAAGTAAATTACCTCAATGTTGTTGAAGTGGCTTGAAGATGTTGATAATGGTTGAATGTTAATGAAGCTTGAATAAATTTAGGTAGAGATTCATTTATTTGATATTTTCTCCTCAAATATGATAATGACCTCTAATATGATGACCTCCTAAAAAACCTGCAAAAATATGCTAAGAACAAAAGACTAACTTACCACTTAACATTGAGTGAAGGAGAGGGGGGTATTTATAGCATTTTTGTGTAAAGAAACATGCCAAAATAGAGGAATAGTGGATCAATTCAAATTTCTCCAAGTGGGATCATGATTTAGTCAAGGTGAGGTGGGTGAGGATTCCCATGTGGGTTGGTGAGTCTCCAAGTTTTAATGAAAATCATGCACATGGGTTTGAATAAGGCTTAAAGACTTCTCCCCATCCTTTCTTGCTTTCACACAAGCATTTAAATGGGTGGCACACCAAATGTGGCACGATTTTCCATGTGGAGGATAAAAATTCCAAGGTGAGTTTGGTGGGGATTCCCATGTGGGTTGGAAAGTCTCCCATTTGGGTTGGTGAGCCTCCATTTGGGCTAAAAGGTCAAAAATAGGTGCCCTTTGTCTTTCCCAAAATCTTAAAGGGGCAGGTATCTCTTTTTGAAGTCTAATTTCATATGGGAATACAAACTACATGTTGAATATTGACCCCTTAAGGGTAAATTCACCACATTTCAAGGGGGGACCTTGTGATGCTTGAATGAGGTCATCAATCACTTTGGGAAGGGTCCCATGTGGGGTATGATGTCCCACATTAAGCCACATCACTTCTAAGCCACGTCACTTGACATATCACCTCCAAATCACATGCCATGTCACTTTCCATGTCATCATACCATGTCATCATGAATAGTGATAGTGGGTCCTATAATGAATAGTACTTTCAAATAGTGATTTTGAATGATATTTATGACTAGGAGAATAGTGATTTATTTGGGTTAAGGAGGGTTTTATGAAGGTTTAAATAGTGTTAGGGGATCTCGAGGCATTTAGTCATCAAAAACTATAAATGTGCAGTTTTATGGTGTTTACAGATAGCACTATATATAATTGTGAAATGTTTTATCCCGATCTACTGGCCTACCACACCCTAAGTGTCCTTACCTCTATTGTGAGTTTAACTTGGATTTTGAGATTCGATTAGAAATAATATATGTGTTGATATATGAATCACATCTTTTGGTGTGATTTTGACTTTTGAATGTTCATTTTTGCCTTCTGATCATTGCTTTTTCTTTAAATGATTTGGATTTTTAACTTTTTATGGATTATTTTATTCCTCCTCCATATGGATTTGGAATAACCAATCATGAGTGATAGAATTTAAAAACATAAATGAGCTTTAGGTTTTAATATATGAGACTAAATAATTAGGCTTGCCTATAAACCAGCATGTGATCTCAATTCTCAATCGTATGTGTGATAAGTATGAAGAGGGAGTAAAGGGGGATAAATAGTGATCAAAATATATCTATGTATGTAGTGATATAATGAGAAGTATGATTGATAATTTATCATATGGTACAAATAGGGTAGTGAAGGGATGTGGATTTTAGAACCTTGTCACAATAATAATTATCTTATTTTTAAATGAAATGACATAATAATCATAAAAAAAAAAAAAATCCAATAAAAAATGAGAGAAGATTTAAACCATGTAAAATAAATTAAGCCATGTGAATAAGATTAATCCATGAGATATTAATTTTAAATTAGAAGAAATTTAAAATATGAAAAAGAAATTAATATATGAAAAGAAAGTAATGCATGAGACATGTAAATAAGTAACACATAAGATCAATATATGATCATAAATAAAATTTAAATCATGTAATAATGCGATAGAACACCATGATGTATTCACAAATACTAATAAATACATAACATCCAATACATCATTATGTAATTGAATTCTAACATTAATCTAAGTCTCATCAATCTTTACAAAAAGTCATGAAAAGACTTTATATTGTATCATCTCTATAGAGAAGTTAGGTATGCTAGAAGAAGAATGGTGTTCATGAGGTACCTCCTATGTGAGATACTCAATGCAAGGAAGTGGCAAAATGTGACTAGTTTCATCAAATATTTGAAAAGGTATAGGTTGTAGAGGAGGAGCCTTTGTCTATGAAAGACCTAGAGGATGAGGCTAAGCTGGTGAAGGCATTGGCCATGGAGAATATAGAAAATTTTGTTGAAGCACTTGACATCTATCAGTATGGTGTGTATTACACTAATTTCAAAGATAATAAACTTCCCCATATTTGGGGATTTATTCTATAAGTATCTTAGGAGGTGGTAGACTCTTGTATTTTGGTTATGATATGTTTGGATGAAGTGTATCAATGTATTACCAAAGATATTAGTAATGAGTATAATAATGGTTATGTGTACCATGAAAGTAAAAATTACATCTAGTGGTAGATGGTAAAGTTCAGCTATCTATGGTAGGATAAGAAACTAAGGTCTCTTACTATTGATGTGCACAAAAATCCTTGGCCCAATGATCAATAACTCTATGGATCTCATAATAAGGCTCATTTACCCATCATGATAACAGAGTATCAATTTAGGAAAAGGTAGTATGCCATCACCAATAGGATAACTTAGAATAGGGTCAACACTAGGTTCAATTACATCAAAGGATAAACTCACAGTAGGTCGATAGTGTAGTTGACACCTTTAGAGGAAGTAAACTATAAGGATCATGGAATCTAGCCAACTAGTAAGGTATTATCATGGCATAGTCCATAAGCATATTATAAATAGGCTCAGTAATGAATATATTAGTGTGTATGCTCCATCTTAGACATGTGAACATTAGATGAAGAACTAATATCAGGTACTATAATAGGAGAAGGAACTACATGAATAAAACTAAGAGAATATTTGTTAAAAAGAATGATATCTAAGTATTTTATCATTTTTAGCTTGAGATAAACTAACTAAAAAGGATCATCTAAAGGATATCCATCATCATAATCAAGAGTTTAAAGGTCAATAGTACATGTGTCAATTATTTTATTGGTCATAGAGGTATGGTGAATGGTATTCTTAGTTTTTGTTAAAGTAACTAGAATTTATTCACATAGTTTTTTACAAGAGTGAGGTCATAGAAAAGGAGGTATTTGATAAATTATATTAGGAGAGAGATCAAAAAAATTTATTTTAAATTGATCTCATATGGTTCATCATCATTATATTCTAAAATATTAGGTGTTATGTTTTCTATTAATTCAATATGACCATTATAACCTCTGGTAGAGTTGATAAGATAATTAAAGCATTGTGATTTATGAAATGGGATGATAGGTAGAGGTTCAAGGGTAGGTATTTTTAAAACACCTCATTCTTGAAATTTTTAAAATTTACAAGGGTTCATTTCTCCTTAAATATTCTATATATAACTATTATATGGAAATTTAACACATTGGCATGTTGATAAGGTGACTGCTCTCATGCAATGTGTCCAAGGTCGACTGAGTAAGATATTGTAATAGAGTGGAAAGTTAAATATCATGACTTTCACATGCACCATACTAGGAGAAATATGATAGAAAGATAAACACAACCTAAAGGAGGCATTTTTCTTTGATCATATACTTGGAATATACTTTACATGGATTTAAGATTGCATTCAAAATATCTCAATGTTTTACAATTAAGGGAAGCAACACAAGTGATTGAACCTTCATTTATTAAAGAACATTTGACATGGATATCTCATATTTGTATACTAATTAATAATGGTGGGTCATCCACATGAAGTAATATCTCATCAATAATCATGGAAGAGATAAGAAATATGAGTGAAAGAGAAGTTTCCACTATTTCATCATTGTGGATAGACATTTCTTCACACTGCTAAAGGATGCCATCTTCAAATCCTGACAAGGTAGCTTCTTACCCCATGGATGGGAGATAATGGATGTTCATTTCAAATAATAATTAAATTATTTGATTACAATGATGAGGATAATTTCTCATAATTTATAAAAAATGGATTTGAGATGGAAGACATGAAATTTTAGTTATGGGGTCCCATTCATCGTAACCCATTAGAGTGTTATTAGATAACAGTGCATAATGTTGCAATAAATCATTTAAGGGTGGGTTGGAATTGTATTGAAATTTATGTTGATAATGTATTCTTTTTAGGTTTGATTAAGATGGATTTATTGGTTGTAAGTATTCATGTTATCTTAGGTGATGTGGTTATATCTTTAGTGGTTTCTTGTGTTTGAGTTCAATAAATACCAATTAAACTTTACGGGGTATCCACTTGAGATATCTTAGTTGTAAGGGGATTAGAACTTATATCAATGGTATAATAGGTATTTTCAAATTTCATTATTGGATTTTATACTTGCGTGTTGGTTGGTTCTACATGCCCCAATTTCATGAGACGGGATGGCTAAGAGTCTTGAACAATGCAGAACTTTAGAAAATTGTTATGATTGAGACTAGATAATTATCAATATAAGAAACTAATATCCTCATATTATTCATGTTGATAACATTCTCATCATTGATGTTAGGATCCATAGTAATTTTAACATTATTGGTAATAGGAGGTTTGTTAGTGTTAGATTGTAGGAAGGGGATCCTTGTAAATGGTTAAGTGAGCATTGGCTTGATTTAAAGCTTAATTTTTAGCTTTAGTTTCATAAGCCTTAGCCACTAATTCATAATCTTTTTGACATGTACATATGAATGATTCATGATCAAAGTTATGTCTAAAAAGATAATCCATAGCAAAGTTTCATAATTTGTGACAAGTTTCATGAGAATGGCCCCAACTTACATGAAACCAACAAAAAAAATTGGGATCATACTAATGTTTGATAGGCTACGTAGGATCAAGATCTCATGGGGAAGGTCATGAAATGCAATTTTTAATTTTTTTTTAAGGAAAGTGGCTTTTGTACATCCACATTATGCACTTGAGAAAATGTGGAACTTGGATGAGAATTGTTGCTATTTGGCATTGGAGGATTATACTACATGGGGTTGCTTGGAGTAATGGCTTGAATAGTGAATAAGTGGAAGAGGTTCTCATATAAAATATTATGTTTGGATTTTTTATACAAAGCTTCTATTGTTTGATGAAAACATGTGTCATTTCAGATTCTAATGGCTTAAATTTGATAAAGTGGGATAAATTATTTTCAGGAAGATCACTAGTTTGAAATTCTTGAACCAATGCATTGACTAAGTCTTCCAAGCTAGTGATGGAATGAGTTTTAAGTTAGTTATACCAATATAAATCATCACCTAAAAATTTTTTAGATGAGATTTTAGTGGCAGCAAAGGTATTAATTTTAACCTAGTCTTTATATAAATTTTTAATGGTTTTTTAACACAAAGCTAGATATGTGGATCCATTATAAGCAATAGTGATAACTATGCCATCTATGTCAATGTTTACAATTTGAGGAATAAGAGGTTAATTTTTGAAGTTTTTAATATTTTTTTAATAAGTGGGGGTTTTGGTATAAGGTTACCATGTTCATCTCTAAGCGGGGGGTATGGGGACATTAGGATTTTGCACTCCCTATGGATTAGTTTGAGGTTAGTTCTGAAGATGCAATAACTAGTTTTACATTTATTTGGCACTATTAATTTTAAAGGTAGCCATTTTATTGAGAGTATTAATATTAATTAATTAATTTAATGGTGTTTTGAGTAGTAGAAGAATCATTGGATGTATTATTATTATGCGAGGTATTAAGGGATTGAGATTCACTAGTAGCATGAGATTCACTAGTAAAATGAGAAGCACTGGTAACATTATATGTATTAGTATTTATATGGAATTAGGTATTAGTGTAGGTGCTTTGATTAAACCTACTAAAATTCACACTTGCCATGTTTGTAGAAATACTTGGCATGGAGGTGAAAGAAGACATGGTAGATGATGTCATACTATTATAGAGAGGCATAAGAGAGGGTAAAGATGTGGTATAACTCATAAAATGACTTTCCTCAAATCTTTTAAAAACACTAGGTGAAGGGTAATGGGGTTCTCCAATATAAGGTCCCAAAATGAGGTTATAGATAAATGTAGGATCCTTACCTCTATGTTGAGTATTTTTATTGATGAAGAGGATCATTTCAACCATGTATTTAAGGTCACTTTCATATTATATCATTTTCATGAATAAAGAGTTAATGTTGATTGCATAAGGAGGAGTTTCATAGTTGGTAGTTCTAGTGATAACATGGATATTAATAAGAACTACGTTAGTTACCATAAAATATGTCTTAAGAAGTTTATTAGGATTAATAAAACTCATCATATTTATTTGATTTTGATCATTAGCATTGTCAAAGAGATGTTGCATGATGAAATGATTGAGATAAACACTTTTTTATTTATTTAAAATATTTAGGAGGTTGAAAAATATGGAATAAGATGAAGTCAAGTTAGTCGATGAAGTTGGATAGAAAGAAAAATAAGATAATGTATAAAATACTATGTCAAGCAGGTTGATGGAGTTCTATATGAATGAAAAATAGAATAGTCTAAAATATATTGGGTTGAGTTGGTTGATTATGTTCTTTAGGAAATAAAAATAGAATAGTTTAAAATAGATTGGGTTGACCTATTTGATGAGTTCTATGGGAAGGGAAAAATAAAATAGTATGAAATAGGCTAGGTTAAGTTGGTCGACTAAGTTTTGTAGGAAGGGAAAACTAGAATAGTATGAAATGTACTGGGTTTAACTAGTCTACTAATTTCTATAATATGATAAAATTTAAAATGGTATGAATCTGGATGATCTACTTCTAATTAAAAAAAAGAAAGATAGACACATAGGCAACTAGGTCGAGCTAGTGGATCTAGTTGTAACACATAAGACAAAATTTGTATCAATGTTGGATAATACAAGTTTTAAATACAACCTAATAATAAACAAAAAGTATCAATAATGAAATGTAGAAGCTAATTAACTATTTAAAAATAAGATTAGAAAGTCATACTAAAGGTTTTGATTGAAAGTGTAGGCTGCTAAAGATATATATTTGTTTGTTGGATAATGTTAGCCCAATATTTCAAAGTACTAACTATGAAATAAGTACCATTATCATATCCCACTAAACATAATTTCAAGGGTAAGCAAGAAGTAGCTTCTTGATGCTAACTACTTATCGATGCACCATATAAGTAAACAAATAGTTGTATTCCTAAGGTTTAATAAAGAGGGAAATACTATGCATTTTTGAAATACCATGAGATAGGTGGAAACTAAAGACCATGTTTATGTTAAAATATGCCATTGATATCATGTGTTTGTTTACTATCATTGATGTCAAAGGAATTTTGAGTTCAAGTGTTGGTTCACAATAAGATGGCTATGGTTATTGGTATGAGGTTGATTGTTTGAGCTTATTAATAGAACTTTGAGTGATCCAATGGAGTGTATTGTGAAGCATAGTGAGGTATGATGAAATGAGTGATTATAGGTATGTGGAGGTTTTTTAGGTAGTGTAAGTTTCATGTCTTTGGTGAAGATCTTTAGAGCTTCATGAGCTCAGAGAAAGAGAGATTATATTCATGTCTTGTGTGTTCAAGAAGGTTAATTCAATCTTGGGTAGTGACTTATATGGTTTAAGGAGACTTTGTTAAAGGATAATGATGGGAGATGTTTTGTATCCTATCTCAAATGTTTGGAGGTGAGTAGTAATCTTCAGAAGGTATCTTGAATATCTCAAAGTGATGTAGTGCCTAGTAGGTCTATTTGTTAGACTAGTTCTTAAGCATGGATATAGTTTGTAGAGGTATGATCATGGTGATATGTTTTTGTATGAGATTTAAGTTATATAATGTAGCGTTAGAGCATGTGAGAAAGGTTTTGAGTCAATCACATGACTCTTAGAGTGAGCCAAAGGGGTAAGTTCTTTGTTATTGGTCTTTTTTATCACATACGTTTTGCACTCGTTCCTTGATGTGGAATAGCTCATCGTGTAACACCTAATGATACAATGGTAAAACCTCTCAGCCATGGGAATGTGGTGAGATTAAGTTAACCTCTAGAGAAGGCCAGATTCCTTTCACTAAATATGATGCAACTAATAGGATACCAATTCTATGAAAATTCTGCTCTTTTAGTGTCTTTTTCTCCTAAACTAAATTTTTTATGGGGAAACAAGAGAGCATAAAACTTTATGAAACTAAAATGATGATTGCACTAGATATCTTAGTGAGTCTTAATGTTTTCTTGATGAACATAATGGAATATAAAATTATATTGAAATTGTTTTAGCACACACTCATATAACATGGGAAACAAGAGGAAATATTTATCTATTTTCATGAAAGAGAAAAGAGCTCTTTATTTTAATCAAATAATATTTTCATATGGGTAAAATACCACAATTGAATTTCTTTTGATTTAAATAAGATACATAATTTCCACAAACACTCAAATAACTAGTATATATAGATATTTCTCAGACAAGAGAGGCAAATCTTCAATTTATTTCTATTCCAAAGGTTATAGCTTATAGAAAATACATTCAAAATGCAAAAATTATATCTTATAATAGCAAAAGGATGATTTGGGCCATGGGGCCTGCCCATCTTTATACAAAAAATCTCATAGATGAGATGCAGTCATCAAAATTTGAACACCTAGTTAGAGAAACCATGCATATCAAAAACTTTATGCAAAAAGGGGTGAGTTTCTTTATTCTTGGCATCTTGAACTTGTAGAATGGTTTGTAAAGTTTCATGCAAGAGCTAGGTGTAATCCTTGGCATGGAATGACATATTTATAACTTGAAGATCTTCATGTAAAGCTTTTTCATCTTTACTAGATAAAAATAGCTCTTTATGTAAGATGGGTGGTGCCCAAATAAAACTTGACTTTTCATGCAAAACCTTAACTTGAAAAACACAAGTGAGACTTTTACAACTTTAAGTTATAACACTTTGTCAAAATGAACCTTGAAATTCAAAATTCATGATTTTACACTTTTACCAATTTATACTTGTCAAAATGGAAATTGTAATTTGCAACCACATTTTTTACAACTTTCACATTATCAAAAAATATAAAGTGTAAAATATGTTTTCTCTTTCTCAAGAAGAGTTATAAAAAATAGCTTCACCTTCATGATTACAAATTTTAAATTGTTTTGAAAATGAAACTACAACATGTGAAATATTAAATAGAGAGAAATTAATCAATATTCAAAATCTCCTCATCCTTCTTGTCATTCTTGGCCTATAGTTTTTCAACATATGCATCAAGGGCATTAAAATTTTCATGTATTCATTATGGATCTAGCCCACAAGAGTAGATATTAGAGGCTACACAATCTGGTTGAACATTGAATAATTATTTCCTAAAAATCCTTATCCCCTGCATTTTCATCATCATCTTATCAATTGATCTTTCATACCTGATAAAGTGGTGGATGGAACTTAGGGTGAAGATTGTGTCTTTTATAGATTCTTTCTCAACTATTTCCTTGAACTTGTTTTGGACCTCTTCCACCTGAAGGATATTATTTTCATTATCTACTATTTGGCATGAAATTGTGCTCATCATCCCATCTATATCATACAATACATCAATTACCTTGTCATGTTCCATCTTGGCTTGGTGATCAGATTTTGTTAGTACTCTTATCCAAAATTAAGTATCCATGTGTAGTTCCTCATACTCAGCATCATTCCTCAATATCTTCTCAATAATAAGGGTATTCATATCAATTGATTTTACAACTATTAATTTGGGATAATACAAGTTTAAAGTTTGAATCTCTCTTTCATATTTATTGACCTGATCTTTCAAGGTATTATTTTTCTCTCTAATTATTTCATAGTGGTCCATCATTATTGTAATGACCTTATTTTTTTAGTCATTATTTATTCTGACCATTCTTTTATAACCCCTCCCATATTAGCCATCTCTTAGACCAAATCAATGAAAGCTTGATATAGAAATTGACTGATTGGTTGCACTTCATGTGGTTATTGCAATGGTTCATTTGGCTATCTAAATTAATTTAATGCATCTTTAAGCTTCTCCACCTTTCTCTTTAGTTTATCCTTGGTGTCTTTGTCATGATCAATCCTTTCAAAGAGAAAATTGATGCCAAATTGCACATCATGTTTGAGCCACTCTCTTATCAGTCATCCAAAGTAAATTTTGGAAATCTGGTAATCGACCACCATAAGATTTTATTTTGATTTATCTAGTGGGGGGACTAAAATTTCAACATATATTTCTCCCTTATCATCATTAAATATCCTAAAGAAGTCCCTAGGAGTGATTTTGGACTTCTTCTTGACCTCAAAGAGACCAAACTCTAAAGTTATAAGATTAACCATCTATTTTTTCTTCTTCCCTAATGACTGGGCTAGCCAACTAGGAGTAGCTTCTTGTTATTTTGACACTATCTCTAAAGAATCAATAGCTAATGTAGCTACACTAGAAGATACTATAACCATTGTAGACTCTTGGGTAGATGTTTCCATTAGTTGTTCAGGAGGTTCCTGTGAAGGTTCACTTTCATCAGTAGGTTGAATATCAACATTTGCATCAAGAACCCATGTTTCTCCAATCTCCACTAAAGGATCTATAACAATAATGGAAATGGATTAGGTAGGGACAATGAAAATATCTATGTCTATTGGGGAAATGGAAGATGGAATAGACGCAGGGGTTATGAATCTAGGGATAGGTGGAAGGGTGGAAGCTAAAGCATTGAATGTTCAATCAAATGCATGGGACCACTCAGGGTTGATGATGTAAGGAAAATGAGTGGAGATGAAAGTGAAATAGTACTTACCTCAAAAGTTGGGGTAGCCTATGGGACTAAAGTCAGGATGACTGAGTTCATAGATTTATACTATTGGGTGGTGTTATAAATTAATGGTGATGAAATGGACGGGATTATAAATGGAATGAAAAGAGGGAATGGAATGAAAGGGGAAGATGAAATTGGAGGAAAGGAAAGTGGAGTGGAAACATTAAATTCCACTTATGGGTAACCCTCAGTGTCTACTCGACTCAATTATGTTAGTTTCACTTGGATTATTGTGGTTGGAATGAAAGGTGAAGTAGAAACTATAGATGTAGGGGGAATGGAGGTAGGAGGTGGTGTTGACACCAAAGGTGCTAAAACCTAATGTGTTGGATGAGAAGAAATAAGAGGAGTTGTTGAAACCTCTAGAATTATATAAGTGGGAGGGGGTGAACAATAGGGATGGGGGTTGTTATGATGATAGTTATGGGATTAGAAGTTTTAGAAGATTCTATCATTATTGTATCTTTAGGTGAAAGATCTATTGATTTTTCTATAGCTTCTTCCTCTCTGCTAGATTTTGCTTTCTTTGTCTTCTTCTTCTTCTTCTTCTTCTTCTTCTTCTTCTTCTTCTTCTTCTAAGGCTCCTCTAATTATTTTTCTATCCCTCTTATGATGGAGTGATCCCCTTAGCCTTAAGCTTTAAAAGCTTTTCTATTACCCCAATTATTTCTCTTATGATCTGTACTCCCTTGATCCTTTGCCAATTGATAGTTATGTTAATTACATGGGTTTTTCTATCAAATAGAGACAAAGACTCTAGAGCTAACCACCTCACTACTGGAAGGGGTTGTGTGATGACCTATGTATAATAGATCAGGTCCACTCTAGTATCATCATCTACCAAGTCATCTAGAAATGGTGCTAGATCATAATCTTTGATTTGTTTAAGGGACATCCTAGAATAATCCCTCATTTTGACTACTTCCTCATCATCACAATCTTCCCAATAATCCTCATAGTATGGCAAGTGAGAATATGTAGCAAGTTCCAATGTGCAAGTGATATTGCCATAGACATCAAAAAATGGCCTAGAATCTAAATTTTTTAGTGTCATTTGACACATTTTAGCCTCAACACACTTGGACTTAAGAAGGGATTGGCATGTGTATCACCTAATATAAATAGGTAAATGTATTCCTACCTTGCACCTATTAGAGATGAGCTTGTGTGTCTTTACAAACTGCCTGACCAACTCCATTAGTGCCCATTTATCACTAACATATCTAGGGAGTGTGTAGGGATAGCCACTGAATTTGACTACCCTGATGTGAGATAAGGTGGGGAATTGTATGAAGTAGGAGCCCCATTAGCTAATTTCATCCACTATTTCTTTTTATAACCTTATTCTCCCAAGTTCCTTGTCAAACATGATAATGATGCAATAGATGAAAGCATCATTTACTTATCTGAAGTACTACTTACTAGCTTCTAATGTGAGATTAAGTAGTAGTTATATACTCTATTTATTTCATTCAAAACTATGTTAAGACTTGGGTATAATTTCCCTTTGGTAAAAATGTAGATAATATAAGAGTGCATGTAGAATTTGTTGTGTTGTGGAGCTTATTTATAAATTACATTGTATTTTCAAATACTATACATTTTAAATGTATTGTACACTCTATGTGTATTGTCATTAGGGTTCAGGGGTGGCAACCCCAAAAAAGTAGGGGTTTAGAGGTGGCAACCCCCAAGGGTGGGTTCAAAAGTAGTAGTGCTTGACAAATGGAGGTTTAGGGGTGGTAGCCCCCATAGAAAATTCTAGACTCCTTTTAATGGGAAACTATTTTGGGTTGATTCTACCCATGGTTTTGGTACCCATTATTTTGTAATACCACTTTATTGATGTATTATGTATTGATAGATATTTCATAAGTAATACATTATGAGAATAAGGGTTTGAGAAGAAAGAACAAAGTGTGTGAATTTATATCCAAATTTAGGAGGGTTTGTTAAGCATAGGTCCAAATAATATTTGTGTATTGTAATTGTGAGAAAACTAATCTGAAAGTGGTTTGTACTCTCATGGCTTGTAATAAAATCTAAATAAGTGTTTCTTAGTGGATGTAGCCCACATTGGGTGAACCACATTAAATCTAGTCTTTTTCATGTTTATTTTTGTTCTTTTTACATCTCTATTATATCTATTATTATTGTGATTCTATGAAATTATTGTGCATCAATTTCTATATGTATTCCTAACAACTAGTATCAAAGTTTCAGGTTGTATTTTCTAAAGTGTTGAGTCACAGGAAGGGTTATTAGCTCAAGTAGGAGTTATGGCTAATGATCGCATATCAAAATATGAAAATTTTAATGAATAAAACTTTGGTCTAAAGAAGATGCAGATGGAGGATTACCTATATTGAAAGGACCTCCATGCTCCACTGGGAGTATAAGTAAAGCATCCAATGAGTATGACAGATGAGGCTTGGGAGCTACTTGATAAGAAATCACATGGGGCCATCAAGTTATGCCTTGCATCTTTAGTCATATTCAATATATCATAGGAGAAGACCAAAAAAGGTCTCATGAATGCATTAGGGAAGATATATGAGAAACCCTCTACTTATAATAAAATATTTTTAATGAAAAAGTTATTTAATATGAAGATGTCTAAGAATGGTTTAATTTTTTATCATCTAAATGAATTCAATATGGTTCTGAATATGTTGAATTTTGTAAAAATAGATTTTGATGATGAAGTTATGGATTTTTTAATTTTTTGTTCTTCACCAGAGATTTGGAATAGCCTAGTAATAGTTGTGAGAAACTTGGTCTCTAATAATGCTAAGTTGAAGTTTGAGGATGTCATAGTAGTAATCTTTAGTGAGGAAATATGATGGAAAAGCTCCTATGAGACTTCTACTTCAAGTGATGATTTAGTGATGGAGAGTAGAGGGAGATAAAAATTTAGAGGAAAATGAAAGTGTGGAAATTCAAATGGTCCTAGAAGGTCAAAATCAAGGGCCAGGATGGTATGCTGGCACTGTGGAACGACTGGGCATGTGAATAAGGATTGTTGGTCTCTTTAAAACAAGAACAAATATTAGGAAGACACTAAGGAGGTGAATGTGGCAACAAATAGTGTTTGTTAGGATGCATTAATTCTCTTTCTTGACAATATTGTTGAGTCTTAGGTTTTAGATTTAGGAGCTTCTTTTCATGCTACACCATATAGGCATTATTTTATTAATTATGTTCAAGGGGATTTTAGACATGTTTACCTTGGTGGTGATGATCCTTGTAGTATAGTAGGAAAATGAAATGTTTAAATCAAGATTTAGAATGGGAATAGTTAGCTACTAAAGAATGTTAGGCATGTGCCTAAGTTGAGACAAAATTTGGTATTTGTAGGATAGCTAGGCAGTGAAGGTTGTATGGTGACATTTAAAATAGATTCTTGGAAGGTAACCAAGGGTGATCTTTTGGTAGCAAGGCTAAGAAGATTGGTACATTATAGTTATCAAGTAGTGATAATTATTCTAATTTAGTGGCTACAGATGTAGATGAAACTTTGTGGCATAATAGGCTCATTCACATGAGCCAAAAGGGTATACAAAATTTGAAGGATCAGTTACCTAAATTGAAAGGATCTTATTTAGATTTTTATGAAGACTATGTGTATGGAAAATAAAAAAGGGTAAATTTTCTCAAGTTTGGACCTACGAGGAAGGAGAATAAAATGGAGTTGGTTCATTCAGATGTATGGGGGTTGGCTTAGGTATCTTCTATGGGTGGGTCATCTTATTATGTCACTTTTATTGATGATACAACTAGGAAATTTTGGGTGTATGGAATTAGGATAAAATATAATTTATTTGATCTATTTAAAAGATAGAAAGCCTTGGTTGAGAATGAAATAAGACTCAAGTTAAAATGTCTCAGGTTAGATAATGGTGGGGAATATTGTAGCAATGCATTTTTTTATTAGTATTTAAGGAATATAATTCATAGATAGAGGAGGTTCAAAGAACTCCATAGAAAAATGGAGTGTCAAAAAGGATGAATAGGACTATCATGAAATGTGTTAGGAGCATGAGGTTGTATGCAAGACTACCTCTTTAGTTTTGGGTAGAAGCAATAAACACAATTATATATCTAGCAAATAGAGGTCCTTCATCTACTTTTGATGGAGTCATACCTAAGAAATCTTGGTGTGATGAGAAGGTTGATTATTCATTTCTTCAAATATTTGGTTTTAAATCCTTCATTCATATTGATAATGATGATAGGACCAAGTTAGAGGCTAAGTCTAAAAAATGCACCTTTATTGGTTATGGTGAGGATGACTTTGGTTTCTGAATTTGGATTCTTAAGGACAAGAAAATATTTAGGTCTAGGGATGTTATCTTTAATGAAAAATTCATGAATAAACAATAGGTATAGGATCATAAAGAGGATTCTAGAAAAGAGTACATAGTATTGGAGGACATTACAGATGATAAAGTGTCTAAGAAACTAGTTCAGGCACCTACTCCATAAGAACCCCAAACTCCTATGGTGAGAAGGTCTTCTATGGTAATAAGGGAACCTGAACATTTTTCTCCATCTCTTAATTATTTATTACTCACTGATAATGTAGAGGCTAGAGTGCTTTGAAGAAGAAATGCATATAGATGTTAGAAAGAAGTGGGAATAAGTTATGGATGAGGAGCATTAGTCTCTCTTGTAAAATCATACTTGAGATTTGGTAACCCCACCTAAAGGTAAGAGAATATTGAAAAAAATGTGGGTGTATAGATTTATATAATATGATGGAGGTAAGAAAAGGTACAAGGCCCAGTTGGTGGTAAAGGGGTTTACACAGAAGAAGGGAATTGATTTTGATGAGATTTTTTCCCTAGTGGTAAAGATGACTTCTATTAGGACTATTCTAGGGATAGTGGTAGTAGAAGACTTACACTTAGATTAGTTGGATGTTAGGACTATGTTCTTTCATAGTGAATTAGATCAGGATTTGTATATGAAATAGCCACATGGATATGAGGTCATAGGAAAAAATAAAATGGTGTACAAACTAAAGAAGAGCTTGTATGGCCTGAAACAAGCCCCATGATAGTGGTACAAGAAATTTTATAGTTTTATAATAGATCAGGAATACTCTAGGTGTCATTCAGACCATTACATATATATCAATAAGTTTGATGATGGTGATTACATTATCTTTTATTTGTATGTCGATGACATGTTAGGTGCAAGTAAGAACATGTAGGACATAAAGGTACTCAAAGAATAGCTTAGTAATTCCTTTTCTATGAAGGATTTGGGAGTATTAAAACAAATCATTTCTATGAAAATAACTTGAGATAGGAAGGAACAAAAGATGAATTTATTCTAGGAAGAGTACATCAAAAAGGTCTTGGAGAGGTTTAGTATGCAGGATGCTCAATTAGTTGGGACTCCTTTGGCACGTCATTTCAAGTTATCAAAGAAGCAATGTCCAAAAATAGAGGAGGAGAGAATCTAGATGTCACATGTACCATACTCATCAACTATTGGTAGCTTGATGTATGCCATGGTGTGCACTAGGCTAGATATTGCCTATGCAATGGGAGTAGTAAGCAGGTACATGAGTGATCTAGGTAGACAACACTAGAAGGTAGTGAAGTGGATCCTTTGGTATTTGAGAGGGACCATGGGGATATTTTTAATCTATAATGGATTAGATGACACTTTATATGGTAATTTAGATTCAAACATGGATTGAGATTTAGATAGAAGGAGTATAATAGGATGTGTATTTACTGTAGGTGACACAATGGTGAGCTAGATTTCATGACTATAGAAACTTGTGGCTTTGTCAACCATAGAGGCTAAGTATGTTATTGGCATAGAGGCAAGCAAATAAATTATTTGGTTATATCAATTTCTTGAATATTAGGGGCATAAGTAGGAGGAAAGTAAACTATATAGTGAATTCAGAGTGTTATACATCTAATAAAGAACTCTAATTTCTACTCTAAGATGAAACATATATAGTTAAGGTTTCATTTCATCATAAAAGCTTTGGAAGAAGAGAATTTTGAGCTCAAGAATATTCATACTAGTCAAAATTCTACAGACATGATGACCAAGGTGGTCACAAGGGAGAAACTGAAGCTATGTTTAGTTTCGGTTAGTCTTCATAGTTGATAGTGAAGGATTAAGAATCTTGCTTAGAGGAAATCAGTCTCTAAGTGGTATATTGTTGTGTTGTGGATCCTATTTCTAAATTATAATGTATTCTCAAATACTATACATTTTAAATGTACTGTACACTCTATTGTATTCTCACTGGGGTTTGGGGCTGAGTTGAGCCCCAAGAAGGGGTTCAAGAGTGGAAATCCTCAAAAAGTGGGGGTTTAGGGGTGACATCCCTCAAAAAATGGGGGTTTAGGGGTGGTAACCTCCAAAAAAATTTTATAGACCCCTTTTAATGGGAAACCATTTTGGGTTAATTTTGCCCATGGTTTTGGTACCCATTATTTTGTAATACCACTTTATTGATGTATTATGTATTAATGGATATTTCATATGTAATACAGTATGAGAATAAGGTTTTGAAAAGTAATAATATAGTGTGTGAATTTAGATGCAAATTTAGGAGGTTTTGTTGAGCACAACTCCAAACAATATTTTTGAATTGTAATTGTGAGAAGACTGATCTGAGAGTGGTTTGTACTCTCATGGCTTGTAATAAAATATGAGAAAGTGTTTGTTGGTGTATGTATCCCACATAAGGTGAACCACATTAAATATAGTCTTCTTATTTTTCATTATTATTTTCTATTCTTTTTTATCTCTATTTATATCTATTATTATTATTATTCTATGAAATTGTTTCGCATTGATTTTTGTATTTATTCCTAATAGAATTTACCAGTTGTATGCACCTCCAAATTCTTATGAAGGGAATAAATTATTAAATGGGCCAATGAATGTATTGTTTCTTTTTTCAAATGACCTAGATATACTAGTACATCCACTCTTGAAAACACTTAGCATCAAGATTGCTAGTGACCTCGTACAACAAAATGATAATGTCTCCTACTTCATCAATTAAATTAGGCCTATACATGGTCTTCGGTAACCTAGTGGAGGAATGTTTGGGGTATTTGAGCCACTATTTATTGATCACATTTTTTCACCCATCTTAATTATCTTTGAATCACTATGTGGATGCCTTTGAATTTATATCTAGGTAACTCTCAAATTCTAGGATTACAAATATTGAGCTAATAAAATTAGGGTCTAGATTTAGAATCTTTCCCCTTTCTTATTGTAGACTTCTCTTCTATTAGGATAATATTTTTGGGACATTTTAAGCACCAACTCAAGGATCTAAAATAATAGTGGGAAGGTTACAACTTGTGTAAGGCTAGAGTCATAAATACTTTAGACCCAATCATTGTTACTATTTGTGCCTATCTGAGCCCAAAAATCTCCTAGGTCAATGTGACCAAAATCAGTATCTATTATTTATACAACATTAGACTCCAAACTAGGATTCACCCTAGGGCCTTTAGATTTGAACTACATTTCCTTAGGAGACATGAAAATTGAGGTTATATGAAAAAGCAATAATGAAAGTTGGCAAGATTTGTAAGTGTTTAAGGTAGTTATATCCTCCAGCAGAGATGGGATATGTTTTGAGTAGGTTAAAGTTCCATGAAACTAGAAGTTTCTTGAGGTAGGTGGAAGTTTTATGAAGATGGAAGGTTTTTTAAGCAATGTAAACTTCTGTGGGGATGAGAGGTGTTTGGGATAGGTCAATTTTTTTCAAAGATATAAAAGATTGTAGGGGTTATAGGTGTTTGAAACAATGATAAAGCCCATAAAGGTCAAAGGTGTTCGAGATAGGTCTGAAGTCCATAAATATATTGGAGGATTTTGTATAATATTTTTTGGTTTTGAAAAAAAATATATGCTTGGGAGTATTCTACTCAACCAAGCAAAAAATCTATATTTTGATTATGAAATCTCAAAGGGAAAACTAAGGGTTTTTTGGTAATTGAATGTTTTTGGAAATAAAACCTTAAAACCCCTAGAAGACTCTAAAATATTTGACTATAACCTAAACACTTGAAATAAAAACAACCCAAAAGAACCCCCAAACTAAACAATCTTAATGAAACCCTAAAATTGGAAAAAATAACTTTACGAGAAACTATAAATAACTCAATAGATTCATTCAAGTGTAAGAATAATGGAAAAAATCACAAATAAAGTACCATGAAAAAGAGTTAAGATGATGTGGAAGACATTTAACAGTCATGGCTTGAGGGTCAATGGTGTGGCATAAGTCATTATCAAATCTCAATAAACACACTTAGAAAATAAGTAAATGATAATCAAACCCCCAAATTTACTTAGTCTATATAGAAAACCCCTATAATTAATGTAGCTATAATGGTTAGTGGTAGAGATAAGAGCTTTTTGGAGTAGGTCCCATGTCTGTAGGAAATGAATGGCTTGGTTTAGTAGAAGGTATAACTCACCAAGCACTTTACACATTTGCAAATGTGTAATGTACACTTTAGGTTTTAGATTATATGATAGTGTAGTATTTATGTTTTGTGTGATCTAGAGCCTGCCATGTATTTTTCACATTTGTAAATGTGTAAAGTGTTTGTTGAGTTCTATATTTTATGAGTTTAGATGCTTTGTGGGATGCTAATTCCATCATGAATTTTTCATGCTTATAACTTGAAAAATGCATGGTGAGTTTTAGATTCTAACATGTTAAAAGGTGATTACTTTGAGGGATCTAGATCCTGGTAAGCACTTTGCACATTTTCAAATGTGAAAATGCATCCAAAGTTCTATATTTTTTAGTGTAAAAGGGAAAGATGGGTATTTGGTGGTTTCAGGGGATTTTTTTTTAAAATTGGATCTCCCTTAGAATATCAGAGGTAATGATATTTTTGAGACAAAAATATCGACATTTTTGGTGACCTCTATGGGGTGATTGCTTTTTAATCAATTTTAATCTAGTATCCCTCTAGACATTGGGCATGGAGTCAATTATGGCTTTGAGAAACTTTAGCCTAGGGATGAATGGATTGAAATTTGCCTAGACATGACAAAATAGGAAAAACATAGACAAACAAAATGAGGGAAAAACAACACCACCTAAGGAAAAAAACTCCTAATGAGTTGACCTATACATAACCACTTATTAAAAGACACAACTAACCCTACTATATACAAAATTTAAAATTCTTAGAATGAGTTCTTACCTCAAAAGCAAGATTTGAGGTATATCCCATTGATTGGGATAAGAAATTCTTCTCTATCAAGCTTAGAGCATTGGAATACATTGGCTCCTTTGTACTGAGTAATAATGTATAGATTGGTTCATATTGCATAAAATTTGGTATGCTTTCTTAGTTTAGCCCTATCTGCATCCCATTTGAGGACCATGTCTCCTTCATTAAAGTTTCTTTTAGATGCCTTTTTGTTGAAAGTCTTCTTTGTTTAGACTTGATTAGCTTCCAAGAACTTCATTGCTTGGTTCTTGATTTCTCCAAGTTCCATGAGCTCAGCCAATATCACCATCATTACATCATTATCAATCAAGTCTAATTAGTGATTGAGCTCTATAGATGGTAGCTCAATTGATATTAGGGCTAAAGCCTCTCTTCCATATACCAGCATGAAAGATGAATTACATATAGCTCTCTTATGGGTGATCTTATCATCCCAAAGATCTGATTTCAACTTTGTATGCCAAGATCTTTGGTTATCTTCTATTATTCTCTTGATAATCCTGATAAGGTTCTTTTTGGTTGACTTATCCAAGCCATTACCCTAAGGATAATAATTAAAAGAAGTGATCAAATACACATTATGCTTCTTTATGGACCATTCACTAACTTATGTGCCCATGAAATATTTAACATTATTAGAGATAATGGTATGGGGTACACCAAATCTTGACACTATGTTATCCATAAAATCTAGAATTGATGCCTCCATAGCATCTTTTAATACAATTGCTTCAGTCCATCATGTGAAATAATCTATTGTTATGAGGACCCATTTGTGTCATGCACTTTATGGTAGGTTTATCATGCCCATAAAATCCAATCCCCATTGGTAAAATGGTTGATCCACTTGAATGGACCTAAGAGTAAAGGTTACTAACTTTTTCTTGCCAATGAAGTAGGCACACTTTTCACATTTTATCACCCATTGGTGGGCATCTTTGAATAATTCAGGCCAGTATTATCCTCTTCTCATTATTTTGATGGTCATGGTCCTTGAAAATAAATGTCCTCCTTAAGGGCCATCATGAAATTATTGAAGTACCTTAGGAACTTGATCATGCTCAATACATCTTAACATAACTCCATGTATATCCTTTCTAAATATTACTCCATCAACAAGGACATAAGGAATAAAATGGAGTCTATAATACCTTTTCTTATACTATTAAATATCATATGGATACTCATGATCTACAAGAATTTGGTCATGTCTTGGATCCAATTGTTGAAAATAAGTAGGTTGGTTAGCTAAGACATATTTTGAGCATATACTACTTCAGGTGTTGGTTCAATAGTTTTAATATCAAAAGCTAGCTATTCACATAAACCTTTTTTCTTACCAACTCCACCCTTTAGTTTTAGGCCCTCTTGCTACCATAAGGCTCACATTCATCATCTCACTATGCCCAACTACTTATCTTATAGACCGACCCTATCATTATAATGACCCATATCACATGTACACTACAAAAAGCTTAAAGCATGATTTATATCTTTCACTTGTAGTTATAGACCTTTAGAGGTTTTCTACCCTATTGGACACTTACATTTTTACATAGGGACACTAGCATTTATGCCACTATCCAATTTCCTTATCATGTGTATGTACCTCAAAATTCATCCAAATTGAAAATATTTCAAAACATATGGGTTGGCCTATTTGTCTTATCTAACCCTTCTATGAGATATTTTCAAAAGGTGTGATATAAATACAAACTAAATCCTACTCATTATCCATCTATAAAATACCAAGCAAACACCTATTCAAGCTCATTCAATCAATTGCATAACTAGGTTATACAACTCTATTCTTCACTATTTCTATATCAATCATAGGAGTATTCATATTATAGGTTTGAAGTATTCAAATAACAACCCATGGTTATTATTTGTCAAGTTAAAAGTCAAATCATTGTATGCCTATGCATATAACATATTGTACCCTTATGCACAAATAATCCCAAACTTAGGGGAGAACTACATATGTTTGAGGCCCTCTTTGGAGTATTGACTATGTAGGTAGTTCTTATTGACAAATAGGTCTTTGAGGTCATCTTGAATTTGTGATCCCACTAACCTATTTTTCGTAAGGTGACCTAACTTAAGGTGAATAACTAAGATTTTAACTATACATAGTCATATAGAGCCTACACATATGATCCAAATACATCAACATAAATATGACATAAAACCCTAACATGTAAAACCAATCATTATTTAATAAAACAAATATTCCATACATGAAAGAGGTGTTGAGCCATGAATGGAAGAATCAATGCAAGTGTTCATAGGTCAACACAAGTGTATAGGCCTCAAGAAACAAAATTTCAAAAATTTAACCACTGTATCTTAAGCATCAGTATTCCTACTTCCACCTATATACATCTTAGATCTTGTTTCACATATATACACATGCTCAATATTCTCTTCTTTGTGTTGAAATTATTATAATATCAATTGGCATTATACTTTTTATATTTTGTAATTTCTTAGATTCAATATATTGTATTATCTAAATTAATTTAATTAGTTTATTTTAACATAGTTTTACTCATCCATTTTATTAGGCTATTCTACCCATTTAACCCCAACCAATCTTTAAAAGGGTTAAACATTTAGTGAACCCAACATCTATGTATTTATGCAACCATTTATTGCTCTAGCATTCTTCAGCTTCCTAGGGTTCTATATATTGTTGTGGATCACTTTCATTCCTTATTTTACCAAGAATAAAATGAAGGCTTTCCTGATGGAAAAATTTGTCAAATCAAGTATATTATATGAGTAAGAAGAATACTATAGTTATAAAGCAATAGATACAAAGCTAAAGTAATTTCAAATATTACCAAGTGAACAAAATTAGGCATGTTTGACACATTTCATTGATCCACCTACCCTTCAAGGTTATAATAGTCATCATCCCACTCCTATTATTCACTGATGGCCTATGTTGAGTTTCACTATTCATGCTATTAATAACTAAAATGGTAGGTCATCACATCATGGTGATGGTCAACATGTTCCTCCACTTCTTGAAATCAAATTGGATACATATTGGCTAATTTTTACATCATTTGATCATGAAAATTTCTAAAACATTCAAAATGAAATCATGGCTTCCTTGAAAACTCCAAATAATATGGTATTACCCCAAGTTCTAACATTTCCAAATAATGTATCATTACCAAAGATTCCAAGGTTTTTAAATGAGGTACCATTACCAAAGTTTCCAATTTTTTAAAATGATATATCATTACAATGGTCCCTAAATTTCCAAAGGATGTACCATTACCAAAAATTCCAAGACTTTAAAATGAGGTTAAATTATTAGAGGTTCAAAAAATTTCACACATGAAAATCTCAAATAAATTGTTCATAATGATGAAACATCCATTATTCCTATGTTCCAAATAGATGGTTAATTACAACCAATGATTACATCTCTGTAAACTTTAAAAATTCCTACTAATTATGTCTATGGTGAGTACTATAGGAGAATTACTAAGGTAAGTTTCACTCATCAAATTAAAAATTGTTATACTATAATGCTACTACTAATTATAACATCATCAAAAAACAACCTCTTGAGAAGTGTGTATTTTATCCTTATTCACAATAGTTTATCCTAATAATGTTACATTTATTTTTTTGCCATGAATATCCTTCTAAAAATATCATTCAATATGTACATTATTTTGAGTACTGGGATAAATATGAGCAAATATTGTTAAAATAATTCCATGAAAGCCTCACACAAGAATCTTGGACTGGTTCTATAATTACCAAATGGTTATTTAACTACATTCAATCACTTACAATATGTTTTTATATTTAGTAATTAATACACATAATGTACCCAAGTTTACATTACAACATTCATAAAACTTCAAACAATATGATGATGATTCTATTCAAGAATATGCCATTTGATTAAAAAATGCATCATGTCCTTAGCATATCAACCTTTAGATTTAGAACTATAATTCATATCTAGTAGTGGTATTGCTTCTCCATTCAAATAAAGGGAACTATTCAAATGTTACACCTCATTAAGTCACTCATATATGGATGTGCATAGATATGATTATTTCCTACATAAATATAATAAAGCATTAAATACATATCTTACAAGGTACAAACACTTTGTAAAATATACATATGATGGAAATTTATTGCCAAGGGAATATAATGAACAAATATGTGGAATTAAAAAAAATCATAGGACTCTTTTATTATAATAGTTACTCAATACAGGACCAATACTAGATGGACATACCCTGCAACCACTTCCAAGTACACCAAGTAAAAAACATCCTCACTAAAAGGATTTGACAATTACATTATTCATGGGTAGATCTTATTTTCATCATAATCATATTAACCCTTTGGAAAAATAAACCTATTATAATGTAAGACATTTTTCACAACTTGGCTATAATATCAAAGACTTACATCATAAGGGGAGTTGGAAAGACTCATTATGCTATATCATATTACCAATTACTTGTGGTACATGTGTTGTCTAAATGAAATTTTGGGTCATGATTCAAACATATCAACATAATTTACATTGGAAAAATTTTGTTGCAAGAGCATCCAAGGGTTCGTGCAATATTGCATCAAGAAAAAAAAGAGTGGTATGTATTCATGTTGTCTTATTTATGTGTTTGTATTTATTGACATGATGAAGATTATACAAATTAATATTAGCACTTATAAACTTTATTATCATAAATCACATCAAATAAGGATCAATTTCATATATCTACATGGTTACAAGCAAGTTGGTTGAGTCTCTCAATCATTGGTATAATTTGAGATGTCACTATGTGTATTGAAGGAAAAAATGGATAAATTATGGGGAAAAGGATAAAATGGTATCAATATCTTATCTCAACCCAAATATAATTATATATTTTTATTATTCTCGAAGATTAGTTCAATTTCAAAAAAAATCATCTCAATCGAAGTCTATATGCTCAAGTTATGGCCTTTGGAAATTGGTGGATTTTCATAGTGACAAAACCACTGATCTACATATGGTGATAGTTTCACAACTGTCAATGATGGTTTTGAAACTAGTAGTGGTTCTAGCCTACAAATAGGGGAATTTATATACTAAATGAATTTAAAATAAGAGTAACAGACCATAAATATTAATGCATGGATTTGGAGCATTTCTAAGGGGCTAAGGAAGGTGAAGAGACATGGGAAAAGGGAGAAAAATGTTAAGAAATATCTAGTATTAGGTAGAGGAGTGAGTTTCATCACTCAAATATATTTCCAAGTGATAAAGGGAGAACTCCAAGGAAGAAAAAATAAGCTGAAGGTGAACTGTTCTATAAGAGACTAAAAGTGTATGTTATTATTCATGTTTTTGTTTCAATAAGCCTATATAAGCATGCATGTGAGAGTGTGCATAATTATTTGTTAATGTTTTGAAGTTGAAATAAATGAAGTTATGTGTATCTTTTAGTTTTGTGCTCAAGTGTGTCCATGGGAGAGTTTGAGTGTTATATCCATGCATCATAGAGGTAAAGGTAATCCTTAACTGAACCCCCTCTCTTGTGTTTACATCATTTAGTATCAAATGAAGGTATTTCCTTGTTGGGTTGAGTTTTTAAGTCTATTAAATGAGTCAATTATAGGCTATGCAATATAAGTCTACTCGAGTTTATTTCAAGTTGGGAAAAATATCTTACATAGGTGAGTGGATGAGTTTATTGTAGGTGTGAGAGAAGTCTTACAAGTTGAGAAGAAGTGAGAGAGGCTCTTTTTTTAGTCTATTATAGGTTATTAAAGAGAATCCCATTTTTAAATAGGATATGACACACAAAGTAAGAATATCACTAGAGTTACAAGACTTTTTTGAGATGTTGAATGAAGTCCAAACAAGATTGAACATGATGGGGGATGCACAAATTGAAGAAGGAATGTTGGAGATGTTGTTATCCCTAAAATAAAAGATGGATGCCTTGGAGAGAGCACCAAATAGAAGATAAAAGAGACCAAAAAATGTCAAGATGAAGAAAAGAGGTAAGCCCTCTAGAAATATTATTTTATTTTGTGGTAAAAAGAGCCCAAAAGAGCTCATTAATTGGATAGTGGACTTTAAGATTTTTTTGAAGATGAGCATATTAAAGACCCCATGAGGGTGAAGGTTTTAAGCAATAGGATATATGAATTTGTATCTAATTATTGTAGATTTATGCAAGAGAGGATAAAAATAAAAGGAAAGAAGAATGTGTGGAGTTGGGAACATATGGTTTCCAAGTTGATGGGTCACATTGTGCAGTCAAAAATTCAAGTGGAGTTGATGAAGAAGCTTCATGTCTTGAGGCTCGAGAGAGAAGAAAAGATGAAGAATATTTTCATGAGGGTAAATATGAGAGGGAAGTTTCCAGACAAGCAACTAAAATTTATTCTAATTAGTAGCAATGAGAAAGGTGTGAATGAGAAGAAGGTTGTCTTAAAAGATAAAAAGAGAGAGGTTTCTATGTGAGGAGCCTAAATTTGAATTTAATATCAATAAGGAGTAGGAAGTTTTTGATAAACCCATAAAGGAAGGATTCCTCATGAAGGAGGATGTATATGTGATTATTGTTAAACTAAAATAAGGAGACCTATTGTTTGATGGGAAGGCATTTGTTGTATCTTATAAGTAGGAAGATTTAGATATTTTCTTGGTAAATGAAGAGAATGCATTTGTATTATGTATTTTAGAGGGTAGAAGGTTTAAGGAAAACTAAGGTAAGGTAAAAGTTTACTTGAAGTAAATATTAGAGTTGAAATAAGATAACAACCATAAGGATTTGAAGGTTTCCATGAAGGAAATAATGGAGAAAGATGAAGTGCAAGATAATGCACACAAGGAGATTATGGTCAAAGTATAGCCATGTGAAGGAGAATGAAATATAAAAATAATTAGGAGAGGAAAACAATGGAGGTTGTTGATAATGGCCTTTGTAAGTCCATCATGTGAGTGGAATCCATGAGAATCATGCAAGTAATAAAGAAGTGTTGGAAAGCATGTCTATAAGTCATGATGAAGAGGTTGAAGAGTGTTTATGGAAACCTTTGATTCCATTAATGTGGTTGTTAAATGTGTAGGTATAGGTATGGAGAATATGTAAAAGAAAAGGAAAAATATATGGTTCAGTCCAATGTGCTCATAGTTATGAAAATAAAAGTGAATAAGTGGTACAAGAGGAAAGTATGGCAATAATAGTTGAATAGCTGGTTGGTAAGAAGATAACAACAATAGAGGATTGTATTCAAGTCATCATGAGGATAAGATAGAGTGGCAAATTGATGGTATAAGAATGTTATCAATATGACATACAAGATGAATTTAATTTTTAGCATTTTGAGATGGGAGAGATAATTCTCACAAGATCAAGTGAAGTAGAATGGAAAGAAGAAGAAGACCTTATCAATAGGACAATGGTGGGTAGAGAAGGATATGCATCAAATATACATATCAATATATAGATATAGAGTGTAATGTTGGAATCTAAAGTTCAAATTTTGACAATAGAGGTTTTTCCAATGATCATTTAGACAAGGAGATATGAATAATGTCATTCATGTGACATATAAGCAAGTAAGGAGATAAAGGTGGTGGACATGTTTCTATAAAGAGGATTGATGAGTAAAAGTGGTGTTGCACATGTGAGAAAAACCAATATAATTATTGGACAAGAGAATCTTATGAGTCAAGGTATGCATTGTTCTTATATGGACAAGGATAGTTTAATGTTATTTTCATATGTCATGGAAGTGGTGAAAAAAGGAGATAGAAATCAACATATAGATGATATAAATAGGATGAAAATGAAATAAGACATGAATGGGATGAAACAAATGAGTTTGGTATTATCCCAATCATGTAGAGAAGAGTGTGGGGTTAAAATAGATATACATTCTATAAGATGATGTTGGAATGGAGGTGAAGGAGTTTATTGACATAACAATGATGAATGTGAGAGATTAGGAGGTGAATACTATCATAGAGGAAGTATTAGAGGCTATGGGTGATCATTTCAATACCTAAATGTATGTTGAGTGTATTAAGGTAATATTAGAGATGAGAGAAGATTTTAGAGAAGAGTTAAGCCTTGATGTATGTGATTGGTTCAAATCTAATGAAGGTTATCTCAACAATGATGGTTAAGGAACTTAGTGGAGGTGTTCATAATAAGGTGGGTTTCAACCCAAAAGAGTATGGAGAGAGAATAAAATAATAAATTGGTGGAGGTGGCTAAGCTATGGTGGGTCCAACCCCATAAAGGAGAAAAGGAAGTGTTAACTAAATTTGGCCCACATATAAAGCTTTTGTATGGTTTTACATAATGAATCAAGTTTTAGATGGAATTAGTGGTCCAAAGATCTCATATTTATGAAAAAGATTTTAAAACACTTTAAGTAAGCTTAAAGTGCAATCTGTTTATCTTTGGGAAGCAAGATTAGAGATGGGTCCAGAATTGTAAAGAGAAGGATCCAAGAAAGTTTCATAGTGTCCAAGCATTCAAGATCATGGACCAAGTTGCACAAATATTAAGAATCCATAAAAACCTTGAAATATTGATCAAAGGATTAATTTGTAAAAGTTTAAGGATGAAACTATCACCAAGACATCATCCAAAAAGGAATTGACTAGTTCACTTGGACATTTTATAAATGCACCTCAAAAAGCCACATGAGACAAAATATTGTAGCACCATGGATTTTTTCATGTCAAAAACATAATTTTTAAAATTCATGTCTTGATGAGGTTCCTAACTCAATATATAATCTTTCAAATCTTGACTTGTAGAATGAAACATTTGTGCAGACATCAAAATAAAGCTCAACATTTATATATTGGGATCCAAAAGATTGACAATCGTGCAGATGTCAATGATGGTCACGTGACTATCAAATTATGGGAATGTGGATGTCAAATTTAGGCCACAAAAAATTATTATTTGGTTCAAATATCCTAATTATGGTCACACAAATGTCAAATACATTCACACAAACATCAAATATGAGCATGTAGATGTCAATTTTAAGCTCATGAGTTATCCATTTGAGTTCAAATGGTGGGTCCTAGGATATCACATGCTTACATTACTTCATACATTACAATAAAATGGTATAAGTTAAATTATGAAAGTCCAAAGATCTAGATCAAGGGCTTGTGTTGCTTCGTACATCATGATCCAACAATGCAAGTGAGGCCAATAGGGTCGGTGTATCTCTAGGACAGGTGAGGGGTTACCAAATGGAATAACTGAATTAGATTCCCAAGATAAGTAATGGCTCATGAGAATCTCATATAAATAAAATTAATGAGCAAGGTTCAAATTCAAAATACTAAGGGATCTTCAATAAGAGGTCAACATGTGACCAAGGTCGAATTAAGGCAAGCAAGTCTTACAAGGGTCATTATTATGCCATTAGAGCTAGGCTAAATGCCATTAAAGGGACACATTGATATAGTCAAGATGATCAATGATAAAGGGGCACCATTGAAGCTAAATATAAGCCTCTAGTTTGAAGGTTTGTATCATGCAAGGTTATTTCTATAACTATGTTAACCATTATTAAATAAGGATCCATGTAAGTGGTGAATTATCAGTTCCTACAATGACATAATGGGTCTATTTGGACCTATTTGGATCAAGAAAGATGTTATGTAGTCTATAGGTCTATATCAATGTAAGTACTATAGTAAAACCAATAATCTTATATTGGTTTTACACCTATAAAAGAGACCTATGATCCAAACATATAAATGGAGTAGATATATGAAATTAATGAAGGAGTGTCCTGAGCAATACTCTTCAATAGGTAGCTACCTAAAATAGACACAACCATGATTCTGTTAGATCCATGAGCATGAAATTTTTGTCTTCAGTGGGAGATGGTATGAGGGACCTGTAGACACCAAAATAGTGTCAACCCCCCCTTTGGTCCCTTTCTAACTTCAACATGCCTAACCTATACTTTATTAATTTAAAATACTTATTTTAAATTAATAATCCCCCCTAGACACCTCACCTTATATTCCTAGCTCTTAGGCCATTTATCACCCTATGACTAATCATAATTACCTAAGACCTAATTTTAACTCTCCCACTAACTCTCGCGCTTATTAAACCCGCCTTTGGACCATTTAAAAATGACAACTGAACTTGGCATATGGAAGAATAGGCAAAAGGCTAAAAATAGCCTTTTTTCCCATTCTCTAGCTGCCAACATCAGTTAATAATCAACCGATGCCGGTAGTATCACCGACGTCAGTTGCTTAAAACTAAATTATGACCTCGACTGTAGACCCGAATGCAAATTCTCTTGCTCCCGAATTTTGAAAGATCAAAGGCAGGCTTTGGGACGAGGCATCAGCAATCTATCATCACTCTCTAGGCTATAGAAACTCTACAAAATTCACTCCAGACATTGGAATAAAAGGTTGTACGAAGTCTCCTACATCAGCCGCATCAAGGACAAGCATCCTGACACTCTTGGTTCTCCACTAAGTAGAGCTAAGTATTCTTCTATTTCATTTCAATATTTTAGAAGCATTGGTAATTAGTTTCCATTGAATATTCTTGAGTATTGTTGATAGACAACCTAACTTTCCTCTCAGAGAGGCTGAAAAGCCTTCCTCTCATTCTTATTCTCTTTCCACCCTTGTCCTCTACCTGGGCCCTTTCCCAGACCATATTCACTATCCTACAATCCTGCACAAACTATTAAACTCCCATAGACCTCCCAGACTCCTCTGTCAACCACAGACTTTCCTTGAGACCTATCCAAGGCCCATTGCCCCTATCGACATCGACATTAAGGCCCATTGACCCTATCGACGTCGGTAGCCTAACCAACATCGGCAACATTGACCAACTGATGATGGCAAACAAACCAGCATCGGTGACTGTGAGAGGTAGATTGCAGGAATCAGGTACACATTATCTATTTCTCTTCTTTAGCCTTTCATCATTTCTCTTTCTAGAAACACTCTTTTGTCAAATAAGTGGACTGTCATCCCTCAAGGAAGTCTTTGCACTTCTGAGACCGAGCTTTGCTTGGCAGTCCACCATATATCTATCTAACATTTTCTTTGTTTAAGTCTTTCTTATCTACAGGTGTCGTCCTCCACAGCCAAAGAGGAGCTCCTTCAATCATTTAGATACGGTGCACAACTTCATTCAGGTATCATCTAACCCCAAACCATTAACCCTTAGTTTCTTATTTCTTCTGAATGTAATAGCAAAAATGAGTTAGAAACATTCTGGCACACCCGGTGGGACCCTATAATTTTCCTTGGGTTCATTTCTTCTAAAGCAAACTTTCATATAGGTGCATTAGGAAATTTTCTCTTCTTGCATCCTTCTTCTATCTCTTTATCTTGAAAAGAAATCATAAGCACAAGTTAAAAAGAACTTCTTTCTTTTTTTTCTTGTCAATCTTTCCCTGCATCTTAGAGTAGTGAAATTCATACTCTTAACCTTTTCCTCACTTGTTTGCATCCAAACAAAACATTTCAGTTTGGGTTAAAACACTATTGCATTTCATTTTTGCCTAAATGCATACTTAGCTCTCACACTTAGTAATTAAAAATGCATTATGAATAAATTGTAGTGCACATATGTTACACATCCAGACCACATTCACAAAATCAAACATCTAAACATACCTGAGACAAGGCCCGACTAGGATTTCATCACCTAGCAGATACCTTACCCTTCTTGGTAATCCTACTTAGACTTCACTACCAAGGGGAGAACCCACTTTGTTCTCTAGTAGAGTATAAACTCTAAGGGAAGTATATATTGGCTAAGCAACCCAGCTTGTCTCTGGGCTCATGAAGTGAGGGGAGCAAGCTCCTAGCACTAGGCCACGTATGGAACCTAATACAGATTTTGAGCACCAAAACTCAACCTGAAACCAACCTTAGATTGCTTCTTTTAGTACATGTTTTAAAAGCCCAACTTCTCAAACACACTCTTCTAACACATAAGCCACCACGACTCTAAAATTTATTTTTAGGAATTTAACGTTTAGAGGTTGCTTGCCTTCATCTACTTTTATATTTTTATCTAGTTTTTTGAGCTGGTAAGGATGCATTATTATGAGCTCCAAAAACAACTCAGAGCTTTCTTCTTTCTTCCAAAAACTTTCAATTTTTTGAGTTTCTAGAAATACACAGTAACTGACATTATTTTTTCCACCGACGTTGGCAACTATCTTCACTGACATCGGTTATCTGACCGACATCGGTAACTTACTTCACCGACATCAATTTTTCTACCGATGTTGGTCACTGTCAAAAAAAATTTCTTCTCAAACAGCAAGCTAAAAACTTAACCTTTTTGCTGTTAAAAATAAATTCTGGTTTTTTTAGGCTGAAACATACAGTTTTTAGAACCTGATCCTATTTGGCCTTGAATGGTTTTGACATGCAGTCAAGCTAAAACTCATGTTGACCACACAAGGCAACAACCACTCCCACTTTTGCCTTCTATATCAAGTCTCCAAATGGAGTATAATTTAGAAACTGAACGTACTCCTATCCAACCAACCCCAACTCAACATCCAATTGTTCCCAAAGGGGATCGACTTTGAAAGGTTCCTTGACCTCAATGTCAAGGCTCTTCAGCACTATCTCATGAGAATTCAAATGCGAGATCCTTTAGGGAACCCAGTTTATGGGATGCCAACTTCCTTAGTTAAAATGGCAATCATATTAACAGCGTCCATAACCCAACCCATGGTCACCCAAGACATTGCCTCAACTAACAACCCGACCATGACTAATCTTCAAAGTGTGACCTCTCCTTCTATTTCTGGACCTACCTCCATTGGGGTTTCTGTACCCCCTCAACCACAAACCATTCAACAAATTTCTACACCATTCCAAAACATAATTGTCTCCATCCCACCTACTCTTGCACCCATAAATACAAGAGTGACTACTTATCCTTTGGCTAGTGTTACCACCATCCAACCACCTTTGATGACATCAAGTCAAGTTGTGCCCTCTAGCTTCATGACACAACCACCCTTGACTTCAACATCAGTCCCTATGACTAGTTACCAATATGTTCTGCCTATACAAGCACAACCAACTATGTCATACACTCCACCTAACACCTTCTAAATGCCTTACAACCTAGGGGGCACCCCACTTGCAAATCCATCAACTGATCTAATCAAGATGTTGATGGATAAGGTGTCTAATCTTGAGACATCCGTTTCGGGTTCAAAAAATGTTCTCTCATATGAACAAATCTATAATGAACCTATTCATCCTTCGGTCCCAATCCAACCATATCCTAGTCAGTGGGAACTTCCCAAGTGTACTCGCTTTCAGAGTAAAGAGGACCCACAGCAACATCTACGAGCATTTAGACATGCTTGTTACCTTATAGCACATGATGATGCATTATTACTATGTACATTTCCCATGTCGCTTTTTGGTGCTGCCCTTGATTGGTATAGTTCTATTACCAGTCACTCTCTATTTACCTTCACACAACTAGCTCAACTATTTCTTGACCACTTTTCAATTAACATAACTAAAAAGGTCTCCATCACGGACCTATATTCTATCATACAATTCGATGATGAATCAATAGCTGATTTCATTGCTCGTTGGAGAGGTTTAATCAACCAACTCTCCTTTTCTTTACCTCAACCTAAGCTCATTGATCTCTTTTCACAAGTATGTGCCAAACACATCTCATCTACTTTGCGGGTCCAAACATTCCACACATTTAATGAAGCTTTCACCATGGCTAGGAAGCTTGAACTCCGTGCTATCGAAGAAAATAAAGTCAAACTGCATAGTAAAAATACCAATGCAAAATCAAATGACCCTTCATCCAAATCTTCTTCTTCTAATCCCAAGTCTAAGGGATCAGCAAATGTTGTGGTACTTAGACCATCATCATCAACCATAAATAACCAATCTGAACTTTCCACATCTCAAATCATTACGTGACAATTCCAACAATGATACATACAGCATCAATATACTCCAATAGGAGAATCATACACGTCTGTGTTGGATAAACTAGTCAAACAGGGAGTCCTCAACCTCCCCCAAATTCGACCACCACCTCAATTTGATCCCTCACGTGTCATCCCTGCATGGTATAGGGAGAATGACTTTTGTAATTATCACCATGTCAAAGGCCATGACACAAACAATTGTAAAACCTTCAAGAACATTGTCCAAGACATGCTAGACAAAGGTGATCTTGTCTTCGATAAGCCAAATGTGCCACCTAACCAAAACATAGACATCTTGAGACAACCTTTTCCTAACCATCCCCCTAGCCAAAATAATGTTCAAACCACAGCCGAAGACCCCCAAGAGTGTAATATACGCACGGTCGGTATGGTTTCACCTTTTGTCCCTAACCAACCTCTTCCACAAACCGAAGAGGTTAGTTAACCTATCCCTCCACCACAGGAAGAAGAACCTTCTTCTCCTAATAGTCCTCCATCTACCCCTCTTATATTGGAGGACGCTTTAACCATACCAACACCACTAGCCCCACCTTCATCCTTCCTACTACCAATGGAGGACCATACCTTTCCTACTCTTCAACCACAAGTAGAAGGCACGATCATCCCTATGCTCTTTCCTCTCGAAGAACCCCATTCTCCAATTCCTTCTCCACTAAGAGAAGAACTTGTCTCTTCACCTACTTCAATTAAAGATGATCTAGTAATGGCTCTCTCTCACCTTTGGCCTGAGATTGCCGTATCTAACACATTTCCACTCTCGCAACCACCCAAATCTTCTAAAAAACTAATTATAAAGTCTCATCTAACATCTTCCAAACCATTCTCTCAATTGGCTAAGAACTTAGGATTTCTCCATTCAAGTAACTTAGAGCATGAGGCATTGTGGGAGTGACTTAAAGCTCCTTATCTTACACATCCCACTTCATCTCGTACTAACGACCCTCCTTCGACAAAATCTCCCAAAGTCTCCAATGAGGACCAGGCTTCTACTTCCAAATCTTCAAAAGCTCAACCGTCTGCATCTGAACCTAAACCCTCACAAACATCCACCATACCAAAACTGGTTAAATACCTTAGTGTTCACCCCATATCTAACCTCACTCACCCACAAGTGAGGTCGATTTAAACCTCACCCCCCATAATAGTGGTCCTCACACCGTATTGAAAAAGACCACTAAACCATGTCGTAGAACTCCTCCTCCACCATCACCATTGCCCTTTATTTTGGGCCCTCATCCTTCTATCTTAACTGGAGTGCTCCCTACTCCAACACCTAACAAAAATAAGTTGCCTCCATTACTCCCTTTACCCACCAAAAACATACCTCCTCTAAAAAATTTGGCACCCCTCACAAAGAAAGTGTCATCTACACAAGTGGCCACACCACCAATCAAAAAGGTGGTACAGAAATCTCCCTCAACAACTCTAAAACAAAAGTCATCAACACCTAGTGCATCAACAAGCACAGACCCATTAGTGGGTTCATATGCTTTGATACTACGCTGACTTTTTCAAACTTCTAGCATCACTTTTCCACCTATTAAACCATTTCAACCTCTCAAACCAAAACCGTCTTGGTTCATTGACACTAAAATCTGCCTATATCATCGCTCACCTGGGCATGACACTGAAAATTGTTGTGCCCTCAAGGTTGTCATTCGCCATTACTTGGAAAAAGACACACTTCTTGTTGAGGATACTGTCAACAAATCTCCAACACCATCTTATGTCTCTAAAACTTTGTCACCTTCATCAGAATCCCATCATCAGACTATGGTCCCTTTACCTCCTTCGCCCCCTTTATTCATGATTAACACCGTCAATGTGGCCACTAGGTCACAAACTTTAAAGGATAAAGTAAAAGATAAAGTTGCTATTCCTTGGACCTACCCATTTGTCAAACTTGCTCAACCACCCAAACCCAAGATTTCTATCTTGGGTACATCCCAACCCACTTCTTCAGAGGCAATCTGTGATTTTATGGTGAAACAGCTTCACCAAACTCTCATGAAGATGACTTTATATGACCTCATTCAAAGCTCTCCACAACATCGTCAAGCTTTAATCAAAGCTTTATAGGCAGTGGAGGTCCAAGCCGAGGACCCCCAACCACTAGCTACCTTAGTCCAATCATTACCCACCCTCGCCTCTATTACCTTTAGTGATTCTGAAATTCCTACCTCCAACTTAGAAGATTAGGATGCTGCCCTTTTCATCATAGCCTACGTTGATCAAACTCGCATTAAGTGAGTTATGATTGATGGGGGTGCCAGCATCAATATCATTTCCACCCATGCCTATGACCAATTAACCCTCCCAAAGAATTGTATCTCTAAAATTGACGCAATTCTTTGATCTTTTAATGACTCCACCACCACTACCATTGGCACCGTCGTCTTACATATTCATGTTGGCCCACGAACAATCCTAGAGCTCTTCTACATCATTGAGGGAGAGTTCCAATACAACATGTTATTAGGATGACCTTGGATCTGTGTCATGGCCTATGTCCCTTCTACATTACACTGTTGTGTCAAATTTGAACACGACGGCCAAGTCCATGTCATTCCCATAGACCCCTCCCCTTTCAAGACATGCAATACAACTTATCGACCCAACGATGTTCTCATTCATTTAAAAACATTGACCAAAACACCACCTCCACCCGCCAAAGCTTCAACAAGTACACAAACGGTGGTTACACCTACACCACCTCCTCAAGTGACAACAAAAGACCCTATGGAAGATACCTTCCAATGTCTTTCACTTAGGGAGTATCGTTTACTCACCTTGGACATGTTCGAGACTCCTCAAGAGTATGGACAACTTCATCACAATCCTAGCTATGACCATCGTATCAGAATGGTCATCCCTTATGGTCCTCCCAATCTTCAAACAAATCTCATATATGGAGGGCTAGATCAAGCTCCCACTAATGGGAATCCTCTTTCATCACCCCAACTATTTACGTCTGACTTCTCTTTTCTTAGCAACCCAAACTTTTCTCATACCTATCTTTATAGGTGTGCATGGAAGGGCTTTGGCTTTGGGTGCTACGAACAAGGCTCCTACTAGCCCGTCGAACCACCAAATGATGAGGCCATAAATAATGCCAAGAAGCAACATGGCCTGGGTTTTAAAGAACCTACTAAAAATTATAAAAACCCTCACCCTGAACCTATCATAGAACAATCACCTCCAAACTAACCTATTCCCCCATCTTCACCTATGGAGTCGGTGGTTTCCATCCCTCCTAGTTTTTTTTTGCATAAATGCCATTTACTTGGTACCCCTAACCTATCAACTAGATGGGGTATCCAAGTCTCTCCCTCTCATTTATCCAAACATGATAGACGATGAATCTGCTACCATCAACACTATCCAATGCATAGATGATGATGCCATTCTCACCTATATGGGTGCAGACAACTCTTTCATCCAACGATCACTTCCTTCAAAAATGTAGGTTATGTTAAATGAATCAACCATTGACATTAACCTTCCATCTTCCGATGTTCCTCATGTTTTAAAGATTGGTCAATCTTTGGACACCCAGGAACAAATTGACTATACCAAATTCCTTTCAGACCATAGCAAAGACTTTGCTTGGACCTACAGCTATATGCCTAGCATTGACCCTAACATCATCATCCATAACATCATCACAAACCCAGAGGCTAAGCCAGTCAATCAAAAGCTTCACAAAATGAATCCTCACGTTGCACTCCTTGTCAAAGAGGAGTTTCAATGTCTTCTTTCCGTATCCTTCATCCAACCCATTGATTATTCACAATGGGTGTCAAACATCATCCCTGTCACAAAAGTGACTGGGGGAATTCGAATTTATACTAGCTATCGTGACCTTAACTTGGCTTGCCCAAAGGATGATTTTCCTCTACCCAACATCGACCAACTTGTTGATCTTACTGCAGGTCATGAGATGCTATCACTCATGGACAAGATTTTAGGATATAACCAAATCCTGATTGTGCCAGAAGATCAACACAAGACCACCTTCATCACCCCATGGGGGACTTTTTGCTATAGGGTCATGCCTTTTGGCCTAAAAAAGGTAGGTGCCACATATCAATGTGCCATGACCTACATCTTTAATGATCTCCTCCACAAAATCATGGAGGACTATGTGGATGACCTACTAGGCAAATCTAAGCTCCGTCGTGACCATTTAACTATTCTCAAAATCATATTCACTCACCTCCTCCAATACAATGTTTGACTCAACCCCAAGAAATGTGTCTTTGGGGTTCTCTCAGGAAAGCTTTTAGGATTCACCATTTCCCTTCGTGGCATTGAGATTGATCCCGCTAAGATAAGAGCTATACTCGAGACGCTGCCACCTACCAATCTAAAGCAACTTCGCAGCCTACAAGGGAAGCTTCAATCTATTCGTCACTTTTCGACCGATGTCAACCCTTTCATCACCTCCTCAAGAAGGACGTCTTCTTTAATTGGGATAAGGATTGCCAAGAGGCTTTTGAGGCTCTTAAACATTATCTTGTCTCTCCACCAGTCCTTATTCCACCTAAAGATGACCATCTTTTCTATCTTTGCATTTCAGCAACAAATCATTCTTTAGGTGCCATGATCACGCACCGAGATGAACAACATCGTGAGCAAGTGGTTTATTATATAAGCTGAATGCTCATTGATTATGAAACTTGGTATACTCATACCAAAAAACTCTGTTTGGCATTAGTCTTTGCCACTACCAAACTCCGTCATTATCTTCTCAATCACAAAACTTATGTCATCACCCACACTGACCCCCTCAAATACATGCATTCCAAGCCATACCAAAACTAACATATGGCTCGTTGGCTCATGCTTGTTGCTAAGTTCGATTTGGAATTCATCCAACAAAAATCTATAAAGGGGCAAACAATCGCTGACCAACTAGCGGATGCCCCTCTACCTAACAACCAACCCTCTCACTGCAAATTCCCTGACGAATCCATCGCCACATTATCCGTCGATGACATTTTCTATCAAATGACAATGTTCTTTGACAGGTCCAAATATCAACACGGTGGGGGTGTGGGGGTCATTCTCATCCCTCACGAGGGTGAGCCCATGCCCCTATCTTTCAAACTTGACTTTGAATGTACCAACAACATGGCTGAATATGAAGCCTTAATTTTGGGACTTCAAACCACCCTTTTCCTAGGCATCAATACCATCAACATCTTTGGTGACTCGCAACTAGTCGTCAATCAAATTAACGGTTCATATCTTTGTAAAAATAAAGTTTTTCAAAGGTACAAACACCGTGTTGACACCCTGCTAGAATCTTTAGACCATTACCTCTTGCAAATTATTCCTCAGTCTACGAATAAGTTTGCTGATACTATGGCTTCTCTCACCTCACGCATTCCATCCTCATCATCTTCCTTGAGAATTTATGTTATGGTACATCATTTGGTATTACCTTCATATATCTCCACTAACATCAACCTCGTCAGCACCATTGACTCTAGTCCACAGGATGTTTGGTATAAACAACTTGTGGACTACTTAACTTATTCTATTGTCCCCCTTGATCTCTCTAGCAATGCGTGATGGGATTTTATCAAAAGCACAGCTTGATATACTATGCTAGGGGGTCTTCTCTATAAATGAGGTTTCGATGGCCTCCTTCTTCGATGTCTAACCTCCACTGAAACATTTCACGCTATCAAACAAGTCCATGATGGGATTTGTGGAGGGAATTTTAGTGGTAACTCGATTGCAAAATGCATCCTTTGCCTGGGCTATTATTGGCCCACTCTTCACCAAGACTACAGTGATTATGTTTAATGTTGTATCAAATACCAACAATATGCTAACTTACTTCACGTCCCTAGCCATGCTTTACAAGTCGCTAAGGATTTTTGGCCTTTTTCACAATGGGGCTTAGATCTAATCAGTGAGATTAACCCTCATTCATCTCTTCAACATCAGTCCATTATCACCACAACTGAATACTTCACTAAATGGGTGGAAGCTATTCCTCTCATCTCCACTAAAGCTGACAAAATTGTTGACTTCATCAACCAACACATCATATGTCATTTCGGTGTACCTCACAAAATCATCACCGATAATGGCAAGTCTTTCAAAAACAAAATTGTCTAAAAAATTTGTGACTCATTTGGCATCAAGCTCAGCTTCTCCTCACCTTACTACCCACAAGAAAATGGGCAGGTTGAGGTTTCCAACAAAATATTAACCAAAATTCTAATGAAGGTGATCAGTGATACTGGAAGGGATTGGCACATTCACATTCCCTTCAGTTTATGGGCCTACTGCACTAGCATCTGAACCCCTACGGGTGCTACACCTTTCTCTTTAGTGTATGGAACATAGGTTGTCCTACCTCCTAAAATATAGATACCTTCTCTATGCATCTCTTTGCATGACATACTTTCCAATGATGACTTTCGTCAAGATCAGTTAGCTCAACTTGAGTTACTTGATGAATGTCGCCTTGTTGCCCTCAACCATCTCCATATCTACCAAAATCGCATCCAACGTGCCTATAACAAAAGTCTAAGAGAATGAGATTTCAAAATTAGAGATCTTGTCCTCAAATAAAACCAACATGTGACCAATATGGAAAGAAGTAAATGAGGCAAGTTTTCTCCTAATTGGCTCGGACCTTATATCATAACACACAAGTATGGATCAGGGACTTATCATCTATCTTCTCTTGAAGGCTGGCTAGAACTTGAACCCCTTAATGCCCTACATCTTTGACCATGTTATTTTTAATCAAGTAAATACTCACTTGACGTTTAAATTGAGCTCATCCCTTGGGCAACCCCCATCATCCTCGTCCCTATTCCTTTCAACCCTTTTTCCTACAAACATTAGTCAACCCTTTTGTCAAGCATGAATGCTTTGTCCTAATAAAAGGGGAACCCTTAAACCTCTATAGGCTAGTCCATGACTAAAACTTTAGTCCACAAAACATATAAAACTGGGATGCCTATTCAAAAGTCATAAAACTATAAATGTGGATTGTTCCCTCAAAGGACAGCTGCATAATTGATGTAATTGATAGACTGCTCCCTTGAAGGACAGCTATTCAAATACATTCAACCATACAAAGTAGAATATAGACCAATCCCTTGAAGGATGGCTATGCCTAAATTTTTCTACAAACAACACTCTCTTATAAGCTTCCTGCATCGATCAGCTTCACATATGACCACAAAATAAAAAAACATCCTCACGTAGACTTCCCACATCGATCAATCTACCCAAAAAAAAAAGTCATGGACTTGCCTATAGTCATTCTCAGGGTCACCTATAGAAGTGGAAAAGTTATCCTTGCTAAAAAGGGTTACGCTATCCTCACATCTCACATAATCAAACCTATTACCCCAGCATACCCAAGGGATTTTGAGCTCACTTACCATCGAGTGATTTGAATACTTCTCTAACATAAACAATGGTCAATGACATAATGCATGAATGGGGCTTTTGTTTGCAACAACCCTATCTATGCTACCATTATGGTCCTTGTCAATGAAAGAGCAAAACACCTTTCACTTCTTACACACCTTGGTCACATCCAACCAAATCATTTTCTACACCAAACCAAACCAATCCAAACTCAACTAAATCATTTTCTAACCAAACCAACCCAAACCAAACCAAACCAAAACATTTTCTAACCATTAGAATAACCTCATGATTTATTTAATACAAATATCAATTTGTGTTATGTAAATTATCATAGCCCATTCACATTAGTTTCTATGAAAAACAATACACATGGAAACTAGCAACCAAACATAATTTATGTCAAGCATATATCATCACCAATACAAAAAGTGCTAAAGTATAAATACATTCATTTCATTTTTAGCATACATCCATCACCAATATGGAAAATTTCTAGGGATGAAAAACCACATAACCTATGTTACAGAATACACCATCACATGGAAAAGGTTGTAACATCATCATACACTCATCATTTCAAGCATGTACCATTAGACATATGGGAAGTGCTAAACCATTAACATGACCAAACCAATTAGTGACCCCTTTGACTCTTCTTCCCTTTTGGGGAGAACTACATTGGCCTAAGGCTCTTGAAATAAGGGCTATGTAGGTAGCACTCAGTTGACACGGAGTCTTTTAGGGTTAGCTTGGCCATTTGCTCGTTCGTCTCCCTAATGACGTCGGCCATTCATTTGTTCGTCTACCTGATATACAAACCATTTCACCTTTAACCATGACTTAACCTAGTCAAACCCAATCCATCATCGACCCCCTTCCTCCCTTTTGGGGAGAACTACATTAGCCTAAGGCCCTTCAAATAGGGGCTATGTAGGCAGCACTCAGTTGACATGGGGTCTTCTAAGGTTAGCTCAGCCATTCCTTCGTCTGTCCATCTAATGGACCAACTATCTATACCCAACCTAAAATCATGACCAAACAATCAGCCCTGACACTGAATGAGTTACCTAAACTTCTCATGGGGCACATTGAAGATCACATACATCTCCCTGACCACAACACATGCCACCTGAGATCATACCATGACTCAGCCTGACTCGACCAATGACCTTGGAGATCACGAATGTCTCCTCAGACCACGACCACTTCCGAGACAACTTTGCCTTGGTTGTTTTGATTGCATATATGCTACCTCACAAATAGTTAGCAAATTTTACGCAACCCACATTATGACCCTCACACCTATTGATGGATCGCGCTCCAATTGATCCTCAATATTTATGACATTTTCATGTTTTCCAGGAGCACTTCCTGAGCCTGAGATACTTGGAACATGACAACCATTAGAGCTACAACTTTGATCATTTAACCCAATTAGCTACGACTAAATGTTGGGGACCGGTTATTTTTATTTTAGCACTCCTCGACCTTTGACTGTGACAATTTGACCTACCTATCACGTGAAGTGGTATGCATGCAATCTCAACTTTTGCAGTATTCACACTCAACCTTCACCATACCCATCCACTATCTATCAAATCAACACTCGATATTAGGTTACCTTCCCTCAACTCCTGCTTTGAGGGGGAATACTTCATCCCACATTTGGGGCAACCAACTCCTATTTTTGTCTTGCAGTTCATCAGAACAACCAACAGGACAAAAATGACCTTATCCCATACTTGGGGCAACTTACTCCTATTTTTGTCTTGCAGTTCATCAAGAACAACTAACAAGACAAAAAGGGGCAAATGTAGACACCAAAATAGTGTCAACCCCCCCATTTGGTCCCTTTCTAACTTCAACATGCCTAACCTATACTTTATTAATTTAAAATACTTATTTTAAATTAATAATCCCCCCTAGACACCTCACCTTGGATTCCTAGCTCTTAGGCCATTTATCACCCTATGACTAATCATAATTACCTAAGACCTAATTTTAACTCTCCCACTAACTCTCGCACCTATTAAACCCACCTTTGGATCGTTTAACAATGACAACCGAACTTGGCAGATGGAAGAACATGCAAAAGGTTAAAAATAGCCTTTTTTCCCATTCTCTAGCCGCTGACGTCGATTAACAGTCAACCAATGCCGGCAATATCGCCGATGTCAGTTGCTTAAAACTAAATTTTGACCTCGACTGTAGACCCGAATGCAAATTCTCTTGCTCCCAGATTTTGAAACATCAAAGGCAGGCTTTGAGATGAGGCATCAACATTCTATCATCACTCTCTAGGCTACAAAAACTCTATAGAATTCACTCTAGACATTGGATTAGAAGGTTGTACGAAGTCTCCTACATTAGCTACATCAAGGACAAGCACGCTGACACTCTTGGTTCTCCACTAAGCAAAGCTAAGTATTCTTCTATTTCATTTCAATATTTTAGAAGCATTGGTAATTAGTTTCCATTGAATATTCTTGAGTACTATTGATAGATAACCTAACTTTCCTCTCAGAAAGGCTAAAAAGCCTTCCTCTCATTCTTATTCTCTTTCCACCCCTATCCTCTACCTAGGCCCTTTCCCAAACCATATTCACTATCCTGCAATCCTGCACAAACTATTAAACTCCCACAGACCTCCCAGACTCCTCTATCAACCACAGACTTTCCCTGAGACCCGTCTAAGGCCCATTGCCCCTACCGACATTGGCATCAAGGCCCATTGACCCTACCAATGTCGACAGCCTAACCAATTTCGGCAACATTAACCAATCGATAATGGCAGACTAACCAGCATCGGTGACTGTGAGAGGTAGATTGTAGGAATCAGGTACGCATTATCTATTTCTCTTCTTTAACCTTTCATCATTTCTCTTTCTAGCAACACTCTTTTGTCAAATAAGTGGACTGTCATCCCTCAAGGAAGTCTTTGCACTTTTGGGACTGAGTTTTGCTTGGCAGTCCACCATATATCTATCTAACATTTTCTTTGTTTAAGTCTTTCTTATCTATAGGTGTCATCCTCCACAGCCAAAGAGGAGCTCCTTCAATCATCTGGATACGGTGCGCAACTTCATCCGGGTATCATCTAACCCCTGACCATTAACCCTTAGTTTCTTATTTCTTCTAAATGTAATAGCAAAAATGAGTTAGAAACAGGACCAAATAAAATGATCTGGTGGTTGGGACTTGCAGCTAAGAGCATTTAATGAGCCTAAGGGGTCTTTTCCACTACGTTAATTGAGTAATGTCTTGATTGATCAAAAGGGTGGCACCTCAAGTTTAATTAATGATTTAAAATAGTGTGTTCCCTCTCTAATGACTTTCTCCCACTTTATTTCTCTCTCTCACTTCTCCTATATGACCCCATTCTCTTCTCCATTGTAAGGGTTCTCATATATTAATTTTTATCATCTTTGTGGGAGACAAGGATACTCATTGAGACTCTTGAAAAAGGGTGATCATTTGATAAGGCTAAACCTTATCAAAATATTGTAAGAACTACCTCTTAAAGTAATAAGATTTACTCTTTGCCTATGTCTTGCCTTTGATTAGTGCTTAGTATGCTTGTGCGTGATGAATTTGTGAAAGAGAATATTCCTAGTTCATTCTACTTTTGCTTGCTTGTTTAAGGTGTTTTCAAACTATTGTAGGTCTATATTAATGTTCTATCTAAACCTCTTCCATGAAATACATATGCAATCAGTGATATTTTGAGGTTGTGTGAGCTATAGTTGTCTTATACTGATCTAGTGTGGGTTCAAGCTTATGTGAGTGCCCATTTAAGTTTGGTGCATCACCCTAGTTAACTTTCTTAAGAGCCCTTATCCCTGTTTTAACCCTTTTCCCTATGACAAGCATTAATTTAGGTGAGCATCAAGATGAAGTTGACCTTCTCCAGAGTTCTAACCCCACTATAGGTGACCCATAGCCTAGGGTTATTCCCATTGTATAGCTCAATTGGAGGGAGCCTGAAAAACTCTCTCCAAGGGTGCAAATTGAGCCTACAATAGTTTTGGCATGCTCTATGGGACCAATTTTATCATGAACTAAGTGAATATCTTTGGTGTTCTCTTTATTCAATCAACCTTTGGAGGAAATTGTTTAAACATCAATGGTGACTCTAAGCATTTATCAACTAGTTTAAGCAGCCCAGGTGCCTAGTCATCCTAATATGGTATGTACAATCAATCATATTTTGATCAATATGATTATTCTCTAACTCAACATCCTTCATATAAAGTTAGCATTATTCATGGATTCACTTCAAATGGTTCTCAAGATTCAATGCATCAACCTTATCAGGCTCAAAATGTCCCTAGTTACTCATTAAATTGATCCATTTCAAGTTGGAGGAAAATGTCCTCAGGCTATGAAAAGTACATAATAGGCCTTAATACATAGAGGGGATATGGTCAAGATATCCATAATCACATTATTCATGGCATAATAGATGCATTAAAATTAGTGAAGGAAGAATGGGCACCTATTAAGGGGGAAATTGGAAAACCCTTTCAAGTGAGATGATGGATGTAAGTAGTTACATACAAAGCATTGAGGATAAGCTAAAAGGCCTTGAAGAACAATAGGGTCAACTCCATCAACCTTATGTGTCTTTATATACACCACCGTATACCTCATACAAGACACCCATTCTTCCCCAAGATGCCTTTCCAAGTGTCCCAAGTCTTTCATGTATTCCTCAAACCTTTGCTTCTTGGAATTCAATCCAAGAGAGCCTTCAAAGAAAGAAGGAGACTATTGTGGAGCATCCTACTATTGAGATCCAAGATCCCACTTATCTTCCTCAAGATTCCTTTTATATCTCATACTATCCCTCTTGTGTTCTTGATCTTCATGAGGCCACTGAACACCTTAAAGAGAGGCTTTTCAAAGAGAATATATATGGAAAAATCAAGGAATTAGAGATAAAAATGAGAAAGAGGAAGAGAGTCAAAATCAAGAAAAGATAGTTGTTTCTTACACATTTCCCTCATGGAAATCAATCAAGGAAGGCATGCAAAAAAAGAATAAGGAGGTATTAGTCATGAAGGTCTAGGAACTAGTTCAATAAAAAGAGGCTACATCCTACACTTTTCACTCATATAAGTCAATTTAGAAAGGCTTTTAGAAAGATGAGGTGTTAGTTGAGGTAGTCCAATAGGCAATTTTGAAGGAGGAGCAGGTTGTGCCAAAAGTATAACAAGCAACCATAGCTCAACTCAATGAGCTAGGTGTACAAGATTTCTAATACTCTCTCTCATTCCCTCAAGAGCCACTAAAGAGACCATTCAATGTCCCTAGCTAGAAGGGTAATCTCATAAGCTGCAAGCAAGGTAAACTTAATCACCCTCCCACCATCTCCCTCTTGGATAAAGATCCTATTATACAAAGGATAGAGGAGGAGCTTGCAGTCATAAATGAACCTGAAGAAGATAATGTAAGTGTCTATGATGAGGATATCATAATAGGTAGCCAACTTCATTTAGAAGGGGAAGATTCAAGTTTGAACCAACCTTCTTAGCATGGCTTTAATGCTAAAAACTAGATCCTGATGAGAACAATCCTCAAGTTGAAAATGGAATAGACCTTGAATGGACTACTAAAATTCCATTCTACATAGATCAAGAAGATGATTAGTACCAGGAACTAGAGGATGTTTCACTTTAGGCTGAGTTGTCAAATAAAGATAGCCCTGATGGATTAGAGTTAGAGGAAGGGAAATCAACCCTTGAGTAAGACAAAGGTGTCCTTTTGAACCTTGGATGGACAAATCAATCCTCATTTATAGTTAAGAAACATGATGAAATATTGAGTGAGGTTGATGAGGAATACATCTTGAGTACTCAAGAAATGCAACTTGATGAACCACCACTTTGTGTGATAGAGGAGAACCTTGAGGGTGATCAAAGATTCCCATATGAGCATGTGATTTAGTTTTAATATTATAATCAACTCAAGATCAACTTGCATACACTAGCAAGTGAAAATTAGTTGAAGGACTTATTTGAGATCTTGGGAGTAGGGTATGTTCCTCTCTAAGGAGACTATGATTTTATTGTGCTTGTGGAGCAACAAAGTGTAGAAGTGAGGTAAAATCTGATTGCTCAATGTTTATATTGACAAGAGGATGTCTTATTAGGTACCTATCTCGATTAGAATATGATGAGGAGGAGACACCACAAGTTGTGATTAATTTAGAGCATAAATTTAAACATCAAAAATAGCAAGATCAACTTGCCTATCCACTCCAAGATGCTTGTATATCCAATCAATCAAATTGGGTGGGTAAGTTTATTTTTGTTCTTTTTCTTGGAGAAGTATATCATCAATATGTTAAAAATACACTCCTCCATATTTGGTTGGTTTCCCTTAAACATGTAAATCATATTATATTAGTGAGAAAGGTCAACTATTTTGTACAACCAATCAATGGTTTTGTGTAAGTTTAATTCTATTTGGTTAGTTTAGAGTAGGTAGGTTTCATGCTTTCCTTAAAGTGCCTTTGTGCACATTCATTTAGTAGGTTAGTTGTTTTCTTTTTTCTAAGTGCCAGCGTGAACTTGCTTTCTTTTTTTTGTTTTTATTGTCCCTTTTGATTCAAGAGGAGGTTTTGGAAAGGATCAACCTTGTTTTTAGATCCAGGTCAATGTGTTGGACTAGACAAGAGACTCTATGCCTAATGGACTAGATAAGTCTTATGTCTAGGTTCTACTATGTTGTCCCAAAAAAAAGAGTTCAAAGTTCAATGGTTTAAAGGTTCAATGGTTCAAAGGTTTAACGAGATTGGTTCAAAGCGATTGGTTCAAGTGCTCAATTGAATAAGCAGAATGCAAGATTGAACCGTTGAACCAAAGTTGGTTCAATCAGTCAGTTCAAGCGGTCAGTTCAAAGGATTGCCCTAGTGAACCAAGGCCAAAATACCCTTGTAGAGGGTAGTGAACTAAGGTTAGGTGCCCTTGTGGAGGATAGGTAACATTGATTCAAAGATCAAAAGAAAAGCTCGAAGGAAAGTGATTGAACCAAAAAAGCAATTGAAGCAAAGAAGTGATTGAACTAAGGAACCGAGAAGGCCGCTTGAACTGTTGAAACAATTAACCATTGATGTCCCCTTGGATGTCAAATTTAAGATAATGAAATATCCATCAGTTTTTAAATATGGAACTTGACACTCAAAAAAGGCCCATTTGAAAAGCCTAAAGGGACACCTTCCCTTCGGGGTGTTCCAAGGGCTTGATAAAGATGCAGAAATAAGTTTCTCTTAGAGTTCTGTGGAGGGTGCCAAGTGGAAACTATGAAAGGTTTTAATGTGTTTTTATAAATGCAATAGAAGTTGCCACGATTTTGTTATAAAACTCAATGGAAAGCGCTAAGTGTCAATGTCTGTCGTTTCTTCCTTTTGTTTCATTATTGAGTAAGGACTATGGTGGACCCTGGGTGAGTTGCTAAGATAAGCGAAGCGCACCAAGTGTCATCATCCGTATGAATCCAAATAAGTCCCGCATGTTTCTATAGTGTTTCTAAAAGCTCAACGGAAGCTGCCATGTGTCATCTTCTTCAGGACTCTCAAAGGATATCTTAAGCTTCTATAAGTTAAATAGATGTTGCCAAGTGTCCTCGCCTGTTTCATAGTGGAAAGCACCACCTATCCCTTCATCAGGAATAAAGCACCTGAGAGCTCAAAATATAGCAAGGAAAGGGGAAATGATGGAGAAAGATCATAAATATCTATGCATGGGATATGTTTCTAGAAGAAGAAGCATCCCACCAAGTAGACATCAGAGAGTGCGAACATTCAATGGCATGGCCTATTCTCCTACATTCAGTAAAGTGAAAATAGCTATGCACACATTAGGAAACACATTAGGCAGCCCATAGTTAAGATCGATGCCTGATTCTAGCATATCCCATGGATAGAATTAAAAAGGTATTGAAGGCATTGAATGCATCATAGGCCATCATTTTTGTGAAACAAAGTACCCAAGCCTTTTTTGGAGCATAATATGTTGGACTCTCTCTTATTGTTTTGGGGAGATCTCTCGGTTATCAAAAACAAAACTCTGTCTAAATTGAAAGGTATTACTAAGACATTGAGCTCAGATTGTTGATCATATTTCGTTATTTGAATAAAAAAACAAGAGACTTTTCAGACTTTGTGCTGAAATAGCTTGGTTGTTGGGGAAATTATTATTATGTCTATTTCCTTAATACATTTTTTGTCCATTTAATTAAATAAGTAGAATTAGTGAAAGTAATCAGGAAGGTGTCCTGAAGCTAGCTGTGGAGAGACTTTGTGCTGCCACAATTGTCTTTAGTTTCTCTATTTTTTGTTTCTATGTAAAGGATCTTGGGATGACTTTGTGCCCTCATTATCCTTCATATTTCACTCTTTGACTGTTGAGGTGGAGACTTTGTGCTACATTTCATCATGTTGTGTTACTACGCCCTGTTACAGTTACTTGTCACTACCTAAAAGGTTCTTGTTGTTTGCTGAATAGCACTTTTGAAAGAAGAGGAGTGCCTTCTATCATTTCATTAGGATTTCCCCTTTGATTTATGAACATCATCTCTAAAAAAAGAGAGATGGATGGTGTTATCCTACCCTTGAGTCTTATTTTTAGTTTATTTATAGCAGATTAGTATATATATGTAATACCTTATAGTTATAGGGAACCTCCCCTTTATGAGAGGATATATTTGTCCACCTCTAATGTGGTAAACATGTACATTTTTCAGACCAATCTCCCTATGTTGTGGTTGAAGAGACCTATTTGGCTCATCAATTAGCTGATTGAAAAAATATTCACCCAACAATTTTTGGTGACTCCATTGGGGACCAACGAGCATTTCCAGTCCTTTTCCAGTCTATTCAAATTGAAGCATTTAATATCATTGGGGAACAACGTGAAGCAGGTAAGAACACTGCCAGCTTCACTCCAACAATTTTTGGTGACTCCGCTAGGGATTCGAATAAGTAGTTCCTATCCTTATCCATTATATACTCTGGCAACTCTCATCTGGGTCTTACCCATTATCATTATAGCCTTATCCATTTATTCTGCTAGAGATTTAAACAAGTTATTCTTATCCTTATCCATTATATACTCTGATGACTCTCATCTGGGCTTTACCCATTATCATTATAGCCTTATCCATTTATCTCACTATGGAAGAATGCATAGTTTGAAGCCTCAAGCTTCAAGCTGAAGCAGTGCCAGTTCTTTTCCATTTTTATTTTTACACTCTGGTAGATCCATGGTATACACAAAGCCAAAGGGATAAAGGTATTGTTGACCCTGTATTTGAGTTGGTACAACAAAGTAATTTTTATTTGTTTCCTTCACTATCTCACCTCCAATGAACCAGGAGCTTTCCTCCTACTAAAGTCAAGTCTCCATTACCAAGCAAGGCATCCATTTTTGCTATTAATAAGGCTTTGCCAATACTTACCCTTCTAAGATTTCTTATTCCACCTTTTCATAGTCATACAATGGTAATTCAAGACCCCTGGGGTAACTCTTTTGGCCCACTTAATCTAACTCCACCCCTACATGAGCTCCCACATAGTTCAAGGAAAATTTTCCCCAAATTCTTTGGTGATGGGAGAGTTCACCCCGATGAACACATTGCAGCCTTTATTATAGCCTGTAGTGTGATAAGCATGGAATTTGAGGACATGGTAGTTAGAATGTTTATGGAAACATTGCGAGGTGCTGATACAGACTAGTTCTACCACCTTCAAGCTCAATCAGTAACTAACTGGAACACACTCAAAGCCAAGTTTGAATAAAGGTTCAATCTTTCAAAAGATGCACATGCCTTACTGGATCAACTCACACAAATGAAGAAGGAGCCTCATGAACCAATGAGGGATTTTATAGCCAAGTTTGACAAGTTGAGGAACAAGATTCCTGTAATTGCTCCGCCAACACCTAAAAATCTCAAATGTTTCTTCATCAACTCTCAACTGCCTGAAATGAGTTTTCTACTGAGACAGGCTGGCCACATAGACCTTACTGTTACTCAAGATTTAGCTACTGAAGTATAAGATGACCTTATCTTGGTAGGAAAGATAAGGAGAGATCCTAACAAAGGTAAATCCACTTCATCATCTGAATACTCACCTATGGCCACTACTGATCAAATGCTGTAAAAGCTAGAAAATGAACTACTAGCCTTGAAAAGACAAGTGGCCCAAGGGATATCTTCAGCTCCTTCATACATATATATGCCAAGGAGGACATTCCCCAATCAATCATACCAAGGTAATGCTGCTAGAAGTCAAGGATAGCCAAATCATCTTCCTCCCCCACAAGGAAAACTTGCCATTGAAGTAGTACCATCCAACTCAGCAGTTAAATATCTGGAAACAAAACATGATTTCTCTTTCCAACATGAGTTTGATCAATAAAATGATGTTAATCTCCTTGCAGAAGGCCAAAAAGAATTAGCTGGCGACTCCAACATTGGTTTCTTGAATTACCAGGATGAACCCAGAAGTGAAGGTGAAGCAGCTGAGAGATCATATGATGTGTTTACCTAGTCCTAGAACCATTCATCCCAACAAGCTAATAAGGAAATAATAGAAGAGCAAGCTCAGCCTAAAATTTCAATTGCTAAGTGGGGAACCACTCTGGCTTCAAGCCAAAGTACCCGGTGACTGTTAAAAAGGTGAGTACCTCAAATATGCCTTCACCTCCAACTTCAAATCCATAGACTAGTCCTCCCCCTTTGAAAAATCAAAAGGATAAACTCCCTTCCTCTATTCCTAGTCCATTTTAGTCATTTGACAGAATCAACCATGTCAAGAAGACCAAAATTCAAATGTCTGAAATTGAATTCCTATAAGCCAACCCTGAGCAGTTGGACAGGTTGGTTGTGTGAAGAATAAAGCCATCCCTATAGGACAAGATGTTAAAAGGGTAAATCATGATCCCCTAAGTAACATGTCCATCCAAAACAATCTTATCATTACTCCTCCAGCTGCTTTCAAAAGGACTGAACCATTTTATGTCTCCCTGTTGATAAATGGACATCAGCTGAATAATTGCATCATAGACTCAGGTGCATCAGAAAATGTCATGCATGCCAAAGTAGTTGAATCCCTTGGTCTCACATTGACCAAGACATTTGGGAAATGTTTCTCCATGGAGAACAAATAAGTGACACTATTGGGACAAATCAAGGATGCCCAATTTACATTTGCCACCTTTCCAAAAAAAAGAATCAAGATGACAGTCCTAGTGGCCAACATCCTAGCCTCATACAGCTCCTTCTTGGGCAAAATTTTTGCAAGGATGTTGGAGGAGAATTGAGCATGGACCTATCTGAAGTTAGGATCCTTGTCAAAGGCATCATGCAAAGGTTGCTTCTTGAAAAGGAAGCAAAATATGTTATCACCCAAACATTGATCCCTGAAGCTCAAATTCTATTTGAGTCTTCAGGTAGGGGTAACTATTTTTTGTCTACTAAAGGCATTCTTGTTATAGTAGATGAAAGTCTTGTAGGTGGAAATCCAAGAATTATTTTAGATAAAAAAATAGAAGGCATGAGAGAGCACAGTGTAAGCCCAAAGAAACTCTCCTCTCCAATTGAAGAAAAATCTGAGAAAAGAGTAGTTTTTGATGACGTATATATACTAGGATTTGATGGCGGATGCTCTTCTACCGGTGCTAGAGCTAGGATAGTGTTGATGTCTCCTCAAGGAGATATCTTTCCTTCTTCATATGATTTGTAATTTAGCAACACCAACAACACTACTGAGTATGAATCTCTGTTACTCAGGTTGAAGGCTGCTCAAGACAAAGGTGTCAAACTCCTTCACGCCAAAGGAAATGTTGAGCTGATGGTTTTTCAAGTGTTTGATGCTGACAATAAAATCATGTGCTAGACTAAACCAAAAGAGCAACAAGCTATGATAGTTTACCATACTACCATGCACCAAAATTAGGAAAAGGAACTCTTCACCAAGAGAGCAAATATTTATGGTTTTTAGATTGGAGACCACACCTTGCCATGGGGAAAGAAGAGAGAACCAAAAGGAGTACATAGAAAATGTGATTCCTGGTGGAAAGTTCCATTTGTTCATCACTAATTTTAGGGACAAAATAGTTTCTTACTAGTTTATCAGGATGGAATGCCATTTTCACTATCCATAGTGGGTGGCATCTGAAGTGCTTCAAATCTTAAGGCATCTGATAAGATCATCTATACATATGTATATTTATATAGTCTTTAGTTCTATTTTGTGCTTTTAATTTTTTTTTTTGGCACTTTTTTTTTGGATATCATGACTCCGTAACCCAATGGCACACTTCAAGGCACTAGAGATTTTGGTTTCTACTTCCCTCAACTATTCCAAGTCTTCAACTGAAAGAAGTTCCCATATTGGAGCCAGCTGTTGTTCCCAAAATCTATCACTCATTTTTGGGACAACATATGAACTATTTTTGGTACCATAGGCCAAAAATTTCTCTTCCCTTCTCAAAAATTGTTCTGGGCATTCAAATTCTCTATTTTTCAAGCTTTTTCAGCTAAACAGACTCTACAGGTTGATATCTACAGACTCAATTCTACAAACTTCATAGGAAGGAATCTATGGACTCTATAGGCTTGAATCTATGAATTCTACAGGCTTAGTTCTATGAAATCTACCAGTTCTATGAGTTCATTTCTACGAACTCTATAGGTTCATTTCTATGGACTTTGCAGGTTCATTTCTACAGACTCTATAAGAAAGAAACAAGCTCTCAACACTTGGGCAATTTCAACATGTTCAATGCCAAGGTTTAACAAGTTCAACACCAAGGTTCAATGATGTTGGCAAGATTAAAGAGTTAAGTGTTTCAGCAAAATTTCAAAGTTCAACCGCTTCAGCAAGTTCAATGGCTTCAAACAGCTTCAAAAGACTTAGCAAAAAGAAGAAGGCTTGAACCGTTGAACCATTGAACCTTGAACCAAAATGGTTCAAAGGTTAAACGGGTTCAACAGTTCAAAGGTTAAATGAGCAGTTGGTTCAATGCAGTTGGTTCAATGAAATTGGTTCAAGTGATCAAGTGAATGAGTGAAATAAAAGATTGAATCATTGAACTATAATTGGTTGAATTGGTTGGTTTAAAGGAGTGCTTCAAAGTGAAAAGACCAAGTGCCCTTGTGGAGGATAGTTAACCAAAGGCCAAGTGCCTTTGCAGAGGGCAGTGAAGAAAAAAAGGCTAAAAAAGAATGAACCGTTGAACCATTAAACCATTGAACCTTGAACCAAATTGGTTCAATGGGTTCAACAGGTTCAATAGGTTCAATGGATTCGAAGAGATCAAGGGACCTAGAAAAATATTGAAGCAATGGAACAAAGGATGAACCAATGAATCAATTGAACCTTGAACAAAAAGAGTTCAAAGTTTCAAAGGTTTAACTATTCAAAGGAAGCACCAGACAAAGGAAGGAAGCGGATGATTCCAGAGACTAGTTCAAAGGGATGGTTCAACCAAAGAGCAAACAAAGGAGGAACCATTGAACCTATTAAACCTTGAACCAAAAGAGTTCAAAGTTTAATGGTTCAAAGGCTCAATGGTTTAAAGGTTCAATGAGATTGGTTTAAAGCAATTGGTTCAAGCATTCAATTTAATGAGTGAAATGCAAGATTGAATCATTGAACCAAAGTTGGTTCAATCAGTCAGTTTAAAGGATTGCCCTAATGAACCAAGGCCAAAATACCCTTGCAGAGGGTAGTGAACTAAGGGTAGGTGCCCTTGTTAAGGACAAGGAACATTGATTCAAAGATCAAAAGAAAAGCCTAAAAGAAAGTGATTAAACCAAAAAAGTGATCGAAGCAAAAAAGAGATTGAACCAAGGAGCTGAGAATACCACTCGAACCATTGAAATAGTCAACCATTGACATCCCTGCAAATGTCAAATTTAAGATAATGAAATATCTAATGATTTTCAAATATGGCACTTGACACTCAAAAAAGGACCATTTGAAAAGCCTGAAGGGACACCTTCCCTTCAGGGTGTTCCAAAGGCTTGATAAAGATGCATAAATAAGTTTCTCTCAGAGTTCCACGGAGGGCTCCAAGTGGAAACTGTAGAAGGTTTTAATGTTTTTTTATAAATGTAGTGGAAGTCACCATGTGTCCCTTGTAAAACTCGGTGGAAAGCACCAAGTGTCAATGTCTACCATTTATTCCTTTTTTTTCATTATTGAGTAAGGAATGTGGTGGACCCTGGGTGAGTTGCTAAGGTAAGCGAAGCACGCCAAGTGTCATCATTCATGTGAATCCAAATAAGTCACACATGTTTCTATAGTGTTTCTAAAAACTCAATGGAAGTTGCCATGTGTCATCATCTATAGGACTCTCAAAGGATATCTTAAGCTTCTATAAGTTAAATGGATGCTACCAAGTGTCCTCACCTATTTCATAGGGGAAAGCACCACTTGTCGCTTCATCAAGAATAAAGCACCTGAGAGCTCAAAATATAGCAAGGAAAGGGGAAACGATAGAGAAGGATCAAAAATATCTATGCATGGGATATGTTTCTAGAAGGAGAAGAAGCCCACCAAGTGGACATCAGAGAGCACAAACATTCAATGGCATGGCCTATTCTCTTACATTGAGTAAAGTGAAAATAGCTGTACACACATCAAGAAACACATCAGGTGGCCCATATTTAAGACTGACGCCTGATTCCAGCATAGCCCATGGATAGAATTTAAAATACATTGAAGGCATTGAATGCATCATAGGCCATCATTTTTGTGAAATAAAGCACCCAAGTCTTTCTTGGAGCACTATATATTAGACTCTCTCTTATTGTTTTGGGGAGATCTCTTGGTTATCAAAAACAAAACTCTATATAAATTGAAAGGTATTACTGAGACTTTGAGCTCAGATTATTGATCATATTTTGTTATTTGAATAAGAAAACAAGTGACTTTTCAAACTTTGTGCTGAAATAGCTTGGTTGTTGGGGAAATTGTTCTTATGTCTATTTTCTTAATACATTTTTTTCCATTTAATTAAATAAGCAAAATTAGTGAAAGTAATCAGGAAGGTGTCCTGAAGCCAGCTATGGAGAGACTTTGTGCTGCCACAATTGTCTTTAGTTTTTTTTTTCTATTTATGTGTAAAGGATCTTGGGATGACTTTGTGCCCTTATTATCCTTTATATTTCACTCTTTGGCAGTTGAGGTGGAGACTTTGTGATACATTTCATCTTGTTGTGTTACTATGCCCTGTTACAATTACTTGTCACTACTTGAAAGGTTCTTGTTCTCTAATGAACAGCACTTCTGAAAGAAGAGGAGTGCCTTCTATCATTTCATCAAGATTTCCCCTTTGATCTGTGAACATCATCTCTGAAAAAAGAGAGATGGATGGTGTTATCCTACCCCTGAGTCTTATTTTTAGTTTATTTATAGTATATTAGTATATATATACCTTATAGTTATAGGGAACCTCCCCTTGATGAGAAGAGAGATTTGTCCACCTTTGATGTGGTAAACCTACACATTTGTCAGACCAATCTCCCTATGTTGTGGTTGAAGAGACCTATTTTGCTCATCAGTTAGCTGATTGACAAAATATTCACCCAATAGTTTTTGGTGACTCCACTGGGGACCGATGAGCATTTCCAGTCTATTCAAATCGAAGCATTTCATATCATTGGGGAACAATGTGAAGTACATAAGAACATTGTCAGCTTCACTCCACGAGTTTTTAGCTACTCTGTTGGGGATTCAAATAAGTAGTTCATATCCTTATCCATTATATACTCTAGTGACTCTAATTTGGGTCTTACCTATTATCATTATAGCCTTATCTATTTATTCCACTAGGGATTAGAACAAGAAGTTCCTATCCTTATCCATTATATACTCTGACAACTCTCATTTGGGCCTTACCCATTATCATTATAGCCTTATCCATTTATCCCACTATGGAAGAATGCATAGTTTGAAGCCTCAAGCTTCAAGCTAAAGTAGTGTCAATTCTTTTCCATTTTTATTTTTACACTCTAGTAGATCCATGATATATGCGAAGCCAAAGGGATAAAGGTATTGTTGACCCTATATTCGAGTTGGTACAGTAAAGTAATTTTGATCTATTTCCTTCACTATCTTGCCTCCAATGAACCATGAGCTTTTATCCTACTAAAGTCAAGTCTCCATTACCGAGCAAAGCATCCATTTTTGCTATTAATAAAGCTTTGCCAATACTTACCCCTCTAAGATTTGTTATTCCACCTTTCCATAGTCATACAATGGCAATTCAAGGCCCCTAGGGTAACTCTTTTGGCCCACTTAATCTAACTCCACCCCTACATGAGCTCCCACATAGTTCAATGAATAATTCCCCCAAATTCTTTGGTGATAGGAGAGTTCACCCCGATGAACACATTACAGCCTTCAGCATAGCCTGCGGTGTGATAGGCATCGAAATTGAGGACATGGCAGTTAAACTATTTATGGTAACATTGCAAGGTGCTACTATAGACTAGTTCTACCACCTGTAGGCTCAATCAGTAAGTGATTGGAACACACTCAAAGCAAAGTTTGAAGCAAGGTTTAAGCTTGCAAAAGATACACATGCCCTACTAGCTCAACTCACACAAATGAAGAAGGAGCCTCATGAACCAATGAGGGATTTCATAGCCAAGTTTGACAAGCTGAGGAATAGGATTCTTACTACTGCTCAGCCAACACTTGAAAATCTCAAATATTTCTTCATCAACTCTTAGCTGCCTGAAGTGAGTTTTCTACTGAGACAGGCTGGCCACATAGACCTTACTGTTGCTCAAGATTTGGCTACTGAAGTAGAAGATGACTTTATCTTGGTAGGAAAGATAAGGAGAGATCTTAACAGAGGTAAATCCACTTCATCATCTAAATACTCACTTATGGCCACTATTGATCAAATGGTGCAAAAGCTAGCAAATGAACTACTAGCCTTGAAAAGATGAGTGGCCCAAGGGATATCTTCAGATCCTTCATATAGAGATATGCCAAAGAGGACATTCCCCAATCAGTCATACTAAGGCAATGCTGCTAAAATTCAAAGATAGCCAAATCATCTTCCTCCCCCATAGGGGAAACTTGCCAGTAAAATAGTATCAGCCAACTCAATAGTTGGATATCTGAAAACAAAACATGATTTCTCTTTCCAACATGAGTTTGATCAAGAAAATGATGCTAATCTCCTTGCATAAGACCAAAAATAATTAGCTGGTGACTCCAACATTGGTTTTCTGAATTACCAAGATGAATCCAGAAGTGAAGGTGAAGTAGCTGAGGGATCATATGTTGTGTTTACCCGGTCCCAAAACTAGTTAGCCCAGCAAGTTGATAAGGAAAGAATAGAAGAGCGAGCTCAGCCTACAATTTCAATTTCTAAGTGGGGAACCACTCTGGCCTTCCAACCAAAGGACCTGGTGACTGTTAAAAAGGTGAGTACCTCAAATAAGCCTTCACCTCCAACTTAAAATCCATAGACCAGTCCTCCCCCTTCCAGAAATCAAAAGGATGAACTCCCTTCCTCTGTTCCTAGTCCATTTCAATCATTTGACATAATCAACCATGTCAAGAAGACCAAAATTCAAATGTCTGAATTTGAATTCCTACAAGCTAACCCTGCGCAGTTAGACAGGTTGGTTGAGTATGTGAAGAATAAAGCCATCCCTATAAGACAAGATGTTAAAAGGGTAACTCATGATCCCCTAAGGAACATGTCCATCCCAAAATATCTTGTCATTACTCCTCCAGCTACTTCTGAAAGGACTAAGACATTCTATGTCTCCCTGTTGATAAATGGACATCAGCTTAACAATTGCATCATAGACTCAGGTGCATTAGAAAATGTCAAGCCTACCAAAGTAGCTGAATCCCTTGGTCTCACACTGACCAAGACATTTAGGAAATGTTTCTCCATGGAGAAAAAATAAGTGCCAGCACTAAGATAAATCAAGGATGCCCAATTTGCATTTACCACCTTTCCAGAAAAGAGAATCAAGATGATAGTCCTGGTGGCCAATGTCCTAGCCTCATATGGCATCTTTCTTGGGCAAAATTTTTGCAAGGATGTTTGAGGAGAATTGAGCATGGACCTATCTGAAGTGAGGATCCTTGTCAAAGGCTTCGTGTAGAGGTTGCTTCCTAAAAAGGAGGCAAAATATGTTGTCACCAAATGTCAATCCCTGAAGCTCAAATTCTATTTGAGTCTTCAGGTAGGGGTAACTATTTTTTGTCTATTGAAGACATTCTTATTACAGTAGATGAAAGTCCTATAGGTGGAAATCTAGGAATTTTTTTAGATAAAACAATAGAAGGCATGAGAGATCACAGTGCAACCCCAAAGGAACTCTCCTCTCCAAATGAAGAAAAATCTGAGAAAGGAGCAGTTTCTGATGATGTATGTATACTAAGATTTGATGGTAGCTGCTCTTCTACCAGTGCTAGAGCCAAGACTATGTTGATGTCTCCTCAAGGAAATATCTTTCCTTATTCATATGAGTTGTAATTCAGCAACACCAACAACGCTGTTGAGTATGAATCTCTATTACTCAGGTTGAAGGCTACTCAAGACAAAGGTGTCAAACTTCTTCATGCCAAAGGAAATGTTGAGCTGATGGTTTGTCAAGTGTTTGATGCTAACAATCAAATCATGTGTTGGACTAAACTAGAAGAGCAACAAGATATCATATTGGACCATATTACCGTGTGCCAAAATTAGGAAAAGGAACTCTTTACCAAGAGAGAAAAGATTTATGGTTTTCAGATTGGACACCACGCTTTGCCATGGGGCAAGAAGAGAGAACCATAAGGAGTACATAGAAAATTTGATTCCTGGTGGAAATTTCCATTTTTTCATCATAAATTTTGGAGACAAAATGGTTTCTTACTAGTTTATCAAGATGGAATGCCATTTTCACTATCTCACAGTGGGCAGCATCTGAAGCGCTTTAAATCTTGAGGCATTAAATAAGATCATCTGTACATATGTATATTTGTATAGTCTTTAGTTCTATTTTTTGATATTCATTTTTGTTTCTGGCACCTTTCTTTTTGGATAGCATGACTCCGTAACCCAATGGCACACTTCAAGGCACTGCAGATTCTAGTTTCTACTTCCCTCAGTTGTTCCAAGTCTTCAACTAAAAGAAGTTCCCATATTGGAGCTAGTTGTTGTTCCCAAAATCTATCACTCATTTTTGGGACAACATATGAAATATTTTTGGTCCTATAAGCCAAAAATTTCTCTCTTCCCTTCTCAAAAATTGTTTTGGGCATTCAAATTCTCTATTTTTCAAGCTTTTTTAGCTAAATAGATTCTATAGGCTTAAATCTATGGACTCTACAGGTTGATATCTATGGACGCAGTTCTACAGACTTCATAAAAGGAATCTATGGACTCTGTAGGCTTGAATCTATGGACTCTGTAGGCTTGAATCTATGGACTCTATAGGCTTGAATCTATAGACTCTGTAGGCTTGAATCTACAGACTCTATAGGCTTGAATCTATGGACTCTATAGGCTTAGTTCTATAGACTCATTTCTATGGACTCCGCCAGTTCTACGAGTTCATTTTTATGGACTCTATAGGTTCATTTCTAAAGACTTTGTAGGTTCATTTCTATAGACTCTATAGGAAAGAAACAAGCTCTCAACACTTAAGTAATTTGAACAGGTTCAACGCCAAGGTTCAATAGGTTCAATGACATCAACAAGCTTAGAGAGTTAAGCACTTCAGCAAAAGTTCAAAGTTTAACCACTTTAGCAAGTTCAATGGCTTCAAATAGATTCAAAAGACTCAGTGAAAAGAAGAAGGCTTGAACTATTGAAGCATTGAACCTTGAACCAAAATGGTTCAAAGTTTCAACAGGTTCAACAGTTTAAAGGTTCAATGAGTGGTTGGTTCAACGCAGTTGGTTCAATGAAATTGGTTCAAGTGATTAAGTGAATGAGCAGAATAAAAGATTAAACTATTGAATTGTAGTTGCTTCAATCGATCGATTCAATCGGTCAGTTCAAAGGAGTGCCTTAAAGTGAAAATACCAAGTGCCCTTGTGAAGGATAGTGAACCAAAGGCTAAGTGCCTTTATGGAGGGTAGTGAAGAAAAAAAGTCTTCGAGGAAAAAAGGAATGAACCATTGAACCATTGAACCTTGAACCAAATTGGTTCAACGGGTTCAATGGGTTCAATGGATTTGAAGAGATCAAGGGACTTAGAAAAATAGAGAAGTGATGGAAAAAATGATGAACCAATGAACCGATTGAACCTTGAATAAAAAGAGTTCCAAGTTTAAAGGTTCAAAGGTTCAACTTTTCAAATGAAGCGCCAGACAAAGGAAGGAAGCATATGATTCCAGAGACTAGTTCAAAGGGATGGTTCAACCAAAGAGCAAATAAAGGATGAACCATTGACCTAATTGAACCTTGAACCAAAAGAGTTCAAATTTAAATGGTTCAAAGGTTCAACGAGATTAGTTCAAAGTGATTGGTTCAAGTGCTCAATTGAATGAGCAATATGCAAGATTGAACTGTTGAACCGTTGAACCAAAGTTGGTTCAATCAGTTAGTTTAAGTGGTTGTTTCAAAGGATTGCCCTAGTAAACCAAAGCCAAAATACCCTTGTGGAGGGTAGTGAACCAAGGGCAGGTGCCCTTGCGGAGGATAGGGAACATTAATTCAAAGATCAAAAGAAAAGCCTAAAAGAAAGTGATTAAACCAAAAAAGTGATCGAATCAAAAAAGAGATTGAACCAAGGAGCTAAGAAGACCACTCGAACCATTGAAATAGTCAACCATTGACATCCCCACAAATTTCAAATTTAAGATAATGAAATATCCATCGATTTTCAAATATGGTACTTAACACTCATAAGTACCAAAGGACCATTTGAAAAGCCTGAAGGGACACCTTCCCTTCGGGGTGTTCCAAAGGCTTGATAAAGATGCAAAAATAAGTTTCTCTCAGAGTTCCATGGAGGGCACCAAGTGGCAATTGTAGAAGGTTTTAATGTGTTTTTCTAAATGCAGCAGAAGTCGCCACGTGTCCCTTGTAAAACTTGGCAAAAAGTGCCAAGTGTCAATGTCTGCCATTTCTTCCTTTTGTTTCATTATTGAGTAAGGACTGTGGTGGACTCTGGGTGAGTTGCTAAGCTAAGCAGAGCATGCCAAGTGTCATCATCCATGTGAATCCAAATAAGTCCCGCATGTTTCTATAGTGTTTCTAAAAGCTTAGTGGAAGCTGCCATATGTCATCTTATGTAGGACTCTCAAAAGATGTCTTAAGCTTTTGTAAGTTAAATGGATGATGACAAGTGTCCTCACCTGTTTCATAGTATAAAGTGCCACCTATCCCTTCATTAGGAATAAAGCGCCTGAGAGTTCAAAATACAGTAGGGAAAAGGGAAATGATGGAGAAAGATCAAAAATATTTGTGCATGGGATATGTTTCTAGAAGGAGAAGCAGCCCACCAAGTGGACATCAGAGAGCATGAACATTCAATGGCATGGCCTATTCTCCTACATTGAGTAAAGCAAAAATAGCTACACACACATCAGGAAACACATCAAGTGGCCCATATTTAAGATCGATGCCCAATTCCAGCATAGCCCATGGATAGAATTTAAAATGCATTGAAGGCATTAAATGCATCATAGGCCATCATTTTTGTGAAACAAAGCACCCAAGTCTTTCTTGGAGCACTATATATTGGACTCTCTCTTATTTTTTTGGGGAGATCTCTCAGTTATCAAAAACAAAACTCTTTCCAAATTGAAAGGCATTACTGAGACTTTGAGCTTAGATTGTTGATCATATTTCATTATTTAAATAAGAAAACAAGTGACTTTTTATACTTTATGTTGAAATAGCTTGGTTATTGAGGAAATTTTTCCTATGTCTATTTCCTTAATAAATTTTTTGTCTATTTAATTAAATAATCATAATTAGTGAAAGTAATTAGGAAGGTGTCCTAAAGCCGGCTGTGGAGAGACTTTGTGCTGCCATAATTGTCTTTAGTTTGTCTATTTTCTATTTTTGTGTAAAGCATCTTGGGATGACTTTGTGCCCTCATTATCCTTCATATTTCACTCTTTGGTAGTTGAGGTGGAGACTTTGTGCTACATTTCATCCTGTTGTGTTACTACACCCTGTTATAGTTACTTGTCACTACCTGAAAGGTTCCTGTTGTCTACTGAACAACACTTCTGAAAGAAGAGGAGTGTCATCTCTCATTTCATCAGGATTTCCCCTTTGATTTGTGAACATCATCTCTAAAAAAATAGAGATGGATGGTGTTATCCTACCCCTGAGTCTTATTTTCAATTTATTTATAGCATATATATATATATATATAATACCTTATAGTTATAGGGAACCTCCCCTTGATGAGAGGAGAGATTTGTCCACCTCTGATGTGGTAAACCTACACATTTTTTAGATCAATCTCCCTATGCTATGGTTGAAGAGACCTATTTTGCTCATTAGTTAGCTGATTGACAAAATATTCACCCAACATATTGCATAGTAGGCATGCAACCCTTGTGAGTCACCAAAGATGTTGGCCAAATTTGACCCAAATATAAAGCTTTATTTGGTTTTCAAAGTGAATTGAGTTCTTGATAGAATGAGTGGTCCAAATATCTCATATTACTCATAAATATTTTGAAACACTTTAAGCAAGCTTAAAGTACAATCTATTGATCTTTAAGAAGTAGGGTTGGAAATGGATCCAAAATTGTAAAGAGAAGGATCTAAGTAGGTTTCATGGTGTTTGAGAATTCAAAAACATGGATTAGGTTACACAAATCATAATAATCCATCATAACCTTTAAATATTGATCAAAGGATAAATTTAGCAAATTTTAAGGACTAGACTATCACTAAGATGTCATCTAAAAAGGAACAGACTAGTTCACTTGGGTATTTTATAAATGAACCTCAAAAAGTTGTGTAAGCCAAAAGACTGAAACACCATGGAATTTTTCATGCTAGGAACATACTCTAAAAAATTCATGTCTTGATGAGGTTCCTAACTCAAGATATAAGCTTTCAAAGATTTACTTGTAGAACAAAATATTTGTGCGGATGTCAAAATAAAGCTCAACATTTATCTATTGAGATTCAAAAGATTGACAGTCATGTAGACATTAATGACAGTCATGTGAATATCAAATGATAAGAATGTAGATGTCAAATTTAGGCCATAGAAAATAACCATTGGGGTTTAAAAATCCTAATGATGGTCATGAAAATGTCAAATACCTTCACATAGATGTCAAATAAAGACACAAATACATCAATTTTAAGTTCATGAGCTAGACATTCTAGTTCAAATAATGGGGCCCAGGTAGATTGAAGGCTCATGTTACTTTGTATATTATGATCCAATGGTGTGAGTTAAAGTCAAAAAATTAAAAGATCTAGATCAAGAGCTCGTATTACTTTGTACATCACGATCCAATGGTATGAGCAAGGTCAATAGGGTCAATGTATCTCAAGGATATGTGAGAGGTTTCTAAGTGGTATAAGCACATTAGGTTCTTAGGAACATCAATGGCTCAATATAATCTTGTATAACACAAATCAATGAGCAAGGTTCAAAATAGAAAGACTAAGAGACCTTCGATGGGAGGTTGAACATATGACCAAGGTCAAACTAGGGCAAGTAGGTCTTATGGGGGTCATCATTATACCATTATAAATTGGATAAATGCCATTAAAGGGACATGCTGATATAGTCAAGATGATCAACAATAAAGGGGCACCATTAAAGCTAAATATATACCTATGGTTCAAAGGTTTGTATCATGTAAGGTTATTTATGTAACTGTGTTCACCATTCTTAAAGAAGGATTTATGTATGTGGTGAATTCTTAGTTCTTGTAATGACATAATGGGTTTATTTGGACCTATTTGGATCAAGAAAGAGGCTATGAAGTGTATAGGTATACATTGACATAAATATTATATGAAAACCAATAATATTATATTGGTTTTCCACATATAGAATGGACCTATGATCCAAACATGGAAAAGGAATAGATATATGCAATTAATGAGGGAGTGTATCAAGCCATACTCTTCAATAGGTAGCCACCTATAATAGACACAACCATGATTCTATCAGATCCATGAGCATGAAATTTTTATTTTTAGTGGGAGATGGCATGAGGGACCAAAGAAAAGGATCTAGTGGTTAGAACTTATAGTTAAGAGCATTCAATGCATCCTCAAAGCCTCTGGTGACTTTTCCACTAGGTCAGTTGAGCATTATCCTAATTTATCAAAAAGGAGGTAACCCAAGTTTAATTAATGATCTGGGATAGTGTGTTTCCTCTCTGACGATGTGCTCCCACTTTCTTTCTCTCTTTACTTTATCCTATATGACCCCATTATCTTTCCCATTGTAAGGGTTCTCATATTTTAGATTTTTTTCATCTTTCTAGGAGACAAGGATATTCATTGAGACTCTTGTAAAAGGGTGCTCATTTGATAAGGTCATACCCTATAAAAATATTTTAATAACTATATCTTGAAGTAATAATATTGACTCTTTACCTATCTCTTGTATTTGATTAATGCTTAGTATGCTTGTGCATGATGAATTCATGAAGGAGAATATTCTTAGTTTATTGTCTTTTTTCTTGCCTCGTTTGAGGAATTTTCAAGATATTACAAATTTGGATTAGTATTTTGTCCAAACCTCTTCCATGAAATAATTATGCAATCAATGAGATTGTGAGGTTGTGTGAGCTATAGTTGTCTTATGTTGATCTAGTATGGGTTCAAGCTTATATGAGTGTCCATTTAAGTTTGGTGCATTACCTTGGTTAACTTTCTTAGGATCCCTTATCCCCTTTATAACTCTTTTCCCTATGATAAACATTAGTTTAGGTGAGCATCAAGAGGAATCTGACCTTCTCTAGAGGTCCAACCTGACTATAGGTGACCCATAGCCTGGGGTTATTCCCATTGTGTAGCTCAATTAGAGGGAGCCTAAAGAACTCTCTCCAAGGGTGTAGATTAAGCATATAATAGGAATATCAGAGGTAATAAAATAATAAATTATTTGAATACAATAAGGAGTTGGAGGTGGAAGAGAAAGAGTGATAATCAACTCAGTTACTTAGTGTGTTGTAAGGGAATGCGATGGCCATTATAATTTATGATCAAAATAGTGATTTTACCACTTATGCCATCCATGTGATTATGAGATAACATTTTAAAAACCTCAAGTGTCTGATGTAAGAGCATCTAAGGGTTCATGCAATCTTGCATCAACCAAAAACATAGTGTTTTGTGTTCGTGTGTTCATGTTATCTTGTTTGTGTGTTTGTCATTATTGACATGATGAAGATGATCTAAATGAAAATTAGTACTCCTAAACTTCAATATCATCAATAAAATCAAATAAGGATAAATTTTAGATATCTACATGGTAACAAACAAGCTGGTTGAGTCTCTTAACCATCAGTATAATATAGGATGTCACTATGTTTGTTGAAGGGGAAAAATAGATAGATTATAGGGAAAATGATAAAAGTGTATCAATATATTACCTAAACCTAAATATGATTGTATATTTTTATTCCTCTTAAATAATAGTGAAATTATAAAAAAATCATCTCAATGTAAGTTTGTATGCTCAAGTTATGGCCTCCAAAAGTTGGTGGATTTTCATAGTGATGAAAGCACTAGTATAAGTATGATGGTAGTTTTGAAACCATCAATGATGGTTTCATAATCAATGATAACTCTAGCCTACAAATAGGGACATTTTCATCTCAAATGAAGTTAAAATAAAAGTAATAACCCAAAAATATGAATGGACAAATTTTGAACATTTATAAGGGGCTAAGGAAGGTGAAGAGACATGGGAGAAGGCAGAGAAATGTCAAGAAAGATCCAAAATTAGGTAGAGGAGTGAGTTAATCAATAAAATTGAGTTCCAAGTGAGAAAAGGAGAACTCCAATGAATAAAAGAGGGAGTTGAAGGTGAACCAATCTATGGGAGACTGAAAGAATATGCTCTTCTTCATGCTTTTATTTCAGTAAACTTGTATAGGCATGTGTGAGAGAGTGTAATAGAGTGCACATAATTCATTTTTAATGTTTGAAGTTAAAATCAGTGAATATGTTTGTATGAGTTAAAGTTTAGTTGTGTGCTCAAGTGTGTCCATAGGAGAGTTTGAGTGTTCTATCCATACATCATAGAGGTAAAGACAATCTTTAAGTGGACCCCCTCTCTTGTACTTGTATCAAATTTTGGATATACCAAATGTAATATAAAGTAGATCCAAATCAACAAGATATTTCATTTTACCATAGGGAAGATTAGTTCACATACCATATGATGGTGATGGTAAATATACTAAGCAAATAAAAAGAGAAGAGAAGCATGTTATGAGCAATTTTCACTTAAAATGATCCAATCATGATGAAGATGATTCATTTGAATAACCTTGACCAAATTATATCATATATTTAAAAAATCCAAAAAAATCAAATATTTTAAGAAAATACAAAAACATTCACATAAAATAAAAATACAAAAATTATTCAGTAGACACATGTTTTCTAGATCCTTGACATCTATATTGTTTACTTTATGTTAGTAGATAGCATATCATTTATTTTCTATACACATATATGTTTCACAGTACATGAGTGTGATACATGCATACATTAGATCCATAATACATGCACATGATGGACCTTTCCTCTTCCCACATGACACACTACATTGGGGACATCTGACTTCTATTTGATCATATTAATATATGTTATATTATTTTATGATCACTTTTTCATTATCATGTTGAGATCATATACTAATTATTACACATGCCTATACTCATGCTTACATCTTATACTTTGTACTTGATATGCTAGGTTACATGACATTTTTTCTAACATATATATGCAAGGATTAGTATGATATGTTTATGGTGGTTGTTTATACTTAATTTATTCACATTGCCACTTCTGAGTGTATTTATTATTTGCTATTGTCTTGTTTGTGGAATATTTGAATATGTTCTTTTCTTGTGGGCTTCTATGACATTAATTGCTATTTATTTTTGTGTGGACATTTGAATATGTCCTCCCTTCAAGTGTGAAAATTTTGAATATGCCCCTTGTTTGTAGTCACCTTAGACCCCTTTTATGTGATATTGAGTGATTTTGTGTGTTTTATTGATTGTTTTTTGAGATTTTACTATTACTTTATAGATATTTCTATGATTCATATCATGCATCTTATAACTTGTGATAACATACTTTGAGATTCATTGATATGTCTACTTATACATGTTACTCCTATATGCTACATGGTCCATAGATAAATAATATAGTTATATTATCATTCTAAGGTAAGGTGACTACTAGATTTCACTCCCCTCACCTCAAAAAAGGGAACAATAATAGGGGCATGTCATAGACGCATGAATCCACACATACATAATCAACATAATTTGATACAATTTACATGATTTAGATATACACTTGGGTCAAAATCATATACATTTGATATTGGTTTTGACAAATTTAGGATAATATTTTTTAGATTTATGACGAATATTATAGATAGTTAAAGAGCAAAGGTTAATTTCTTATAGATAATTCATCTCAAGACACATTAAAGGTGCATATTCCATGCAAATGCACAAAAATTTCAAATACATATTAAAAACATTTGACCAAGAAGCACTATTTTTACCAAGAAGCATCAGTTTGAGCCTTTCCTATCTATAGAAATTGGATCCTTTGAGTAGTGAAATTTAGATTCAATTCCCTTGATGACCTTAAAACTACTTGCATTTTTTAGGTTGATTTGTTTATACCACTTAACTTGGATTTATTATACTTTTACATGAGTTGTAAAATTGAGATTTAATGATCTCAAAAGTTATGTCACAACTCACCTTTGCACCAGACTGAGGGCATAATTACCCTCCAAATGTCATTAGTTATATCTCCAAGGTTTAGGTCTAAACCTCTGTCATCTCCAATGCTTCATAAGGAAGCATATTTACCAAAATAAATTATGAAGGTTGAATATGGTTACATTTACACACATGTGTACTCCTTGTTTACTCTCTTTACTTTTCAAAGCATTTCAATTATTCAACTTTAGATTATATGCACTGATTTATATTATAACATGCTTTTGGATACAGGTTATACACCAACAACAAATTCACCAAGTCTCAAGTAAATACAAGGTGTTTTGCACACACCCAAGTATGTATTTATTTCTTTTAACATAGTAATTTCATCTTTATGCATTACTAAATTAAATGGAAGATAAATGTAGATACTAAAATCTGATTATATATAACATCTCAGTCTTGTACACTTGATAAATACCAATCATTGCTCTACCCTTTAGTGTGACAACCTCCAACTATTGAAAGGATCGCATTCACCATCTCACTATGGCTAACTACTATCTTATGGACCAAAATATGATTATGATGACCTATATCACTTATACACAACAAAAATATTAAAACATGACTTATATCCTTCACTATCATTTACAAACCTTCAATAGTTTTCTACCCTACTATACACTTACATTTTGCATAAGGACAATGTATACACATAATAATTTTAAACTTTATTATTTACTGATACTGTTTCTCTTGTTGTAAAGTGTATGCCTTAAGGGTGCACCAAGAAAGGGTGGATATACCATTGGTGTTTCTCAAGATTTTTGGTCAACTCTATCATTACTTAAACCCTTTACAAATCCTTCTTATCCACCTCTACAAGCAATCCAAACACTACTTACACATTTACCTAAGCATTTATTCTTTCAAATAGTGCCTAACTAAGCAAACACCCTATTTTACTACTAAGTCATATGGGATAATCATGTTATAAAATATTAAGTGCATGTTATGGAGTTAAATTAGCTTTGTTGATTTAATTTGAGGCTTAATTTTAAATTTTTATAACAAATTGGGTCGCATTGGTTGATATTATTGGCTGAAATTCTAGAAGGGTTAAGGCTTATCCATTTCTATAAATACAAGGCTCATTTAAATATAAAAGAGAATAACATTTATTTTCAAATCATTACATTTCATAATTATACTAAATCTACTTTTGAAGGATCCACTGCTTAGGGTTTACCTTGGAGAGAAGATTACTTGTCTTGTGGGAAGTTTAATATTTAAAATCAAGTCTTTTAGCCTATAGCTGATTTATATAGTACGATACTTACAAAACCACAAAAACCTCTTGGAAAACACTATTGGCCAAGGAAGATATTGAGACTTAATAGGTATGCTCAAGGTAACTATTTCTAACTTTTGATATTTCATTTGATAGATAGATATTGTATAAGTAATATATAACTCTTTGCTTAGATTAATTCTATGTTTAAACTTAGTATCTATATAGAGTTTTATTTCCTTTCCATCTTCCATTTTAGGTGATCTAGGCTCCCATTTCCCTATCATGACCCCTTGATTATCTATTTTTATTTAACCATCTCCATTTGTACCATAAGCTTTGGTGAGCACTAGATTAATTTTATTTTATGCACTTAGGCCTAAATAGGATTATTTCATAGTATCCTTTTTCTAAAGGTTTTGAAACCCTCTCCTTTGGTGTTATGTGGTAAAATATCCCTTGGTTAGGTTTAACATATCCACTTTGGTCATGCCTCTAATATAAATAATATTACAATGGATGTTAATTAATTATCTAATTTGATCTTGGATTTAATAAGTTAGATAAGTTTTAGATATAACTTTATTTGTTGCATACATTCTAATGAATTTGACATGAATCTAACCCTTACATTTTTATTTTTTTATTTAAAATCACTTAGATCAGACTAGTTGATCTAGTCTTAACCTCTATCTATAGATTCAAGATCCATAATCAACTAAGTTTCATTGGTCAACCTAGTTTTGTCCTCTATATATAGGTTTTATTTCCTTAGTCAACTAGATCGTGTTAGTCGATCTAGTCTTCTTCTCTATTTATAGGTCTAGGATCTAAAGTGAACTAGTCATGTTGGTCAACCTAATTTTGCCCTTGACTTGCATATTTCATTTCCAACAAACTTAATCATGCTAGTCAACATAGTCATTTTTTCTAGTTTCTAAATTTTTACTTATAGTTAATTAAAATTGAGCTAGTCAACCTAGTTCAGTTTAGAAGATTTTAATTTTTTTCAATTTTTAGCTATCTAGTTTCATTTTACTATTTTCAATTTTTAACTATCTATAGACTAAGTCAACCTAGTTGAACCTATTTAACCACTATATTTTTTATATTTTTACCTCTACACAACTCAATCAAGTTTGGACAATACAATTAACAATTAAAATTTTAGCATTTTCTGTCAACCAACTAAATTAACTTGGTCAACCTAGTTATATTTTTTAGGTTCACTCTAAACAAGCTTTGTATTTCCATTTTTGTCAATTGCTTTAATTTTTCATTTTTGTCTTTCAGTAAAGTATTCAACATTTCAATTTATACACTATTTTCAAGAGTTTTTTAGTTTTATAAAACTATATCGTATAGTCAACTAAGATGAGATGGCCAACTTAGTTCTTTGTCTATCTACTCTACCAAAAAACTTAGTCAACCTAGCTAACTGTGTTTGTTTTTAACCTATTTTCACAATAGACTAGATTGGCCTACTTGACTATGTTCTATTATATTTGTCAACTAGATCAACCTGGATGACCTTGTTCGATGTTTTTTACTTTCAACATAAGCAAGACAATTCACTTTCATTTCTATTAATTAATCTCAAATTTTCTTTGAAAATATTTGGCTCCCTATTTATTTACTTTATATAACTATAAATTAGTTTTTGACAATTGATTTTCACCTTTATTTTCACTTTTTCTTTATTTTCTTATAAGTTATGTACCGACAGTTTTAAAACTACTTAGTTACTATCATAAAAGATTACGTGATAATTTTTTTAGTCCTTATCTATCATTCAATTTATTTTACCCCAAAATAATAGCCATAGTAAAAAACTAAACATGGTCTTTATTTTCCACATACGTTGTAGTATTTCAATTTTTTTTAGAATTTTCTTTTAAATTGAATCTTAGGAATCCAACCAAATATTTGATTTTGTTGTACATCAATTAGCGGTCAGCATTGAGAAGTTACTTCTAGATTACCCTTGAAACTAGGTATAGCAGCTATGAGAATGACACTTCCTCCATATTTAGTACTCTAAAATATTAGGCCATCACTATTTAATAGACAATAAAGTATCTTTATAAGCCTAAAAATCAATCAAAACTTTTTAGTACAACTTTTTGATCTTCTTTCAGATAATTAGTTAGCATCAATAGTTATAAAACTACATTTTATTCTTGTTACTATTTTTTATTATATTATAGATTGTATTGACCAACATTAATACAATTTAATGATGTGTGGTAGATAGTTTAGTATTTTATCTCATTTATTATTGACTTAAAACTACATAGTTCAAATTACTATTAACTATTGTATAGATTCAACTAAAGTTGACCAACACGACTTAGTATAACTATGTATTTTTCTACCTGTGAAACTAATTCAACTAGATCAAATTAGTAGGATTTTAAAAACCTCTATATTTTACTGTTAGTATAACTAAATTGAATAGCTCAACTTATTAAGATTTTAAAAAACTCTATATTTTCCTACCTACATACTTAAGTTGTGTTGAGGTGTGGAGATAAAAGCTTCACGAATGAGCAAATGCAAAGTTTCAAGATTTACACAGTCACCAACGTCGGTCAGGGATCTACTGGAGGCTTCTGACGTCGGTTATGGATCGGCTGACGCCGGTCATGTGCAGGCAGACAGGGACCAATGTCGGTCACCTGTGCGTCCAGAAAGTCTATTTTCGTGGCAGAACGGATTGTTTGCATGATTAGTTTAGCTGTTAGTTGTAAATCCATATTTCTATTTTTGGCAGGACTAATTTGGACCCTTGATTAGGAGGTGTATCTAATGGTTGAGAATGCATAGCTCATGATCCCTAATCTTATATAATAGGGATAGATCTTCATAGCTTATAATTATGAGTAACAGACAATTCAAGTAGCTGAATTGTGTTTGTAATTGTGAGAGAGAACTCTTGAGGGAAAGAGATCTGTACATCTGAGAGGTGTGGAAGAAAGAGATATTTCTTCAATATTATTTCCTTCTGAGAAGAGTTTAATACAAGTTTTCATTGTTTCTTGTATCTCATGTTCTTTGCTGATTCTAGTTTCTAGTTACTTATTACTTCTGATTAATTCTGTGTTTAGTTGCTTGCACAATAGTAATCAATTGTTCTTGTTACGATCCTGACAAGTTGACCAAATTGACTTAGTAGGATTTCAAAAACCTCTATATTCTTCCACCTATACAAATAAGTTGACTGATTCAACTTAGTAGGTTTTCAAAAAATTATTTGTTCTTGTATACACAACTAAGTTGACCAAAGTGACTTAGTAGTATATACAAAATTTATCTATTTTTGTTTTCACAACTAATTTAACAAGCTCAACTTAATAGGCTTTCAAAAACTTTGTCTATGATTGTATACACAACTAAGTTGACCATCTCAACTTAGTAATCTATCCAAACTTTGTTAGTTTCTATATACTTACTTAAGTTGACCAACTCAGCTTAATAGTCTATCAAAACTTTATCTATTCCTATCTACATAAATAATTTTACCAAATTACTTAGTAATTTATCTAAAATTTGTCTATTCCTACTTGTAAAACTAAGTTGACCAATCTGATATAGTAGTATATCTAGACTATTATTTATTTATTTATTTGTTAAATTTTTCCATACCTTTCTAACTAAAACAACCATATTGACTTAGTAAAAATTTTGTATATTATCTTTTTTCTTCCTATGTAACTAAGTCAACCAACTCAACTTATTAAGCCTTTAACACTATTATCCTATCCACCCAAACTAGGTAGACCAGCTCAACCCATTAGGTTTTCAACTTTCTACTTCTATCTTCACTTTTCACCATGTAGTACATTTTTATGAAAGTGAAAATCAAACTCAAAATGATATGATGAATTTAACTAACCCTCCTAAGCATCTTCATTCTTGCCTTCCCTATACTTCCCTAGAAAATCTAGATGTCATTAATGTCCATGTGTAAAATAAGACTAAAAACTATGGATCACCTCTTCTCAAAACTTTAGATCCACTTAACTATCCTCTAAAAATACACATTGTCAAGGATGGAAATGATTTTGAATATACCATTGAAATGATACTCTTCATCAATGAAAACCCCCAAGATCAAGGAAATGATCTTATGATCATATAAAATCTCATTATGGGACCTTATATTGAATGTCCACCTTCACCTACACATAATTTATCTACAAGCCTTAGGATAAGTCACCCTATGACTTCTTCTATGACCTTTTCTTCTTCAATACCCACTTCTTCGTCCATGCCTTTAACTTTTTCTAGTACTTCTTCTTCCACCTTGCCTAGTATCTAAACTACTATGGCTGGTCTTTCCTCAAGCAGACCCATTCAAAGTGCCCAAGTTCATACTCAAGTCAATGCTAACTAGTTCATCTCAAACAACTTCTACTAGTCAAGCCACTATCAACACTAATCAAATTTTATTACAATCCATGAAACAATTGCTACTTTTCAAACTAATGGTACAAATCAAATGATATAAATTCAAAACCAACTTTTGAAATTACAAAATCATCCTCAACCCACTCAATAGGGAGTGAAAAACCCTAATGACCCCTGCCCCAAATATGCACAATGCAACCTTATCCCTCAACCTCCACTTCTCAATAAGACTATCAAACATCTACAAAATGAACCTTTAGTATCTCAAATTGTAAACATCGACATAGGTGGTATTCTTCCTACTATCACTTATAATGGATCCATCGATCCTAATTTATATTTAAAAGCTTTCATAAACTTATACAAAGATTGCATTAAACTCAACACCTTTACTGCCACTACAATCTTAGATAAAACCTTTGCAGGTGAAACTTTGGATTGGTATAATAAAATAAAATCTTAAACTATATCTAGTTTAGATCATTAAATTAATGCATTGGTACATTAATTCTAAATTAATGATCTTTCTAAAAATAACTTAGCTCACTTCATCAACTATAAAAAATTAGAATCTAAAATTGTAGAAGTATTTATTAAACAATGGAAAGCCTTTTCCAGTAAATCTAAACATAACATGTCAAAAGAAAATATCTTTTACTTATTCACTAATGCTCTTCATCCTAAATTGTAATATTGTGTTAGGTCATTTTCTACCAAATATTAGGAAGAATCCCTTGACTAAGACAAATGCCAAGATTTTCTCACAAGATAATTGAGCCTTCCCATCCTCCTGCTAGAACTTGAACGCTTATGAAATATAGAATTTGACATGTTACTAATATGGTGTTATGAATAAATATTATTCTATTCACACTATTCATTTTATTTATCCAAGTGGTTCCAATAATGATATTCTTTCAAAACCAATTTCAACAACCCCTTTACCACAACCTAGTTTTTCATTTTTCCAAATAAACAATATGGATTCTCACAAACCTATTTCCATGTAGAAGTTCAAAAATGCTTCACCATGATATCTTGACCCTACTGTCCCTATCAAACATTGGTACGATCCACACAAGTTTTATTGGTATCAGGTAAGTTGGGGTTATTATCATGACACTTGTCACCAATTACAAAATTTTGCTCTTAAATATCTTTTTGGTCCCAATTTTGATCACAAAACCCTTATTCATGAGCATAAACATGATTATAAAGTGGAAACCAAGGTTCAAGACACCAAAATTAAACACAATGCCCTTAATCAAGGTAATTGTCATCTTAAAATTTACAAGGATCATCTTCCTAATCATCAACCAAGTAATTCTCAAACTCTCATTATATACACAATATTTTAAAACTTTATCAATTCCTAATGCTATCTTGTAGGAACCTATCATATCTCAATCTAGACTCTGAGTGCAAGCCCGAAAGAGTGCACTGAGAAAGGGGTTGGTAAACCTTTGGTGTTTCATAGGATTGTTGGCCCCTATACGATCACCTAGAACTATCACAAGCTACGTGTATTCAATTTCCTAAGCAAAGACCCATTTTTACCACTTTTCCTACTATGTCGACTAGGTTAACCTCATTAAGTGATTTAGTGCATGTTACAAAACTCTATTGACCCAAACTAACATGCTTTATTTCTTGCCTTAAAAAGTTCACTAGGCTAACTTTATCAGCTAAATTCATAGTAGGGTTTAGGGTCAATTCATGGCTGTAAATACCCCCTCAATTTATTTTCTAAAGAGAATATAATTCAAATATGCATCATTTCTACTCATAAATATGATTATACAATCAATAAGAGGTTTCATTGCTTAGGTTTTTACCTTAAAAAAGTAATATTTATTTTGAGGAGGTCTTGGATGTATAGGAGAAGTCTTGTAGCATAGAGTTGATTTATCATTGTGATCCTTACAAGCCATAACAACCTCTTAAAAAGTACCATTAGACAAGGGAGATATTGAGGCATGATGAGTTCACTTCAATAAGGTAAGTATATTCCTAGCCCTTCATATTTTGATAACTAGATATTATAAAGATAATATATATAATTGTATCTCTCATTGCTTAGATTATTTATATGTTATATGATTGTCTTTTCATGTTTATTATCTTCTCCATTTGTGCCACAAGCTTTGGTGAGCACTAGATTAGTTTTCATATTCATTTACTAGATTAGCTTATATGTTTATTTGGTAGATTAGATTGTTTATCATTATTACAATCATAAGACCTAGTTAGGGTTATCACAAAATGGCATTTGATTAGAGGCCTTGGAAACCTCTCCTTTGCCATTGTGTAATAAGATATCCCTTAGTGTAAGTTTAACATATCTATTATTGGTCATGAACCTGATATAAATGTATTGCCAAGTAAACTTTCTAGCTGATTACCTTCTCTAATCTTGAATATTATTGTGTAGGATAAGTTATAGATATATCTAGTTTCTCTTTCATACATTCTAGTGAGCTCGACATGAATCTAACCTTACAAATTTTTAATTTTTATTTATAGAGAACTGGATCGACCACCTCAACATATTTTAACACTCAATGTGTAGGTTTTCATACTCTGTCAACCTTTTTGACCTAGTTTGGATATGTGTACAACTTTTTACTATGTCATTGATGTCATTGACCTAGTTAGGTCATATTTTTTTAGGTTTTCCAATAGAGAAAATCTTGTTGGCCTTGTTCAACTTCCTACACATGCAATGTCTAGTATCATAAACTAGATTTATTCAATCAACATATTTTCTTTTTTGATTTTATTATTTAACTAAATCAATCTATTTGACTCTTTTATTTTCTACATTTTTTTCATTTTATAACTACATTGATTAGATTAACCCAGTTTTATTTTTCTTGTCTAAGTTAAATGGATCGATTCTATCTAAATATTCTATCTTTTACCTTTGCAGGTTCAAATTTACACCTAGACAACATAGTTTAAGACAATATTTTAACATCTTTAGGAAAAAACTATATCAACCTAGGTGAATTTATATTATCTGCCAAGTTCACTCTAATTAGATCAATAATTTATCTTTATCAAATTATAATTAAATTTATTCTCTTGATCTTTTTTAAAATTTAAATTTTAGTACTATCTTTACCAATTTTTTACTTCTATAAAACTGTACCTTTATAGTCAACTAAGTCGAATGGTTCAACTTAGTTTTGTATCTATTTTTTACTTAGAAAACTAAGTTAACTTGCTCGACTATGTCCATTATGGTAAGTCTTCCAAAAGATTGAGTTGATAAGCTTGACCCTATTTTATTCTATTTGAGCAACTTGGTTGACTGGGTTGACTTTGTTCTACTTATAATTTTTCCTAGCTCAAACAAAGGGAATTAACCTACATTAATTGTAATTAAACTCACTTTATTTTTTAGTTGGTTTCTTATTTATTTAATTTTTAAAAACTACAAATTATCTTTCAAAACTTTGATTTTTGCTCTTATTTTTAACATTGTTTAGCTTTCCCTATAAACTATGTACTGGCAATTTTTAAACTACTTTACTACTATTGTGAAGGGCTACTCAATATTTTGTTTAAGGTCCTTGTATATCATTTATAGATATCATGACATAAGGATATTTCCCCAATACTCATAGCCATAATACATAGTTAAACTATTGGAATTACATCTATTGAGAGGGGGGTGAATCAGTGCCTTTAAAATATTTATTCAATTCCACTTATCATTCATGAAGCATTCATTCAAACATATACATCAACCAATGCATAAACAAGCATTCACATAAGCATGCAACAATTGAATATAAGATATATGTGGGAAACCCTCATGGGGGATTAAACCCATTGAAACATAGCTTGGAATATAGTACTGTAAGCAATGAATCAAGATTTAGTGAGGCACCAACCCCATAAGGAGTAATAACCCCTCTTTAGTCAAGTACCAAATCAATTAGTCCTTTAGCAAACACAAAATTAAAAGGAGGTACCAAACCCTTAGGTGACTTAACACCAACTCAAACACTTAAAAAACACTTCTTAAACCACCAACTTGCAAGTTAGTTCTCACTCCTTCTTGACAAAGCACCAACTTAGCCAAGACCAATTTGATCACCTCAAGACACCTTGTTGCTCAACCAATAGATGGTGACCTCTTATTTAGATCTATATCTTTTCTATATGAATTTTACTCATTATAATAATTATAAAAACATCTCTGATGTAGCTCTAATAGTCTCTTAAAATATAATCAACTCATTTATCTCTTCTCAACCCTCTTCTCAAAATAGCCTCTTAGTCTTCCTTTCTCAATATGCCTCTTACTAGGCTTATTAGGTCAACCGACCTTGACATCCATATTTAGTAAATATGTTATATATTCATCATAGTATCTCTCTCCCATATTTTTATGCTCTTAAATACCTCTTGATACTTCACAAATTTCCCTCTTTTTTTCTCACTAGAGTCTTCTCTCCTTTTTACATAATTAACCTAATTAGGCCTTGTATAAATACACATCACTTGATCACATCCTGTCTTGGCCAAAAAAGGAACTAATACATTAGTTTCATACCCAAAACATGTCTTAGGACACATTAAAAAAATAATAAATCAAAATAATATCATCATTAGGTCAGAAAAACTCACTTAGACCTCTTTCTTCTATTAGGCCTACTTAGAGACCTAATTACAATTAGGTCTATCCTTTGCACAAATTAAATTAAACCAATTTGGATTTGATGTCCCTCACTAAAGAAATAAAATATTTAAAACACTTATATATTAACCTCAAATATCCTCCTCCATGATCAATAAGTCACAAATCCTTTGCTCACACCTTGAAAGCACCATTAGGCCTTAAAGACCTATTAGGCCTAATTACCCCAAAAACACTGTCTTCAAAGATGAACCTTATATAGCTTGTAGAAACACATTATATGAAAAAATAATATATGGATGGAAAATTAATTACATTAGGTTCATCATTAAACTCATTAGACTCCATAACTCAAGCTCTAAAGACTTAGGAAGACCTCATCAAAAAACTTACTTAGAACTATCAATTTACTTAGAACCCAATCATTAGCAATTTGATCTCAACCATAAACATATATTATTTACAACACTCAAAATTAATGTATAATATATTATTGCATATTTAAAAAATAACCATAATATTGGTACTCTTCCAAATTGGGCATAATGACACAGGAGCATCAATCTCACTAACACACATAAAACTGCTAAAGAATCTAAAAGCATAATCCCAATGAGTGTTGTTTTAAAATCCTATAAGGACACTTAAAATACTTATTATAAACATTAATATTTCCTATCTGACCTATATAAAATCATACAACATATATATCACAATATCTAGTGTCAACTATTGGTCTTACAGATCAATTTGTTAAGCTTCTCTTTCACAGTTCTTACATTACCAGATAAGCCATTTTGGATTCCCTATTTCAAATTTATATATTGAATTACAATATTATTAAAAACATGGATAGGTTATTCAATTCATAAAAAATAACATAATATTAATTGGATTATTCAAATAATTCTAGAGATCCTCCAACTCATCACTCTCACTTGCTTACTCAAAACTACCATTCTACCTTGTGGACCAGTCATGATGATTATGCATTCCAACACCTGTGTAGACATAGTAAAAAAGTAATAATGCATGAACATTATCCTTATAGATATTTATAACATCTTAAAATAAAAATATATATAGTTCTAAAGGAAAATATAGAATATATATACTAATCTCTGAAATTTACACCTTCACTATCTCATCTTCACTAGACAGGTCATCTTGTGAACAATATTTGCTTGTATATGAGCTTCACCAAATATTATCTTCAAGGGGAAAAAATTATATATGTATTTTACCCCATACATATAGATCCATCCTAATCCATGATAATTCATCATTAATCTCATTCTCACTTCTATCTAGTTTTTCTCACTATCTTCACTATTGAACTTTTTAGAGATAGGTCAAATTTCATGACTAGTTTAGTATATTTGAATTTTTTAACATGCTCAAAACCCACCATGGGCATGAAGTATAAATCAAAAAAGTCAAACTCCATCCATTTTTTTTAGGTTTATCAATGATGTCTCCAAGGTGACCAAGGATGTTGATGAGGTGTCATGTGTGCTAAAATAACAATGACAAAGTATGTTTCAGTGTTCTTGCATAGTTCTTCAGTGTTTGACTTAGATAGGTAGATTTTGGATGTTATTTATGGTATTATAATGTTATAGATACCATATGGGGTGTTTTGAGTACTTTTATAAGTGAAATTAATTCATCAAAGAAGTCATATGAGTGTCTAGGTTCAAGTAGTCATCTTGATAGATAAAGCTAAGTGAGCATATTGATGACATTAACATTCAAACATATGAAGGTTTCAAAAATAGATTTATATATGGGTATATTACCCTATGTGAGGAGATCATGTGGCTCAAGTTTTAGGTCTAGACATGGATCATAGCAAAATTTATTAAGGTGTAAAGTTGGTTTCTTAGACAAAGTTCAATAAGTTCCCATACTTAGCCAAATTTATGATATCAAAAATATATGGTGAGACGTTAATCTTCATGATTAATATCTAACAATGATTGTCTAAAATGATAGATGAAGATCCAATGATGATCAAGTGATCAGGTAGATAAATATCTATGATAAGTGATTAATATGACTAGATAAGGATCTAATAGTTAGTGTTAAACTTGTCAAATAGTGATCAATGGTGAGAGTAAAGTCAATAAGTCAAAGATCCTAAGAATGATCATGATGAAGACATGTGTCACAATCACAAAAATATAGTAATTATATCAATGGTGCATGTTTGATCAATAAAATTAAAGATCAATGGGATGCATTCAACTATGTGAAGAAATATCAATGGTGAATATTAAGTTGATAAGTCAACATAATGCTCAAAAGGCACGTAGGGTTTCCAAATGGTGAAAGATCATTGAAGACTGACTATAGGGTGTGTAGAAGTTACACGGGGCTATCAAGTGACATGACATCAGAAGCAAGGATCAAAGATCAATCATGAATGATGAGATTTAAATATGGGAAACTCTAAAAGAGATTGATAGAGTCTATTTGATCAAGATTTTAAGGAACACAAGATATAGACAAGTGCCAGATGATTTTGTATTAACCAGTGACCATTGGCATTTGAATTTAATAAAGAAAAAATTAGTTTGTAGTATTTTATGAATATATTTTGATCTAAGATGAATTTATTGTTAGTGTAAGAAGAAAATTTTAAAAGTAATTCAAGAAGCTTCTGTCAAAGGATTATAAGATTTGAATGTCTGTACAATTAAGATATTGAGCTCCAAAGTTTACTGAAGGTTTGACCATGTTCTATAAGTGACCCAAGAAGGATATTTGAGCTATTCTTGATGGTATTTTGATATTTAAAGATGAAATAAATATTGAAAAGTGTTGTATACTCAATAAAAACAATCTATGAGGATTTTGGATGTTTTACCTATCCATCTTTAGTATGAACAAATGTCTAAAAGTTGACTTTGTTAGAGGTTGCAAACAGTTTGAGTGACCACTTTGCATAAGTGAGTTGGAAGAGTTCATAGAAAAATTGTAGAATAAGATGAGTATGGAGATTTTGTATAAGTATAAAAGGATTATAATAAAGCATTTTTGTCATGATATTCCCCTGATCAGATATGGAGAGTCAAAATAGCTTCACTATATTTTGATATGACCAGTCTGAGTGGTCATTTTGAGAGAGTTATTTTGAGTGATTAAAGACTATGCTAAATTATCTGAATTATATGAAGGAATTTCATAGGTATTTAAGGTTTCACCATGTGATCTAATCATATGGATATGTGAAATATTTGAGTAGTTGCTTCAAAAGTTTCAGACTATGTTTTTTGTGTATGAAGGCCTAAAGAGCGAGGATACCTAATTGGTAGGTTCATGTTGAGTTGGTGTTCCAGGTGGCATGGACCCATATGATATGGATAAATGGGTTATTGGAGACAAATTTTAAGTGTTCAGATAATTGGTAAAAGATGAAGGTGGCCCAAGCAGTCTCACATGTAACATGTCAGTATGAAGGCCTAATTATTTTAGGTCTCACCAATACCTAATGGTGGTCTGGGGTTAATGAGTTATTCCCTGAACTAAGGAGTGTGTGATTATTAAATTTAATATATAAAATGACATATTTCAAAGTTAGAACAAGTATGGTAATCATATTGGCCTACCAAGATGGGTTATACCAAGAGAGTGGTATAAATATAAGGCATTATTGGCCTATTTGTTCTGGTTGTGAAAGTGTGGATTCAAGTGAAGGAGAGAACCTTTGAAAGAGAAGGTATATGTCATTAAGGAAAAATAAAAAGTGAATAGGATTATTCATGTTTATTTGATCAATTTGATGTAGGAGGACACATAGGTCATTAGACTTAATGAGCCTAAAAAAGGCAGATTGAGCGAGTAAGCCCTAGAGGCTGTTTGAGAAAGATTGAAGGGTGAAGAAGAGTGAAACTAAGAGAAGTATATCATTAAGTGTATAAGACATTAGATAAAAGGTGGTGATTAGTTCAAATTATTTTAGTGTGTGCTTAGTTTCCTATGGGATTGGTTCTTCCTTGCAAGATAAACCTTGCTAAAGGTCTAGTTATTATGGGTGCTCAGCTAGATAGGGATAGTAGCTCCTTGTGGGATTGGTGTCTCACTAAACTAAGGGATGGGTGTTAATTGATTAGTTAGTTTTGGTCTAAATGTTGGATCTTGTTATTATAATATTGTATTCTATCTTGTAGGTTTCAATGGATTTTATACCCCAAGAGGGTTTTCTACATATATCATGTGTTTCGTGCTTGATCTTGTTTTATCTTCCATGTTCTTGTTATGAATGATGTGTATGCTTCATGATTGTATGTGTTGAATGTTTAAGGATTTAAATGGTTTGAAATTTGATTGAATATCTAACATCATTGATTCATCCCCCTCTTAGTGATTATACCTCTAACAATTGGTATCAGAGCAAGACCTTTTGTGCAAGTTTAACCACGTGAAGGTGATCTAAGGTACAATATGGATAAAAAGGAAAGTTTGTCAAAATAAAAGGACATCATGTGTGATGAATAAGTTTTCCATGATAGTTAATAAGAAGAAGTGTTCTATGATAATGAGGAATAAAAAGTTGATATAGAAGATGAGCTCATGGGTGCACTTGGTGAAACAAAGGAGCAAAAGAAGAGGAATTATAAAATGAGGAATATGATCAAAGGTCTTGAAACACAAGTCAGTTCTCTTGAGATAAGTTTTTTAGGCAATTCTAGGAGAGATATAAGAACAATCAAGAATAGATCAAGTCTATTGAAGAGAAATCATATAGATTGATTCATGCCATGGCTAAAGAAGGTAAGGATGATAATAAGACCATCAAAGATCTTAGAATTCAGTTAGAGGTTGCAAGTTCAAGCATGAGAGCTAAAGAATTTAAATATGTTCAATTGAAGACTGATCTTGTTTCCCTGAAAGATGAGTATGAAAAGGTCATAATAATGTTAGGTAAGATTGAATAAGAATAAAAGAGATTAAAATAAGACAAAGAGGATGGTAGAATGAAATAAAATAAGTTAGATTAGGTCAATAGAAAAAGGAAGAAGCCAATTAGATATCTAAATGCTTCAAGGTATGCTAAATGTTTTATGGGCCATTGTTTTATTTATCATCTTGTTGGTCATAGGGCAAAGAATTATGTAAGAAGAAGCAATCATTCAAAGGGATATCACTACCATATTTAATAAAAAGGTATGGAAGACATTATTTTCTATAGTTGTCATAAAGTTGATCACATTGCTATTTTCTATAAGCAAAGACCATTTAGTCAAGATAAGTTCAATAGGCTCCTAGAGTGTAAGAAATAAGACCAACCAGAGAGTGTAAAAAGAGTAGAAATCAGTCAAAGGAAGATCACAGTAATCATCAAGAAAAAGGTATGAATGATCTTTTTTGTTTTAGATGTTATAAAGTTGGTCATGTTGATAGATATCAGAAGAATAGGTTGAATGAGTTATCAAAGCAAAATACAGCGTATGGAGATCCTAGTGGTGAAGGAAGAGGCCACACATGGTTATGAAGATGTAAGTCTATTAGGAGAGATCAGACTAAGACCATAGATGGTTTGTTTACTATGATATACATGAAGGAAAGACAAGAACATTTATTATTAGCATTTGTTGACAAATATAAAATAAAGAATGAAGTCAAGCATCCATTCAAAGTCAATTAGATGATGAGGTAGAACTACAAGTCAAATAAAGGTATAGATATATGGGAGTCTCCTAAGTTTTGGGACTTTTAGTCTCTCTATATCAAAGGAGTGTCTTTATCTATACTTCAAGGAGACAATTATCAACAAGAGGAATCATGGTGGATGCTAGTTGAGTTTTTGATTGATGTTGTAGGACAAGAAAGGTCATGAGAAGATATGTTGGCTTACTATGAAAGGAAATGAAGAAGTAAAATGATTTGAAGGATGATCTTGTTAGTCAAAGGGTAAATAATGAAACATGGGATCTAGTTCCTAGACTAAAAATTAAGAATTTGATAGGCACTAAGTGGGTCTTCATAAATAAGATGAATGAAAAAGGAGAGGTCATAAGAAATAAAGATAGATTGGTGTGTAAAGGATATGCTCAAGTTAAAGGGATAGATCTCAATGAGAGTTTTTCTCTAGTGGTAAGAATGGAAGCAATTAGACTCTTCTTATCATATGCTAGTTTCAAAGATTTTAAGGTATACCAAATGGATGTGAAATTTGCCTTTTTGAATGGCAACTTAGAAGAAGTGTACATTGAGTTACCTGAAGGACTCTTCTTGTCAAGTGATCAAGATTATGTGTGCAAATTGAAGGATTTATATGGTATTAAACAATCTCCTAGATCTTGGTATGATAGATTAGACAAGTATCATCTAAGTCAAGGTTTCAAAAGAGGGGTGGATGATATAAATCTATACATTAAGACTAAAGGTAGTCATCAATTACTTGTATTTATCTATTTTGATGACATTATATTTGGTTTTGATAATGATAATATGAGTAAATAATTTTTGATGTCATGAATACTGAATTTGAGATGTCTATTTTGGGGGATCTTTCATTCTTTTTATGATTGCAAATTAACCAACTAGATACAGGGATATTCATTTCACAAGCTAAATACATCAATGATATGTTAAGAAAAATTGATATGATGGAGTGTAAGCTAATGAGTACTTGAATGATTATAGGTTTCAAGTTAAGTAAGCAAGATGACTCACCAAAGGTTGATCAAACCTTGTCTAGATCTATGATTGGAAATCTTTTTTCCTCCATGGCCTCTAGACCTGACATCATGTAAGTAGTAGGACTTATTGGTAGCTTTCAAGTTGATCATAGAGAATATCACTTGAAATCAGTAAAAAGAATATTAAGGTATCTTAAGGGCATCATATAATATGGTTTATGGTATCCTAGGGGCAAAAAATTCAATCTAAAGACATACACTAATGCAGATTGGGATGGTTATGTGGATGATAGTAAGAGTACCAGTGGTGGTGTTTTCTTCTTAGGTGAATGATTCATATCTTGGCTAAGTAAGAAGCAAGCCTCAGTATCCCTATCCAATATATAAGCTGAGTATATATCTACTACCTCATATTGCACTCAAGCTATATGGATGAAGCAAACCTTAGAAGACTATAAGGTAAGGTAAAAAGAAGCTTGTTCCATCTATTGTGGCAATACTAGTGTAATTAGTATCTTAAAGAATCCTATAAGACACTAAAAAACTAAACACATTCCTATTAGATATCATTTCTTAAGAGAACAAGTGAGCTATCAATGTGTTTAGTTAGAATATGTGCCTATAAAAGAATAACTTGTAGACATTATAGCCAAACCATTAACAAAAGCAACATTTGAGTATCTAAGATAAATATTTGGAGTCATCTCCTTGTCTATAAATTAATAGAAGGTTCTTGGTTGATGGGGAGCAATTGGTTCATGAGCTTGCTCTAGTAGTCTATATTAAAATGCTTTAGGTAACTTTTTTAGGGATTTTGGTCCTAAAGGTTCAAATTGGTTGGTTTCAAGTGTTTGAAGAGTTGATTATAGATCTAGTTCATTGAGAAGTCTTTTTTAATATATCATGATCCAAGTGGAGTGTGGATTTAGGTGGGCTAACTCAGATAATTTGAAAGGCTTGAAGATCTATGCATGATGTGAGGGGGAACATATGTGAGATGTTCTAATCATAATGGAGATATGAAGAAGTCTGATACATATGTGAACTCAAGAATATTTGTATGATGACTTGATCAAACCAAGTCATTTGTTTTTGATAATGTATTGAATCCTCATGCATAAACAAAGGGAAAACTTTGTAAATGGTCAAGTCCTAGGATCAGAGGACTATGTGGTATAATTTGAGAGAGAAGGTATGTAGGTAATTATGTTGATTCATGATTATTGGAAATGGTGTTAAGATGCTCAAAAGGGTGCCTAAGCTCAGGTGAATTAGATGAATTCCCTCTTAATGTTTTCAAGGTAAGCTCATGTAGTTTCTAATGTTCATGTATGTTTTAGCTTCATAAAAGCTATGTATGATCAAAGAAGAGTGCAGTCATGGAGTATGTTTGAGAAGCTCAAGGTAAGAATAGGTATGTACAATGTTAGGGGGAGTCTGTATCATCTCTTAGAGGTGGTCCTTTTTTATTATTGGTCCTTAAAGTCTTTTTAGGTCTGTAATATTAGAAGTTGATCCCACTTTATCATTATGTCAAAGGGGGAGAAAGTGATTGAAGATAAAGATATAGTTTGAGCATAAGATTTGTATTGTTGACATCAATGACAAAGGGGGATATTTTTGGAGGTTTACCAATGATGTCTCCAAGGTGACTAAGGATGTTGATGAGGTGTCATGTGTGCTAAAATGACTATTACAAAGTGTGCTTTAATGTTCTTGCATAGTTATTTAGTGTTTGACTTAGATAGGTAGATGGTGGATGTTATTGATGGTATGGTCATGTTTTAGAGACCCTATGGGGTGTTTTAAGTTCTTGGAGTTATTTTGGAAGTGAAATAAATTCATCATAGTAGTCATATGAGTGTCTAGGTTCAAGTAGTAATCTTGATAGATAGAATTGATTGAGCATATTAATGATGTCATCATTCACACATGTGAAGGTTTCAAGAGTAGCTTGATATATGGATAGATTCCCCTATGAGAGGAGATCATATGGTTCAAGTTTTAGGTTTGGACATTGAGTGTAGTAAAATTTATTAAGGTGAAAATTTGGCTTCTTAGATATAGTTCAATAATATTCCATTCTTAGCCAAATTTGTGATATCAAAGATCCACAGTGAGCATTTAATATTCATCTTAAAGATCCAATGTCAAACATCTAAACTGATAGATGAAGATCCAATTATAAGTGAGTGATCAAGAAGATAAATATCTAAAACAAATGATTAATCTAAACAAATAAGGATATAATTATGAGCATTAAACTTTTTAGATAGTGATCAATGGCGAGAGAAAAGTTAATAAGTCAAAGATCTTGAGAATGAATGCAATGAAGATGTGTCAAAATCATGAAGATTTAGTAAGTAGATCAATGGTGCGTGTTTGATCAAGTAGATTAAATATCAACAAAGTGAATTCAACCATGTAGAGAAAGATCAATGGTGCATATTAAATTAATAAGTCAACATAATTATTAGAAGGAACATAGGTCTATCAAGTGGCAAAATATCATTGAAGACTGACTATAGGGTGTGCAAAAGGCACATGGGGCTACCAAGTGGCATGATCTCAGAAGTGAGGATCAAATATCAATGAAAAGTAATGAGAGTTAAATATAGGAAAATCCAAAGGATATCGATGAAGTTTATTTGATCAATATTTTACGGAGCAGGAGATAAAGACAAGTGTTAGATTATTTTGCATTATCTAGTGACCATTGGTATTTAAATTTAATAAAGGAAAAACTAATTTGTAGTATTTTATGAATATATTTTGATCTAAGATGAATTTATTGTTGATGTAAAATGCAAAGCTGAAAAAAACTTTAAGGTGCATCCAAAAAATTTGATTATAATATTTAAATGTTTGTACATTTGTAGATATTGAGCTCTAAAGTTTATTTAAGGTTTGACCATGTTCTGTACGTAACCCAAGAAGGATATTTGAGTTGTTATTAATGGTATTTTGATATTTAAAGATAAAATAACTATTGGAGAGTGTTGTATACTAAATTATAACAATATATGAGTATTTTATAGGTTTTAAAAATACATATTTAGTATGATCAATGTCTAAACGTTGACTTTGTTTGTTGGAGGCTACAGATAGTTTGAGTGACCACTTTGCAAAAGTGAGTTAGAAGAGTTCTGCATAGAATTGATGAATAAAATGAGTATGGAGATGTTTTATAAGTATCAAAGGATTATAATAATGAATTTTTTGTCATTATATTACCCTAATCATATATGGATATTCAAAATAGCTTGACTATATTTTGACTGCAAATGACCAGTCTGAGTGGTCATTTTGAGAGAGTTATTTTGAGTGCTTAGAGAATGTGTTGAAGTATCCAAATAACATGAAGGAATTTCAGAGGTCATAAAGGTTTCAACCATGTGATATAATCATATGGATATGTGAAATATTTGATAAGTTGCTTCAGAAGTTTGAGACTATGTTTTCTATGTATGAAGGCCTAAAGAGCAAGAGACCTAATTGGTAAGTTCAAGTGTTGAGTTGGTGTTTCAGGTGGCATGGACCCATATGATAGTGAGAAAGGGTATATTTGAGATATTTTTTATGTTTTTTAATCATTTTTAAATTATGAAGGTGGTATAATTAGTCTCACATGTAACATGTGAGTATGAAGGCCTAATTGTTTTAGGTTTCACTAAGACCTAATGGTGGTTTGGGGATAATGAGGTATTTTTCAACATAAAGAGTGTGTTATTATTAAATATAAAATTTATGAGGACATATTTAAAATGTATAAAAATTATGGTAAGCATTTTGGCTGACCAATATGGGTTATATCAAGAGAGTGTTATAAATACAAGGCATTGTTGGCCTATTTGTGCTGGTTGTGGAAGTGTGGATTAAAGTGAAGGAGAAAACTTTTAAAAGAGAATGTATAGGTAATTGAGGAAAAAAAAGAGTGAATAGGATCAGTCATGTTTATTTTATCAATTTGATCCAAGAGGACACATAGGTCATTGGACCTAATCAGCCTAAAAGAGGCAGATTGAGCGAGTAAGCCTTAAAGGTTGTTTGAGAAAGATTGAAGGGTGAAGAAGAGTGAAATAAAGAGAAGTACACCATCAGGTGTAGAAATCATAAAATAAAATGTGATGATCAGTTCAAAAATATTGGATTGGGTGCTTATTTTCTTAGCGTGTTGGTTCTTCCTTGAAAGATAAAGTTTGCTAAAGTTCTAGTTGTTGTGGGTGCTCAACTAGACAGGGGTAGTATCTCTTTATGGGATTGGTGTATCAATAAAATAAGGGATTAGTGTTAATTGAGAATTTTGTGCTAGTATAAATTTTTTATATTTTTAATAAAGGATTGTATTCCATATTATAAAGTTTAGTGGGTTTTATCCCCCAAGAGAGTTTCCCACATTTATCATGTGTTTTGTGCTTGATCTTGTTTTATCTTTCATGTTCATTATTATGAATGATGTGTATGATTAATGATTGTATGTGTTGAATGGTTAAGGTTTTAAAGGGTTTAAAATTGGATTGAATATCTATCATCATTTATTCACCCCGCCTTAGTGATTGTACCTATAACACAATTATGTAACTTTGACTCAGTCAACCCTGTTTGCTAATCAATTTTTTTCAAAAAAAGGGTTTTATTATAGCTTATACTCACTCTCATAATATAAAAATGCCACTTGTAGATACCTATGAGAGTATTATACATTTTAAAGTTACCAAAATAGGTCATCCAATCCATTTTGAGCCATTTACGTCAAGATATTCCATATTGGGTCACTATGAGGGTTTTAGGAGGGTTTTAGGTCAATTTCCATTTTTAACATTTGTTCATAAAACTATACCCATAAAATCAGCTTATAATACTTGGAAATAAATATTATGAACCTTTTCCATCTCTCCCTAAGAGCTCATATTCTCATGTGATAGTCACACATGCCAACAAGCATGAGAAAAACCTTCCCAGGTCTTCATCTCTTCATTCTGCACATACAAGAGATTTTCTAAGTCATTTTAATGATTTATACTTAAAATTAAGACCTAAAATTGTAAAAAAATACTTTAAAAATAATTTAAAACCTCAATACATGCTTGCATGATCTCACAAGCCTCCAAACCTGATTACGATACCTTATTCTGCCACCTAGGGTCTTTAACACTACGTCCATGAGAAGACCACTAAAGAATAAATTACCCATTTGGATAAATATAAGAGTCATGTGACTAAATAAACACATTTATCACATTATCTAACACTAAATTTTACAACTTCAAGTTCATAAACATCCATATCACCACCATCATGCCTCTACAAGCTATATCCATGCTTAAGAACTAGTCTAATAAACAGACTTACTAGGTAATACACCACTTTGATATCTTATAAACACCTTATAAATATTAATAATAACCTCCTTAAATCTAATAAAAAATCAAAAAAATCTTCCATAATTATAATTTTACCAAGTCTCCTTAAACCATATAGGTCACTACCTAAGACTTAACTAGCCTTCTTGAACACACAAGACATGAATACAATCTCTCTCTCTCTGATCTCATGAAGCTATAAATATCTTAAAAAAATACATTAAATTTACACTACCTAAAACACATACACATACCTATAATCAATCATTTCATCATACCTCAATATGCTTCACAAGACACTCCATTAGATCATTCAAAGCCCCATTAACAAGCTCAAACAATTATCCTCATACCAATGACCATAGCCACCTTCTTGTGAACCAACACTTGACCTCAAAATTACTTTGACATAAATTAAATTAAAAAAACACATGACATAAATGATAAAATTGAAACAATATCCCCATTTTTCATTTATGGTAAACCACATTGATGGAAAACCACAAATGAACTAATCATTCTCAAGCTACACTACTCTAAATAAGATGCTTCTCTCTCAAACTTAAATTATTACATCAAGAAAGTTATACCACGTGAAATTTGACCATAAATAACATTATTACCCTTTTAAATTAATTAAAAATGGTCATACACACTCTCACAAGGTCATCCACACATATTCCACTAATTCTTGGCCCTGATCACTCATAGAGCCAACAAGGTCCCCTTTTGTCTATCCTTTCCAAGGAACAACTTGAATCACTTTGGCCCAGATAGACCTCACCAAATAACTCAAATATTTAAAACACTTATTTGGTAACCTCATATAACCTCCTCTATGATAAATAATTCACAAATCCTTTGTTCACTCTTTGAAAGCACCATTAGGCCTTAAAGACCTATTAGGCATAATTACTTAAAAAACACTGTCTTTAAAGATGAAAATCATAAAACTTATATAAACACATTATAGGCACAAAAAATATATGGATGGAAAATTCATGACCTCAGGTTCATCATTAAACTCATTAGACTCCATAACTCAGGATCTAAAGACTCGAGATGCCTCATCAAAAAGCTTGCTTAGAACTGTCAATTTACTCAAAATACAATCATTATTAATTTGATATCAACCATCAACATATAATATTTAAAATAATCCAAATTCATGTAAAATATACCATGGAATATATAAGACATAAAAACAAGCTTGGTACACTTCCAAACTAAGCATAATGACACAAGAACATCAATCTCACTAACACACAAGAAACTGCCAAAGAACCTAAAAAACATAGTCCTCTAAAATGTTGTTTTAAAACCCTATAATTACACTTAAAATAATTATTATTCACATTAATAAAAGATCTAGTGTCAACTATTGGTCTTACAGACCAATTTGTTAAGCTTCCCCTTCATAGTTCTTACATATCCAAATAAGCCATTTTAGATTCCATATTTTAACTTAATATATTGACTTCCAATATTATAAAATGCATGGATATGTCATTTAGCTCCTAAAAACAACATAAAATTTATTTTATGTTTCATCTAAGCACAAATATCCTCCAACTCATCACTCTCACTTGTTTACCTAGAATTGCCATTCTGCCTTGTGGACCAGTCATAATGATTATGCATTCAAACATCTGTGTAGACACAATAAATAAGTCATAATAAATTAATATGATATGTATAAATATTTATAACATATTAAAATACAAATATACAAAGGTACAGTAAAAAATATGGAATATATAGACAAATCTCTAAAAATTACACCATTGTCTCATCTTCACTAGACAGGTCATCTTGTGAACAATATTTTGATTGTATATTAGATTAAAAAAATATTATATTCAAGGGGGAAATATTATATAGGTATTTAATAATTACCCCATACATTTGTATCCATTCTTAATCCATGACAACTCATCCCTAATCTCATTCTCACTTTTGCCTAGTTTTTCTCACTGCCTTCACTATTGGAATTTTTAGCGATATGCCAACTTCCATGACCATTTTAGTATATTTTAAATATATAACCCACTCATAATCCACCATGGGCATGAATTATAAGTCACAAGATTCAACCTTCATCCATTGTATAACTTTGACTTAGTCAACCTTGCTTACTATATAATTTTTTTGAGAAACAAAGGTTTTCCTATATCTTCCACTCACTATTCTGATATACCAATGCCACCTAGAGATACTTGGGAGAGTGATCTACATGTTAAAATCACCAAAATAGGTAATATAATCCATTTTGAGCCATTTCTATCAAGATATTCCATATCAGGTCACTATGAGGGTTTTAGACTAGTTTCCATTCTTAACATTTTTCCATAAAACTATGCCCTTGAAACCAACTCCTAATATTTGTAAATCATTATTATGAACATTTTAAATCTCTCCATAAGAGATTATCTTCAATTTAAATAGTCACATGTGTCAACAAGTATGAGAAAAACCTTCTCAGGTCTTCTTTTCTTCATTCTACACATATAATAGACCTTTAAACTCATTTTCATGCTTTTTAATTCAACTTAGGACCTCAAACTACACTAAAATTCTTAAAACATCATGTCAAACCTAAATCCATGCTCAAATGAGCTCACAAGCCTCCAAACCTAATCATGATACCTCATTCTACCACCTAGGATATTTAAGATTAGGTCCATGAGAACACTATTTATATTTTTGTCTCAAAAATATCATTACATCTGATACCCTAAGGGGGAACCCATTTGTTTTTTAGAAAATAACCTGAAACCACCAAAAAATAATATTTTCCTTTTGCACTATGAAATTCTAAAATCTGGATGCATTTTTCATGTTTGTAAACATGCAAAGTGCTTTTTGGGATCTAGATCCTGTAAAGTAATCACCTTCCAACATGGTGGAATCTAGAACTCACCATGCATTTTATAAGTTACTAACATGTAAAATGGATGATGGGCTCTTCATCTTACAAATCATCAAAAATAGTAGAATATAGAACTTGGTAAGTACATTGCATGTTTACAAATGTGCAAAATGCATGGTGGATTTTAGATCCCATAAAACATAAATACCCCACCTTTTATGGAATCCATAACTCAAAGTTCACTTTGTATGTTTGAAAATGTGCAAAGTGCTCGGTGAGTTCTACCTTCTATTAAACCAAGCCATTCATTTCCCATAGAAATGAGACCTAATCTAAGCAAGTCCTAGCTTTACCACCAACTACCATAACCAAATTAATTACAATGGTTTTATATATAAACTAAGCAAATTTGGGGATTTGATTATCATTTTTTTAATTGCTAAGTGTGTTTGCTGAGATCTGAAAATGACCTATGCCATTACATCAACCCTTGAGCCATGTGTCAAGCAAGTACCTACAACTTCACACCATGAATATTAAATGTCTTCCATATCATCTTCACTCTTTTGCATGGTACTTTCCTTGAGAAATTTTTCTATTATTCTTACACTTGAAGCTTTTGAGTTATTCACAGTTTCTCATAAAGTTATTTTTTCCAATTTTAGGGTTTCATTGAGATTGTTTGGGGATTATTTTGGGTCGTCATTATTTCAATTTTTTAGTTTAAAGTCAAAGATTTTAGATTCTTTTAGGGTTTTGTTTCCAAATATGTTCAATTACCATAAAACCCTTAGTTTTCCCTTTAAGATTTCATAATCAAAATCTAGGTTTTCACCTGGCCAAGTAGAATACTCCTTAACATATCTCATGTTTTCAAAACTAGTGAATATTCCACAAAATCCTTCAATGTACCTATGGACTTCAGACCTGTCTCAAACACCTTTGACCTCTGTGAGATTTAGCATTGATTCAAACACCTAAGACCCCCATGAACTTCTACATCTTTATAGAAAGTGGACCTGCCCAAACACCTCTCATCCCTGTATAAGTTTACACTACTTTAAACACCTTCCATATTTACATAACTTCCACCTAACTTAAGTACCTTCTAGTTCCATAGAAATATAACCTACTCAGAACACGTCCCATCTCCAATGGAAGATATAATTACCTTAAACACTTAAAAATCCTACCAACTTTCCTGGTTGGTTTTTCATAAGCAATAACCTTAGTTTTCATGTATCCTAAGGAAATAAAGTTAAAATCCAAAGTCCCTGGGGTGACTCCTAATTTTGAGTCTAATTTTTTAGAAATAAAAAATACTAATTTAGGTCACATTGACCTAGGAAATTTTTGGGCTTAGATAGGCATAGATTTTAATAATGATTGAGTCAAGAGTATTTATGAATCTGGCCTTCCATAAGCTATATACTTCCCATTTTTAGTTTAGATCCCCAAATTGGTGCTTATAATGGCCCAACATTATGATCCTAATTGAAGAAAGGTCTATAATGAGAAAGGGGAAAAGATTCTAAATCTAGACCCTGATTTTATCAGCTTGGTATTTACAATCCTAAAATTTGAGAGTTACCTAGATATAACTCCATAGGCATTCACATAGTTATTCAAATATAATCAATATGGGTTCCAAAATATAATCAACAAACAGTGGCTCAAATCCCCCAAGCATTCCTCTACTAGGTTACCAAAGACCATGTATATGCCTAATTTCATTGATGAAGTAGGAGACATAATCATTTTATTACATAGGGTCAGTGGCAATCTCAATGCCAAGTTTTTTCAGGAGTGGATGTATAAATATATCTAGGTTATCTAAAAAAATAAACAATACATTTATTAGGCCCAATTAATAAGTGATTCCCTCCGTAAGTAGTTATTGGAGGTGCATACAACTAGTAAATTCTACATGAACTCCTATATTATCTACCTTTTTACCAAAGGGAGATTATTCCCAAGCCTTAACATAGTTTTAGATGAAATAAATATAGTATATAAATACTACCCTAAGCCCACATTAGAGGCTAGTAATGAACAATTTAGATGAGTAAATGATTCTTTTATTTATTGCATCATTATAATGTTCGACAAGGAACTTAAGAGAACAAGGTTCTCAAAAGCAGTAGTGGATGAAATCAATAAATAGGGCTCCTACTTCATATACTTCCCCACATTCTCCTACATTAGGGTAGTTAGATTTAGTGGATATCCCTACACACTCCCTAGTTATGTTAGTGACAAATGGGCACTAATGGATTTGGTCAAGTAGCTTGTAGATACACACAAGCTCCTCTCTAACAGGCATAAGGTAGGGATACATTTCCCAATTTTTATTGGATGATACACATGCCAATCCCTTATTAAGGCCAAGTGTGTTTAGTCCAAAATGTGCCAGATGACACTAAAAACTTTAGAGTCTAGGCCATTCTTAGATCTATATGGTAAGATCACTAGCACATTGGCACTTGATACATATGTTCATGTGTCATACTATGATTATTATTGGGAAGATTGTGATTATGAGGAGGTAGTCAGAATGAGAAATTATTCTAGGATGTCCCTTCAACAAATCAAAGATTATGATCTGGAACTAGATCTAGATGACTTGCTAGATGATGATGCTAGAGTGAACCTGATCTATCATACATAGGTTATCACACAACCCTTTCCACCAGTGAGGTGGTTAGCTCTAAAGTATTTATCTCTATTTGATAGAATGATCCACATAATTAACAGAACTATCAATTGGTTAAGGAGCAAAGGAGTAAAAAGCACAAGAGAAATAATTAGGGTAAGAGAAAAACTTTTAAAGCTTAAGGCTGAGGGGATAACTCCATCAAAGAGGGTCCAGGAGAATCATCAGAGGATCCTAAGGAGAATAATAAGAAGAAAAACACTAAGATAAATAAAGCGAAATCTAATAGAGAGGGAGAAACTACAGAGAAACTAATAGATCTTTTACTTGAATATATAGCAACATTAGAAGCTTCTATAACTTTTATTTCCATAACTATCATCATAAGAACCCCCATCTTTGTTGTTCATCCCCTTCCCACTTATATAGTTCCAGAGGTTTCAACACCTCCTCCTCCTATTTCTACTCCTCCAACACCTCAAGTTTTAGTACCTCTAGTGTCAACTTCACCTCCTACCTCCATTCCACTTGTATCTATTTTTACTTCACCTTCCATTTTAACCACAATAATCCATGTACAATTAGCAAAATTGAGTTGAGTGGACACTCAAGGTTCCCCCTCAGTGGAATCTCAAGTTTCCACTCCACTTTCCATTCCTCCAATTTCACCTTCCCCTTTCATTCCATTCCCTCTTTCAATTACATTTATAATCCCCTCCAATTCATCCCTATTAATTTATAACACCACCCAACAATACAAAGCTATATACTTAGTCATCCTAACTTTAGCCCCTCAAGTTACCCCAACTCTTGAGGTAAGTACTATTTCACTTTCATCTCCACTCACTTTCCTTACATCATCAACCTTGAGTGGTACTACACATTTGATTGATACATTCAACACCTTGGCTTTCACCCTTCCACCTATCCCAAAATTCACAACCCCTATGTTTATTCCACCTTCCACTTCCCCAATAGACACAACTATTTTCATTGCCCCCACCTCATCCACTTCCACTATTTTTATAGATATTTTAGTGGAGATTGAAGTAACATGGGTTCTTGATACAAATGTTAATTTTTAACCCACTAATGAAAGTGAACCTTCATAGGCACCTACTAAACAACCAATGATAACATCTACCGAGGAGTCTATAATGGTCACAATATCTACTAGTATAGCTACATCAACTACTGATTCTTTAGTGATAGTGTCAAAAGAGAAAGAGGCTACTCCTAGTTGGATAGCCCAGTTAGTAGGGAAGAAGAGAAAACAAATGGTTGATCCTAGCACTTTAGACTTTGGTCTCTCAGAGGTCAAGAAGAATTCCAAACCCATTCCTAAGACCTTTAGGATATTCAATGATGATAAGGGAAAAATTTATATTGAAAATATAGTCCCCCATCGAATAAATCAAAATAAAATCTTGTGGTGGGGGATTACCAGATTTCCAAAATTCATCTTGGATGACTAATAAGAGAGTGGCTCAAACATGATATTTAATCTAGCATCAATTCTCTCTTTAAAAGGATTGATCATGATAGGCCCACCAAGGATGAATTAAAGAGAAAGTTGGAGCAACTTATAAATGCATTAAATTTTTTTACACATCCCAGTGAATCATCACAACAATCATTAGAAGTGTAACCAATCAGTCAATTTTTGAATCGATATTTCATTAATTTGGTTTGAGAGATGGCTCATATGGGAAGGGATATAAAAAAATGGTCAAAGGAAATAAGCACTAATGGAAATAAGGCCGTTTTATTAATGATGTACCACTATGAAATAATCAGAGAGAAATAATACCTTGGAAAGATCAAGTCAATATATATGAAGGAGAGATTCAGACTTTAAACTTGTATTATCCCAAATTAAGAGATATAACATCAATTGATATATATACCCTCATTAATGAGAATATATTGAAGAATGATGTTGAGCATGAGGAACTACACAAGGCTACTCAATTTTAGACAAGATTACTAACATAATTTACTCACCAAGCCAAGATGGAACATGACAAGGTGACTGATGTATTGTACAACATCGATGGGATGATGAACACAATGCCATGCCAAATAGTAGATAATGTAAATAATCTCCTTCAGGTGGAAGAGGTCCAAAATAATTTCAATGAAATAGTTGAGAAAGAATCTACAAAGGACACGGTATTCACCCTGAGCTCCATCCACCGCTTTCTCAAGTATGAAAGAGCAATTGATAAGATGAGGATGAAAATTTAGGGGATAAGGAATTTAAGGAAATAATTATTCAATGTTCAATAAAATTTTGAAATCTCTAATATCTACTCTTTTAGGCCAAATCCAAAATGAATACAAGAAATTTTCAAGGCCTTTGATGCATATGTTGAAAAACTATAGGTTGAGAATGACAAGATGGCTAAGGAGATTCTAGATATTGATTTGTTTCTCTTTGTTTAATATTTCACATGTTTTAATTTCATTTGAAAAAAACATTAAAATTTGTAATTATGAAGGTGCAAATATGTTTTATAACTCTTCTTGAGAAAGAGAAAACATATTTACACTTTATATTTTTTGATAACGTGAAAATTGTTAAAAGCATAATTATAAATTACACTTTCCATTTTGACAAGTATAAATTGTTAAAATTGTAAAATCATGAATTGTGAATTATAAGGTTCATTTTGACAAAGTGATATGACTTAAAGTTATAAAATTATCACTTGTGTTTTGGAAGTTAGGGTTTTGTATGAAAAGTCAAGTTCTATTTGGGTGCTACCCATCTTGCATGAAGAGCTATTTTTAGCTACTGAAGATGAAGAAGCTTTACATGGAGATCTTCCAGTTCTACCCACATCATTCCATGCCAAGGATCATGCCCAACTCTTACATGCCACTTTCTAAACTATTCTACAAGTCAAGGATACCAATAATAGAACAACTCACCCATTTTTGCATGAAGTTTTAGATCTACATGGTTTCTCTAATTGGGTGTTCAAGTTTTGATGATTGTATCTCATCTATGAGATATTTTTATATAAATATGGGTAAAACCCATGGCCTAAATCATTTTTTTTATTAGAACATATAATTTATGCATTTTTAATGTATTTTCTACAAGTTGTAACCTTTGGAATAGAAATAAATTGAAGATTTACCTCTCTTGTCTGACAAATCTCTATGTATACTAGTTATTTGAGTGTTTGTGGAAGTTATGTTTCTTATTTAAGTCACAATAAATTCAATTTTGGTATTTTACCCTTCTAAAAATATTGTTTGATTAAAATATAGAACTCCTTTCCCTTTCATGAAAATAGCTAAATATTGCCTCTAGTTTCCCATTTTGTATGAGTTTGTGCTAAAACAATTTCAATATAATTTTATATTACATTATGTTCAGAAAGTAAGAATAAAGACTCACTAAGATATATATTTTAATCACCGTTTTAGTTTTTTTAAGTTTTATTCTCTCCCTTTTCCCCATCAGAAATTTTAGTTTAGGAGAAAAAGACACTAAAAGACTATAGAACTAGTATCCTATCAGTTGCATCAGATTTAGTGAAAGGAATTTAGCCTTCTCCAAAGGTTAAACTCAACTCACCATAGTCCCATAGATAAAATGTTTTCCTATTATATCATTAGGTTTTGTACGATGAGCTATTCCACATCAAAGAACGAGTGCAAAACTTATGTGATAACAATTTTTGGCACACCCAGTGAGATAAGAAAAGTATAAGAAATTGGTAATGTTTGTAGTGAACATTGCATGAATTTAGATGAATTTAAAAATCACCTAGAAACTCCATTGACTTATAGTCATAGGATTTCAAAGGTTATGTATGCCAAGGCAATAAACGAGATCAACTGTGAAAGGTAAGAAAGCTAGTTTTTTTGAATTATCATTTTCACTGAAAAAGAGAAAAAAATTGGTTGTACCTCATTATAAAGTATATTAAATAAATATATTTGCATATCCTACAAGTAATCATACTCCTATCAATTTTATTCCCCCTATAATGGCCAAAAAAATCATAGCTTTCAATGAGGTCAGGCTTCTCTAGTTGGACTAATATGATGATATACCAACCTCAGCCTTAAAAAACCTACCATATTTTACTGGTGAAACCTCCACTTCTCCCATAAAGCATGTACAAGATGTGAACTAGGAATTTGACTCAAGAGAGTTTATTAGTATTGTGTTAGTCCCAAAATAAAAATAATTTGATAAAAACACACTAACTAGCATACATCTCTAGGACTAGTTACTAGGGTAAGCTTAATAATAAAAATAAATGAAAAACACAAATAAAAAGTAAAGAAAAAAAGAATCCTTCACCTTCCTTGGATTCTTTAAATGCTTATTGTAGTGGCTTGCTCAGCTTGTGCTCATGAAGTCTTCATCAAAGAAAGCTTGGCTATCTCCTCTTTTCCTTGACACCTTGTGGCTTTGGTTTGGCTTGGATTGGCTCAATATTTTGGCATCATAACTTTGGCATGTGAGAGATATTTGGAATCAATTTGACATGGTAACTTTGCACAATTTAAGATTAAGATTTATGTGGCAAGGCCTCTTATTTATAGATTTTTAAAAATGGCTAGAATCAACCTGAACCACCCATCTCAAGATTGAGATGTGTGTCTAAGGATTAATCCAATTTTGTAATTAAAATTTATAAATAGGCTCATCAATATTTTGGATAGAGGAGAATTTAAGAGGCATGGGAGGCATTGATGAGGCATGGGAGGGGTTAACCTTGATATTTTATGCATTTATGGTCTAGGGATGTCTTCCCAAGAAATGATGTCACCTAATGATGTAGATATTCAATATTTAATTCTAAAAATAAGTATTCAAAAAGTTTCCATGGAATTATTAATCAGGCCCTAATTTGGTTTAATTATCTCTTAATCATGATTAAGCACTTTGTGTAGAAATTACTCAAATTGATCAGAATGCCTTATTATTGGTCCAAAATTTGACTAGATTAAAATTAGAATGTGATTTCAGATGTATTGGATTATTTATTCCATTTAGGATGCAACCAACACCAAATAACAAAGGCACACATCTTGTGTAAGATTTTTGATAGAAAAGAGCAATCCAGAGCACCTAGAAGTAAAATTGGCATTTTGACTTGAAATGATTTGATCAAAGTTAGTTGGTCCATAAATTGAATTTCCCCATTTAAAGATACCCTAACCAAAATTGACACTTGAATATATCAATTTTAACTCATTTAATATGTTTTATTATTTTTAAGCCAAATTGTGTATTTTGGTGGAAATTGGTCAAAATCATGATTAGAGGTTATCGATGGCTAGATTTAGGTGTCTATAATTTTCCCCTATTTGGGAAGATTTTAACAATTGTAGGAAAAACAATGTCTTCTCAAAGAATGAGAAATGGCCTGCATTCCAAAAAGAAGATGATGAGTGAAGAACAAAGCTCCAAATGGTGTTTAATAATCCTATGATGTTGCCCCCTCGAGGGAGTGGCCATCATATTTGTTGATGGATGGTCCCTCGAAAAGAAATAAGAAGAAAGGTGAAATTAACCCGTGGTTGAGATTAATTCAAATGAAAAAAAGCTTTCATGCACTGATGTAAAAAGGATACTAATTTGCCCAAAGATAATTATAATCAAGATTAAAATTCAAAATAATGATTTGCCCATAGATGGTTATAATCATTAAGAGGACCTAGATTGGCTAAAGATGATTGTGCCCTAGTTAGGGCTGATTAGCAAGCATAACTCAAGGATATATCTTGAAATATAGATTAAAGATGAGTGGGTGCAAAGTGATAAAATAGATGAATAAAAGAATAAGATTGATCAATGTGAATGATTTATTTGTACCTACCAATGAGGAGATGTTCATCCTAATTAGTAATGATATAAATAGAATGGTTAATGGGTTAATTTGATAAAGGGTGGGATGGGAGGATTTGCCAAGGTGCCAAGGTGCCAAGGAAAAACTTTTGTGCCTCTATTGACTGTAGACCTTCTTAAAGCTATTTTTTGTTGTAGCAAGTGATGGTAGGCTTTATGATAGAACACCATGAAGACTTGGCCAAAATTTGCATAAAGACTAACTCCTAATTGAATAAACACTCAAAAATAATACACCAATGATAAAAACCATGATGACAATGTTGACATATGAATATGGATGGACTCAAGAATAATGTGTGCAAAGAATCACCCAATGAACACATATAGACTGAGTTAAGGCAACAACGCTAAAAGAAAATAAATAGGAAATAAGACAAACAAAAAAAGAAACACACAAAAAGCACACAAATATATAAAAAACTTGAAATAAATAAACAAATAGAAAGCCTAAAATGAAAGCAAAATAAATAATCCTAATAATGACTTTTCCCCAGTAGGGTGGATTAAGGATAACTGACTAGGCTTAAATAGGACAAATGTTTTTGGAGTTTTTGAAATGTTATGAATGTTTTTAGAATTTTTGAGGTATCTCAACTCATTAGAGAATGATAAGATATGTTTTAACAAAATGGTGAGATCAAATGGTAAGGAGGACTGAGGTGACCTCAACATGAATTGAGTATGACCTACATGGTCTTGAAAAGACCTCAAGTCATAGTAATTCCAGCCACACAAAAGGTGAGGAAAAACCAACTAGGTCCCAATAAGTTCTCAAATATAGAAAATGGCCAGTCAAATAAAAATAATGATGGCAAGGTGATGGGGCAATGCATGGTAAATAAGTGTTGCCCCTATTTTATCCATAGGTAGTTATAACTAGGATACAATAGAATAGGTCAATGATACTAATTTTTCCATAGGTGGTTATAATTAGTAACAATACTAGTGAGACACTGATTTGCCCATAGGCAATTATAATCAGGCTCAAATAAACAAACCTGATACATGATGGAAAATGAAAGATATATTTCCATATCAACTATCACACTACTTTCATAGACTATCATTGTAAACACAGATTTGATTGATTATTGAAATTTGATCAGAATCCTCTCACAAAAGGTGCAGGAAGAACCAAATGATCCAAGATCAAAATAAGATTGAGCAGGATGACTAAAAATAGGCTTTAGTTTAGATAGGAATGGAATGATAGGATGGTATGGTCTTACTAAGGATAATGATGGGTTTTGATAGATTGATGGTAAGAGGGTTGCCCCCAAGTGAGAAGGTGATTGGTTGGGATATGCGATAATGGTAAAATGATATGTAATAATGGAAATGGCATGGCAATGTGAAACAATATGGTACATGTTTTTGGCTTGGGTGTGGTTTTTGATTATATTGCTCCTATTAATGGGGAGATGCACATCCTAATCAATAAATGATACAAACAAAATACTTGATCATGTTAATTGCTATCCCACACCTCATTTAAATAGCTGCTCTGTCAATAACTACCTACAGATTTGGATGTTGAGAATGCTTTTGTGATCTTCATTGGTCATTTATTTTGATTCCTTCAAACATCGATACAAGGTATCTTTATAGCCTCTACAAAGGAAAGTGTGGCCATGGATGGTAAATAAGGACAAATAATGGATGGTAGGTTTGATTGTGAAATAGAATGGTAGATGATAATGGAATGTATAGTGGTGGGGAAATAAATCAAGATCAAGACTTTCAAACACATGTAATGTTTTTGATGCTAGATTTGACATAATTTTAGTTGTGATGGGGCTGAAGACTTGTTCTCTTAATAAGACCATTAGATTTTTTTATTCTTTGGGCCTAAGAGTAGCTACCATCTAATTAGGCTATAGATAGGAAGCTATTTTGATTTGATCTTATATTTTGTCTTCATCAAGTAGTGAAGAACTTTTTTGCTTAGCTATTGGTGCCTCAATGAGGTTTTCACCAATGAACTTGTCTTGATTATCTCGCAATGCCTCTGAGAAGGTTTTACTAATAAACTTTGGCTTTTGAATTTGATTTTCTTTTAGCGCTTCTGAAAAGGTTTCACTAGAAGATTCTAAGCTAGAACTTTGATTATTTCCTAACACCTCTAAAAATGTTTCACTAGGAGAGTGTTCTTTTGCTACATGAATGTGGTCTTGGCCTCCTTGCTCTTCTTAAACTTCTATGTCACCATGGATGTAGTTCAACAAAGTATGATTCTATCAATCCCAACTGACACTTATGGGAGATAGAATGTCAATAATATGGCTATCTTAGTTGATGGTAATGGCATGTGGAATGGTAATGTAATGGGTGTTGGCATCACAATATTTGTAGAAGATACTAGGATAAATTGTGTAAATGCTGAAGTACTCATCCTAAAATACTATAGAAGGATCACAAATATATTTTTCTTCTAAATCTAATTCTAACTCAAGGGAATTTGAATTTGATGTTGATTCTGATGCTAAATATGATGTTGATCCAAGAATAAAACTTAACTCTAACTTTGATTCTTCATCTAATAGGTACTCTATTACAATGATGTCTTATTGAATGTTTGGTATTAGACAAGTAATGCCATGTGATGGCATAATGGGATCCATAAAGATTGGTTTGTTAAAGTGAGACTCCTCCATAATGGGAAATAAGCTAAGAGAAAACTCCTCAAGGACTAGCCTATCAAGGGGAGACTCTTGAAAAATAGGTATATAGTCAAGGTAATGATCTACACAAAGGTGGTTACAATCATTAAGAAGTGACTCAGGAAAGACTGGCTCATCAAAGTGAGACTCCTCGACAACTAGTATAGGACCAATAGGTAATTCATCATAGGTTGACTTATCAAAAATGGTTGATTCAATAGAAACATCTCAGATTGGTTGGTTCTCTTGGCCTTGGTTTCCAATGAGTTGGAAGATACTAGTTTTGAACATAGATTGGTCTTTAAATGATTGGATTGATTGAGGTTTGGATGGGATTCGTAATAGAGGAGGAATGGTCTATGGTTGGATAATGGTAGGGAATTAGGGAGCATGATTTCTCACATGAACCAAAGGACAAAGTCCAAATATGGTAATGATAGGGTAGTGTGGAGCTTGATTGCTTGCATAATTCAAAAGACTAGGTCATGGAATGATGAAAGGGTGTTGTGGATCTTGGTTTCTCGCACAAGCCAAAGGACTAGGTCTAAGAATGGTAATGGTATTCCTTAAATATTGTAGAGCTTGATAGCTCATATAATCCAAAGGAGGGTTAGGGGTAGTTTATGATCAAATAATAAAGGGGCATCATGGAACTTGATTGCTTGCACAAGCCAAAGCATCTAAGTCTTCCTCATAAACCATATCATCCCATTCGTGAGTTAGCTCATAAGTTGGTTCTTGACTATGTTCCATGTACTGATTATTATAAAGAGGGTATGGATCCATATTCTAAACAACATTATCTATAATTAGGTCTTCAAAGTCCTCTTCACAAGCCTCTTCATGCCAACAAGGTCTTGATTTAGATTTTGTGGATTTTGACTATGTTCTCCATATGAAGTATTTTAGGGAGAATAATAAAACTCAAAAAATATTTATCTATAAGGGTTCTTAGTGGGATTTTGTGCATCCATTATATCATAAGTTAGATTATATGTGACTCCATCATAAGTGTAGCTAGACATATCCATGTAAATGATGAAAGCTCCAAAACAAAAGGGCTTAGAGTTCTATAAACTTTGAAAAATTATCCAAAAGAAAAATGGTTCAAACTTGGTCTACCTTGGTCTAAGGGGTAGAGATGTATCTCCAATATGGTTTGAAAGTGGAGTTGTATCTCCAAAATTATTTGTGCTAAGACTTCACATAAAATATTCTAACATCAAATTTCTAATGTAAAAAGCCATATGCATAAAAGGTTAAGCATCTAAATAAAAACTAGCATATTAAATGTCCAAGTCAAAGTGTTCCAAATAAGGTCTAAACTAGGAAAGGGAAAAGAGTCACTAGGTCTTTTATCCAAATGTGGAGTCAAAATCTAGGATCAAACAAGCTATGCTATGACTTTTGGCCAAATGACATCAAAAGCTAGACTTGAAACAAAGGTATCATGTGATTTTATTTAATCTAACAAGTTTGGAAACAACTTTAACATAAACTCGACACATAAAATCAAACATAAACATGATCAGTAGGCATAAGGCATGAGGTAAAAGGCTCTTGAAGAAAGACCATGTCCTCCAAAATAAAGGCACAAACATTAATGAGGACAAGCATTGAACAAATAAACCATCAATAGTTTTCAAATTCGGTGAATCGATTAACCAAAGTTATGCAACTCAAAAGAGAAATATCTATATATCATACCCATAAATTAAGGCCTAAATAGAAATTAATCAATGTTTGAATCTAAACTTAACAAGGTTAACTAAAAACTCAACATTGAAAATAAGTACTTAACCAAACAAGCTAGACAATATTGGAAAGCATGACAACACATAAACAAGGTCCAAATGGCTGATGTGACATGGTTTGAAACAAATGGTTTTTGGCACAATGGTAAATAAGTTTTGAAATAAATTGAGTAGCCTAATGGTGTAAGCATGCTCGAATGATGTGATCAATGTTATATTTCAAAGACTCAAAGGAAAAATGGTTTGATATGATTTTGGTAGTGTAACACTACCCTCTATAATTCAATTAACACACACACAAACAAGTTTAGCAAAAATTTCAAGACACAAGTGTGGTGTAAAATGGCCAACATAATGCCTCTTTATACAAAAGAGTGATATATAAATAAATTGATTTTAACATGGCTTAAACAAATAAACAAGTTTTAGTCTAAAAACATAGCAAGCAAAAATGACCAAAATACACTAAGTATAATCATCAAAATCCTAGCAAGGGTATGTCAATGTGGGGTTGACTAAGCTATCAAACTTTTAAATGTTTCTAGGGGAATCAATTTCATAATGACTTTCATGTCAAATGATCTAAAAGAAAAACACAAAAAGTGAGTGTTTGTAGCACTTGGCTTATTTCAAAAAGGTATAATCTTTTTTGCAACCACTACATCCTATTGTTCGCTCAGTGTAGTGTGATGTATAAAGTGTAAATATGTCTCATGTACAACTCCATCACTAGAAGGTGGTTTAACTACTCAAACCTTCGAATCCTAGTGAGAGTGGGTGAAGTCAATGCTGAGAGATGAAACCCCAGGTCAAAGCTTCCCTAAAGAACTCATGGGAGGTAATGACATCCCCCTCGTAAGTCAAGATGCAATGAAATGAAAGATAAAAGGAAAGACATTAGGGTCATTTTCAAGTTCACCCAAACTATGATATTTTTTTGGGGAGTGCTTTATATGACATTCTTTCTAAGCCTTGGACTAGGATTTTTGTAATAAGGATGGCGCTTTTGATTCCAAGGGTTCCCTAAAGGGGAAAAATGGAAGAGCATACATGCGTAAACCTTATTTTTTCCAAACAATTTCTAATTTAAACAACTAATTAAATGCAAAAAATCTTGGAAAGGTGAGTTCATTTTTAAGTACTAAAATAGAGATTTGGTGGTGTTCTTTTGACCCCTTCATCTTAAGTTGTAACTTTGAAGGCCTTTACTTAAGCCTCTAAATGTTTCGTTAAGCACCCAAAAAAAGTTATTAATTCATTTTAAAAGCATGAAAAATGTGGTCTAAAAAATGATTTATCAAATTTGAAATCCATCGGTTACCTGTTGACCCTTAAGGCATCACCCCAAAAGCAAATGTGTTAGATTAAAAACATCCAAATATATTTTCAAAACTTTGTAAAAACTCTATGAAAATTAAAGTTAAAATAATGTTAAATTAAGAAAATTTAGGAAAAAACACATGGTTTTAAAAAAATCAACCAAAATGGAGTCTGTATGACCCCAAACCAAGCATTTTAAAATAACCTTTTAACTTTTGGGTTTCACACAATTGAGTTGGGATCCGAGTCAGGGAGAGTTGGGTTGAGTCAGGCTGAGTTAGGATTCGAGTCGGGGTGAGTTGAGTCAAGTTAGGCCAAGTTGGGATCCAAGTTAGGGCAAGTTGGGTCAAGTTAGGCTAAGTTAGGATCTAAGTCAGGGCCAATTGGGTCAAGTCAAGCTGAGTTGGGATCTGAGTCAGGGTGAGTTGGGTCAAGTCAGGTCAAGTTGGGATCCAAGTCAGGGTGAGTTGGGTCAAGTCAGGCTGAGTTGGGATTCAAGTCAAGGTGAGTTGGGTCAAGCTGGGGTGAATTAGGATCTGAGTTAGGGTGAGTTGGGTCAAGTCAAGGTGATTTGGAATCTAAGTTAGGGTAAGTTGGGTCAAGTCAGGGTGATTTGGGATCTGAGTTACATAGTCTTGAGAACAAAACCATGAGCTCTAAAAAATAAGATTTTTGCTCAAATATTCACCTTTTTTGCTTCCACACTCCAAGATATTGCATGATAATGGTTAGTATGTTACTTATAGGTACTATTTGATTAAATTTGTGGAGTTTAGTCCCATTGAGAGTGCCATTATATGAACTAGGAATTTGACTCAACAGAGGTGATTAGTATTATGTTAGTTCCAAAATGAAAATAAACTTATAAAAACACACTAACTAGCATACATCTCTAGGCCTAGTTACTAGGGTGAGCTTAATAACATAAACAAATGAAAAACACAACTAAAAAGTAAAGAAAAACAAGAATCCTTCATCTTCTTTAGATGCTTCAAATTCTTATTGTAGTGGCTTGCTTGGCTTGTGCTCATGAAGTCTTCATCAAAGGAGGTTTGGTTATCTCCTCTTTTCCTTGGCATCTTGTGGTTTTGGCTTGGCTTGGATCAATATGTTGGAATCATAGCTTTGGAATGTGAGATCTCTTTGGAATCAATTTGGCATGGTAACTTTGCACAATTTAAGCTTAAGATTCATGTGGTAAGGCCTCTTATTTATAGATTTTAGAAAATTGTTAGAATCAACCTGAACCATCCATCTCAATATTGAGATGTGTGGCTAAGGATTAATCCAATTTTGTAATTAAAATTCATAAATAGGTTCATCAATATTTTGGATAGAGGAGCATTTAAGAGGCATGGGAGGCATTGATGAGGCATGAGAGGGGTTAACCTTGATATTTTATGTATTTATGGCCTAGGGATGTCTTCCCAAGAAATGATGTCACCCGATGATGTAGATATTCAATATTCATTTCTAAAAATAAATATTCAACAAGTTTCCATGGAATTATTAATTACGCCCTAATTTGGTTTAATTATCTCTTAATCATGATTAATAAATTTGTGCACAAATTACTAAAATTAATTAGAATGCCTTGTTATTGGTCCAAAATTTGACTGGATTGGAATTAGAATGTGATGTCAAATGCATTAGATCCATTATCCCATTTAAGATGCCACCAACACTAAATAACAAAGGCATGTATCTCATGCAAGAGTTTTAATAGATAAGAGCAATCTAGAGCACTTAGGTGCAAAATTGACATTTTAACTCAAAATGATTTGATCAAAGTTAGCTGGCCCATAAATTGCATTACCCCATTTAGGGATACCCTAACCAAAATTGGTACTTTAATTATCAATTTAAACTCATTTAATATGTTTTATTATTTTTAGGCCAAATTGTGCATTTTGGTGGAAATTGGTCAAAATCTTGGTTGGAGGTTAATGATAGCCAAATTTAGGTGTCTACAAATGATATTGCTAATTTATGCACCATCCACATTGTGGTATAAGAGAATGTTAAAATTAGGCTATTAGTCTCCTCCTTGAAGGGTAAAGTTTTGTAGTGGTACATGTCTTGCTCCTAACTCCATCTGAGTTTGGGATGATTTAGGTGCCATACTATGTGCCCAATTTGAAGATAAGAGTGACCACCTTTCATTGGTTGAATAGTTAACCATCATTCAATGGGATACTCATGAGCTTATGACTGATTTCAATTTTTGCTTCCAAAAGACATATAATAGAATCCTAGTAATAGTCAAGCCAACTATAGATAATACTTTCTTATATTACTTGAGAGCCCTAAATAGTGATATAGCTATCATGATTTAGTCTATAGGTGGTACCACACTCCTTAAAGCTTATAAAATTGTGATAAGGGTAGATAATTATTTAATCTAAGCTAAAAAAATTACCCCAAGACCACCAATGCCTCTATTTACATAAATATCTCTTACACTGCCTACACTTGTCCCAATTCCCACTATGTGAAAAGCATTGGCTTTGACCCCCGCTCCCATGGATGCAATATATGAGGTCAAATCACTACTTAAGAGTTTTGGAAATGAGTTAATAACTATGAAGAGGCAACAATCTCACAATTATAAACCTTATCATCAATCTATCTTGGCATATCATCCCAACAAGCAACCATATCAGTGAGACAAGTAACAATACCAAGGCAATCAACAACTTCAAGGTTAAAATGCAAAACCAAATCCCCTAAATGTCTATGATTTACTTGCACTAATTAATTCTAAAGTCATTTTACCTATTCAAAAAAACTTGGTTCAAGACTATGAGTGGTATTATCCCTGTTCACAACCACATAATCAAAATACTTACTCCAATGGCATAATCAGTCAAGATTTGATGGTGAAAGGCATGACAAGTAGATGGGGATAATAAGAAGAGTCCACTTCCCAACAATAAAACACACAAAATGTTCCTCAAGGAGAAGCTACTCTTCTAAACTAGCAAGAAGAAAACTTTTGTGGAGTAAATTAAGAGGAGGCGCTTTTCAATAGTGGAGGTCTAGTTGTATAAAATACATGATCAAAGAAAAAATCAATCAAGAGTGATCATCCTCCCAAGACTGAACAAGCTTCAACTTCTAAGGTTATACTATAACCTTTAAATAAAAACATAGTACAAAGGCCACCCTTAATACCCATTAGTTAGCCCAAGTTGAAAGTACCTACTCTAAATATTATGAAAGAAGACATGGCTCCAATAAATACTCAACCAAAGGTTGGTAGTATCCCTTTCAGGATTGTTGAGAAAATGAAAAGGACTAATCTAAATGTCACTATATGGGATGTGTTATCTATACCGGCACAAAAATATCTACTATAAGAGGCCTTGAAGAATTTTTAAGTAATAAATAAGTCTCCAACTAAGGGGCCTAATACTATAATTTATTTATTTCAAACACAAATTGAAGCTAATATAGGCAAAAGTGGTCAGCCTCCCCATTGTTATCTCTCATCAATAGCTAGGAAGCATCTAGTTCATAATTTCATGGTAGATTCAAGGGCTAGTAGTTCCATTATGCCTAAAAAGATAGTTGATGCTCTTGGCATAAATTATACCTGTGAATAAGGGAGTGGTTCATTTAGGTAGAACTATTATTCAAACAATAGGAATAATAAAATATTTAAATCTCACTATCCATGCTTTTCTCAGTTTATCAATTTCCCAAGATATCTTTGTTATTGACCTTCCCCCTTATTTTTCCATTTGCTTTTCATGAGTTTTTATAGTGAAAATGGGAGGATATTTGTCTACAGATTGGTCTCACATGTTTCTTAGAACTAGGTATGGGACAAGAGTAATAATAAGAGCTAAGCCAATAACTAAGGATCATATTGAACCATACACCCCTTCTCCCATGAACATGAACCTCATATTACAATATCAAGAAGAAGAAATTGATCATGAGGATGTAACTACTATAGAATATATTCGAGATATTATCTTAGATGAATGGTGATCAACCTTCCAATTTGATCCTTATGACCATGTAGAATAAATTGGGTTGTGTACATATTATATACATGAGAATGATGCAATCATTCCCAATATCTTAAAACTAGTTGAAAATCTTCAAGGTATATGGCAATTATTTTTTGATGGTTCCATAAGTAGAAATGGATTTAGTGCAAGTGTTATCTTTGTATCTCCCTAAAAGGAGAGTTATTTTTATTATTTCATACTTTAGTTTAGTTTCAATAACAATGTCGCTGAATATGAAGCCCTGATTTGAGGACTACACTAGCTAAAGAAATAAGGATAGAATCCCTATAGATATTTGGTGATAGAGAACTAATTGTTCACCAAGTAAGATCTAGAAGCATGACTAAGAAAAAATTATTGAGATCTTATAAGAACATGGTATGGGACCTATTTGAAGATTTCATATCTCTAACTATTTAAGTAGTACCAAGATCATGAAAAAAATATGTTAATCATATAACCTCAATGGGCTCCCAATACAACTTACTCGAGGAGATAAGCAAATAAAATAGCCAACATGTAAAATTGGTGGTGAGACTATCTGTTCTTGATAATGTCACTAATTGGCAAGTCTTTGATAATGACCAAAAAATTATATACTTCTTGAGAGAAGAAGTTAAATTCTTTGATAGGAACCAACCTAAGCTCTAGGATCAATATGAGTATCAGATCATCCATCTAAAGATGCAAAATCTACCTATGGGTCTTGTTACATTAGAGAACATCTTCAATTTGGATGACTAGTTGAAAGGCAAGAAATAGAATATTTCAATCAATGAAGAGGACTACAAGCCAGTGGTCATCTCAAAAGGTAAAATACTGAATCTAGGGAAGGTATGTAATGACTCTAAGAAATAAAATTTTATTGCATTGTGCCAATAATTTGATGATAATTTTGCTTGGAGCTATCATGATCTAAGATGGTTCAATTCTAACTTAGCCTAGCATATAATAGAGTTGGATCCAAACACTCAGCTTATCAGACAAAATTAGAGGCCCATTAATTCAAATATTGAACCCTTAATGAAAAGTGAGCTTTTTAAATTGATAGAAGTGAATATAATTTTTCCAATCAAGCACTCATCTTGGGTTGCTAATTTGGTCCCCATCAGAAAGAAAAATGGTGAAATCAGGTTGTGTATGGATTTTAGAGACTTGAATAAGGCATCCCTAAAGGATCAATATCCTTTCCCACCTATGGAGCAAATTTTACAAACTATAGCAGGATATGAAAGGTTTTCCCTTCTAGATGGTTATTCTAGATATAACTAAATCTTGGTATAAGAGTCAGACCAGTACAAAACTACCTTCACCATAAAATGGGTTATGTATGCATACAAAAAGATGCCATTTGGTTTGACCAATGCTGGAGAAACATTTCAAAGAGACATGGACATGGCATTCATAGGGTTAATAAATGAAATGATCTTGGTATATCTGGCTAATATCACTATCTACTCAAAGCATGTTGAAGCACATCTGTACCACCTTAGAATTTTAAAAAGGTGCAAATAATATGAGGTTTTTTTAAACCCAAAGAAGCATGTTTTTGTGGTCCATGAAGAGAAGCTATTAGGGAATATCATGTTAAATAAAGGTCTTGTGATAGACTTATATATATTTAGTGTTATATCTGCATTGGCACTACCAAGACATAAGAAAGGACTTCAAAGTTTCCTTGGGAAAATTAATTTTGTGAGAAGATTTGTCCTAAATTTTACCTCCCTGGTAAAACCCCTCACTATAATACTCAAGAAGGGTATCATTTTTAGTTGGACACAAGATGGAAGAGATCATTTTTAGGCCATAAAATAAGCTATCTCTCAAGATCCTACCCTGGTCAACCTAAATTATGAGAAAGTCTTAATCTTTTACATATTCAGAGGGGAAGAAATCATCTCATCCATTTTGACTTAGCATAGTCAAGAATAATTGGAACAACCGATATCTTTTTTAAGTCAATCCTTGAAAAGATGTGAGGAAAATTATAGTTTTGTGGATAAATAGGTAGATACTATGATTAAGGCTCTTAAAAAATTTAGGCATATGCTCTCTAATAACAATATTAATTTGATGGTAAGCCACCCAAGTGTTAAAGAGTTCTTGAGTATATGAGAGATAAATGAAAAGTGAGCAAGAAGGATTACCAAGGTCATGAAATATGATGTGGACATCAAATTTACCAAGCCCTTATTGGCATTTTTCAAGTGTACAAGACTAATAAACTACATAGAATCAAATTTCAATATCTACACCAACCCATTTGAAACTGGAATCCTATGTATTTTATTATTTGAATTTTTTATATACCTATAAGTTACGATTTTAAAAAGTATTATTTCATACTTGATAATTTGATATTAATATTTGATATTAGTGTTTACCTCATTACCCTACCTCAAAATCTTTGTGATTAATTTTATATGGGTAATTCACTTATCTTAATTTAAAGAATGATATGTCATTATATTAATTTATATTAAAAATATATATCTTCCTTCATTTGAATAATGGAATGAGCTGAAATCATTTTAATTATGTGTATGGTTTTATATATATTTATAAAATCATAAGTAAACAAGAATAAAAAAAATCAAGGCCATGTTACCTATATTTAAGGGTGGTTTTTTTTTATTGGTCTTGATAAATAATTTTCTTACCTTTTCTATCCTCAACTATGTCCATACATAGAGTCAATGTCTACACTCTTTTTTAAGAATAATTATTGTTATATTAATCCCAATCAAGAATCTCTTTTCCATTTTTATGTTCGACTTTATTTCTACAAAGAAAACCTTTGTGGTGTTGTTATATCTTGACTGGATTTCATTATAAGTTAAACATTCAAAGACAAGTGCCTTTTTATTTCCATTATCCATGATGTACAAAATACACACAACCTCTCTTTGAATCTTTCTTTAGTTTCATACATCTCTTATGCCATAACATATTTGATGTGAAATAACCCTCAATTGGGTTATCACATTAATTTCCTTCTATTTGATTCCCCTCTTTATCATTCTAGTGGTGCGCATAAGTTACAATGACTTTTATCATGTAGTCATTTTTCCTCATGGTTTGCTTAATTTTTCTTACATGATTTTTTATTTATTTATTATTTTTTGGGCATTAATGATAGTTAATGTCTCATTTATTCATCTATTTTTTATTTTGTTTCATCCAAATTTCCTTTCTCTTATCCATTTTTCTTCACTTCATTTAACTACATTCATTCAATGTGACACTCTTTTTTATATATGATTGCATCCAACACAACTTCATGCGACCTATTTTTTTCTCTTTTTTTTTATTTTTTAGATAACCTAGTAGTTGGATAATAAGAGTTCTCACTAGTGAAAAAATCATCATTTCTATGAGTACAAGCTTATAAAACATTAATGCTTCAATTCTAAAATTGTTTGTGATCATTTGCTTTTGGATTATTATATTTTATCTCTATATTTTCATTTGTGTATCACCACTAGTTTGAAAGTCACCTAAACAAGACCATGGTGCTCTTCCAATCTCATAATTCTACATCAACATATTCTTTGTGATGATTAATTTTACCTCCATCCATCTTGTGTCATTTTTATCCTACATGAGTTTCCCAAGTAAGTTTGTTGTGAAAGTATAGCCTAAAATATTTATGTTTTTCCTTCCTTTGGGAGAGATACCTTGAATTTTTTTGACCGTTATTTTACTCTTCATATGGATAAGACCATAATTTTAGTTTTTTCATGCTTTCCTACATCTTTGTCTCTATAAAAAATATCTCTAAGGCATTCAAGTGGTCTCTCAAGATCTAAGTTGTCCTCCCAATCAATATGAAGTCATAAAAATATAAGATCAGTATAACTACATATCCATCCAAGTATAAAACTTCTCTTTAAAACATCTGAGCACACCCATATCATACTCATAGCTCTTTCACCACCAATTGAACTCCTTGAAAGATTCACAACATATCAATACTACCACCTATAACTTACAAACATTAAAACACTATGAAAGTTCCATTTATTCATGCTTCACATACACACTTAAGAGACACATGTTTTAGTGACCAACCATGTGACACTTCACCTTCTAGGTCAAAAATTGACTTGGGTAATTAAATCAATCTGCACACTAACAATTTATGGTACCTAGTTATTTTGTAACTAATATAAATATTATACAGCTCCACTCCACTAGATACTTGGTTGGAAAGTGTACAAAATCCATATTTGTATTGTAACACATTATCAACGCAATATAATCCATCTCTATATTCAACCCATAATAATACATGATTTTATTTTCTAAGCTAAGCATCATGCATATATGTATATTGCCATGTTCATAATGAACAATTCATCTTCATTTACTATCCCATGTTCCATGTCAAATTTTAATGGTACTTCCACATATTTTTTCATAATTCCATTACATGTTCAATATAAATTGTAAGTTATGTGGGGGTGGGGGTGTGATTGTGTGTGTGTGTATGCACACGCATGTATCTACAAATTAGTTTGTGATTTTTCTTCCATGAAAACTCCATAACTCAACACAAGTCATTGGTATTAGAGAATTATCTTGCCACACCCTACATGTCAACTTTTCAATATTCCATCTTGTCCTAGTCATGCATGCCTACTCACTTGTAGTATCACAAAGAAGATGTACAACTCAAAGATGTTTTTGAATATATAGTAGAGAGATTATTAAAACATATGATTTTTTAGCATGAAAAAAAACATACTTTAGTATAATTATAGAAGCTCATTCAAGAAACTTTGGAATAAAAGAGAAAATTTTCTCATAGATCCATGATCTAATTATTTAATTATGTATTGCAACATCCACTGCCACTACTATATCTTATTTTTAACACTAAAATCCATTTAATATGTGATTCATACTTGACATCCCATTATTCTAAAGTATAATCAACAATGAAGCACTGGTTGAATAGATTCAACAAAAGGAAGTGTATTACAACACCAATAAGTTCACAAATGGTAAAATGATCACCCTTGCATACTTAGGATGTCTAATTGGTGCTTTTTCAAAGAAAGTATTAAATTGCAAATAAATAGAGTGAATTCACTCTTTTTGATGCATGGTACAAGTTCATTGAAGTGATAGGCATAAAATACTACCCTTTAAAGTACTCTCATGAAGTGCACAATATATTCCAAATTTTGAGACAAAATAAGAATCATTGTATGCCAAACAATACAAATGGGATGTGAATGCCACACACATTTGAATCTTTATGAAATAGACATACTATGATGTAGGAGCTTATCTTTTGGAGGCCCTAACTTTTGATCTTGGAACACATTTGAGCCCTTATTTTGAAAATAATATCTTAAAGATCTCTATGAATTTTTAAGTTGTGTTAGTTTTTTAGCAATGATTTATATTTAAAAAATAGTGCTGAAATCAACCATCTAGAAGCCAAATTTGCATTTTGATTTATTTTTTAGTATTTTTAGAATTTTTTAGATTTGATATTTTTTTAATCAGGCATGAAATTGAGATGAATATTTTATATATTTGATTTATTTAGGTAAGTGGATAATAAGGGACAATAATTAGACCCATCCAATATTGCATTCAAAAGTTGCTAAAAATAGCATGTTTGGTTAACTCTAAGTAGTTTCTTTTCTTTTATTAGCTTTTTGAGTTGTGCATGATAGCTTTATCCATAAGTCATGATTTATTGAAATAATATTGTGTATTTATTTGAGGAATAATGATGAATTAGAATATAATTTCCTCTTATGTGCAATAAATATTTATGTAATTGTGTGTTTTGAAATTGTTGTGTGCATTTGAATTCATCATACACAAAGTCCTAAAGTACATTCCTAGACTTCAACACTATATATAAGCCACTATGGAGTTCCTACCTTGAAAAACATTTATACAATAATATCAAAATATTTTCAAGATCGAGGAGTAATCCATGACACAAAAATTCTTAGCCTATTTTATCACTTTACATAAAATAAAACATTTAAGTAACACTCAAGTTCACACCACACAACCACAACCCCATAACAATAAATGTTCACTTAATCCATATGTGACTACCTAACTAAAAAATCATGCCTTGAATTGAGACAAATGAAATGGTAAGATATGGGTAGTCATCATAAGTTTGATACCCATGATGATCAAGAATGTTGACTACCAAAAAAATTATTTGTTCATACTTTGTAGTTCATAGTTGAAGAGGATAAAAATACAAATTCCCATGTTCAAACTTACTTGAACATCAATGTCCAACCAACACACATACTTTTAAGAGTGGAAGTTATTTTTTCACATGAAGTTTTTGGTGAAGGGAAAACCACTCCATGCCATCCTCTACATTGTAAGCTAGAATAATATCATTGCATAAGATAATGTGAAAAATTTAGACCTCACTATGGAATCCTGCCAATAACCTTACTCACTTGGATGATTTTAGCAGGGATGAGATCTCAAAGTGACCCATCAATACATATTTTAGCATAGTATATCAACCATAAAATATTATCTTACTTAAGATTTATAACCACTTGAAATTTATGATGTTCTTATTTGCAAGTCCTACTCATATGACCAAGATGCTACTTACAGAACTAATCCACAAAGTTGATTATATATCAAGGTCAAAAAATATTAGTATTGCATTATTGAGTCCAATTTTAAGATTAATATTTCTTGATATCTGTAAAAAGGCCTAAAAATCACTCTCATGCATATAATTTTTTATTACTCATGGTGTACCCAAAGTTTGTGTGAAATATTGAGAGAAAGAATACACTTGTAGCTAACTATGTTGAGCTCACAACACAACATCAATAACATGACAACTTGGTGCAATAATATAAATATATATTTAAATAGCACATGGTCACTCTAATGAATTTATTTATAAAGCATCAAAACTATCTCATTTTAGGATCCCTGCTTCTAAAAAATCCTTTATATTATAGATCAATTTGGAACAAATATGATATTTGATATAAAAATGCAAGAGCTCATCAACCAAAGAAACATTTTGCCGATTTATTCACCTTTTGGTAGTCTAATCATCATTGCACCAAATAAGGATATAAATACTAGACTTGATTGGAGTTACACTACTCTAGATCAACCAATCCTTTTAAAGGGATTAAAACATTTGCCACACTTTAGAAACACATGTAAAAATATATTTAAGCTTATATCAAGTGTTGTGTTCACTACAACATTGTGAAACCATTTAGATCCAAGCTATACATATATAAACATATTATATTTATAAACCATAGGAATTTATGACCATGGATTTATAATATAGCCTTCCAACTACCAAAAATTATCATAAAACCAAGTTTATTATTGTTGATTATTTTTCCAAATTAGATAAAATAGTTTCATTCAAAAAATATTGTCAATACACCAAAGGCAACCAATCGCATATTTTAATGTGTTTGGATATACTATGAGGTTCCCCTATCCATTATATTTGATAGAGATTCCAATATTGTTAGTCACTTATGAAAAAAAATTGGGAAATGATAAATACTTAATTGGATAGATCAACAATGTTCCATCCTCAAAGTAATGGAAAAATTAAAGTGTTAAATCACACCTTAGTCCAATTACTATGAATGTAGTGTTGATCCTCATAGTTAGGATAATAAATTTGTGTACATAACATGTCTATGACATGTATTTTCACAATTCAACAAGTCATATGACATTCCATACATGTTATGGGTTCCAAATTGCAACACCTCTTGACATTGTGTTTTTCACCCCTATAGTTCTGAAAACTAGTGTACAAACAAATGGATTTGATAAAGAGGATAAATTTATATCATATTAAAATAGTACATAAATAGGTATAAAAAATTAAATTTATTGTAAAATAATTACAAGGAACATCATGATTATATTTAATACCATAATTTTTAGATTGGTGACTAGGTATGGTTGTATTTATAGTCTTAATTATTTGAAGGTCCTCACCACAAGATCAAATAGCTAAATATGATCCTTTCACCATACTTATCATTATTGTAAATAAAAAATTCATATTATATCTTCATTAATATATTGGCATCTATTTTTTAATGTCTAGCTACTCAAAACATAGCCTATGCTTGAGCCTTTAAAAGTTCAACATACATAAAATTTGGATCCTAAAAACTTTAGCCTGGTTGGGAAGGATGAATTTATTAACACTACCTACATTCATACTCCTCATGGCACACATCAGCTATTTCTAACTATGAATAATGGGTGGTGTGAAAATGAATCCAAATGCTATAATTTACAATAACTCTATGCCCAATTTATACAATTGGCTACCCACACAATGGGGACCATTACTTTTCAATAAATAGTGAATGGTTTGAACATATATAGGTTGGATATATAGCTCCAAGAAAACCCCTTGTGATATTCACAATGTATCAACACTACCACTTTTTAGTTTGAAAAATTTACAAGACCTACAAGTAAATATATGAAGTACATTTCATCTTTTAGGGCTCCACATGCAGAACAAAAAATGGGACACTAAAGGATTGATTTCAAGTCAAGAATTATTTATAGGAATTGAATCAATGAGCATGTTAATGGTTCCGTGAACCTTATAACTTATCAAATTATTATATAAATATAATTTTCTTGATTCCTATTAAGTTATACATTTTATATATTCCATATTTTGTAACACATTATAAATACCATACAATCCTTTTTCGGAATCAAACAATCGGAACATGCACTCTTGGTATTTAAGTTCATTATTGTACACATATGTATAATATATTATTTTTAATGAATATAAGAGATTTTTTTGTTAACCCAAATTCCCTTTGAATATGTATTGGTGCTTTTGAATTTGTTTTCACAATCCCATTGAATGTCCAATATAATTCACATTTTAATTAGATAGATCCATCTTATAATTATTATTTTAGGTGTCATTCATGCAAACTCCTAAGATCAATGCAAATCATTTCTATCCATTATTCCTACTTATCAATATATAAGTCAAACAAAATGGGGGATAATGGGAAACCTTGTTTGATCCTTATGTCACTTCAAAAAATGATGATAATCCTTCATTTTTTTATTTGTCTTGGACTTTCTCATATAGTATATGGATTGTTTTTCTATATTTATTGAGTTCATCAAATTCCTCCATCCCACTCTATAACTTAGTTATAAGTGATGTGTGGAAGCTTTCTTTAAATCTATGAAACAATATAAGATTTTTTTATTCCGTAGTTTTTCAATAAAGTCTATAAGATTAACAAATTGATCTACTATTGAATTATTTTGATATGAACTCACTTGACCTTTTATTCCTTTTACCTTATTTAGCTGACATGTTAATTATTTTTTCTACCATGATTCTAGATGATTTTTGATGAGGGGGTGACCATAATTCTTTGGTAATTTGAGGGGTTAGAGATTGTTGAACTACATAGTCCATAATATTATAAAAAAGTATTTTAAAAAATATATATAGGATTTTTAATCACATTAACATTTCACATCACACCACATGATCCCTCAACAAAATGAAGAATATTTAAGTATTGTAGAAAATATCAATACATTAACATTAAATTTCATATCCAATAAGGTGGAGGTTCTACCATAAATTTAGGGATAGTGTGTCTCCATGAATGGCTCAAACTTAAGTAGTCATTCTTATTTAAATTATGTGTGTATTTCCCAATTTCCATTGTCTCCCTTATGTAATGCTTGAAATAGTGAACCTCAATGCCAACTACTTTAGTAAACTCAATGCAATAATTTTGCTTTATAGAGAAAGAGTTATTTATCAATTAAGGCATATGTATGCATAATTTTATTTAACCCTTGTATTATTTGAACTATCATTTCTCTCTAAAGGTACACCACATGAGCATTCGATGATATAAACACCAATTTTTTTCTTGGTTTTCACGTGATCCTTATAAGACTTCAAATCCATCCTTAACTTTTTCATTGGACCAAATGTAGTTTTATGTTTTTTCTCCTCGTGATAGTTTAAGTCTCATTGATAATATCCTCAATACAAGAAAGGAAAGTTGCATATACCTTGGTGAATCCTTTAACCATTGTCATATATTTTGTTCTCTCATAGCATACTATAATTTCCTTGATATATGCTTATCCTTGTATCCATTCCTTAAAAAAACCTTAGTTAAATGCTAAATTTATAGCTTATATTTCTCTTCATTATAATTATTGAAAGCTATCATGCAAGTGTGCTTAGAAGTCCTACTTTTTGAGTTGGATGATTATGTGAGGATGCATGTAGGTAGAGATCAATATGTGTCCCATTTTATGACACTTCACACACAAGAGAATCAACCCCCTTCATTATAAGGAGGACATACAAAAAGGGCAAGTTACCATCATTTTCCAACTCCTTAGTGAATTACATTTTATTGTGAATTTTGTTGAAATATCCATATTTTAACAAATATATGACTAGGCTAGTTATGCATGGTGTTTGAAATTTGTCTTAGACAATGCCATTGAATATCTCCCTGATGTGTGGTGGTTGGGACCCTACCCCCTATTTTATTTGTTCTTATTATAATCCATTTATGTCCTTAAATTTCGTTGATAGCTTATTGATACCTTCTTTGATGTCCTTGAAAGAGAAGAGTTATCTTATGATTATTTTTGGAGGTATATCTTTCTTTATGCTTATTCATACAATAGTTTTCCATTTTTTAACTATTTATCTATTATGATTTTGTTTTCTATATTTTTTTTACTTTAACATAATTGCTCAGGTTTTAGTTTCCCAATCTACATAGCCTCTTTCCACCTTATTTTGTATAAGCTTCCTTTTTTTATATTTACCAATTGTTCATATTTTTTCTCTATAACTCTTATTTGCATGGTTATTTTAGACTTATTTTGTCACCTTGCATTCTTTTCTGTACAAGGATTTATTGGGTAGCTATAATTTATCTTTTTATTTGGTTTTGTTATTTTACATGCACCTGATGTTTCTTGAATCATACTCATGAATTTTAAACTATTAATTAGGTATTTAGTAACACCTTTCATCCCCTTTTTTCCACATGAAAGACATTTTTCAAAGTTAATTTGAATATTTCCCAATTTTCTTGTATCAAGTTACTTTTTACTTGTATCCTATCTTGATCTATGATGATTGATTCCTACATTTGGAATTTTATGAATATTGGATTATGACTAAATTTTAGCTATACTAGATTCTATTAGATTTCTCTTTGCATCAACCTAGGTATGAAACTTACAAACAAATGACATAATCTACTACACTTTGCCCATTTTTGGTTTTACATGTGTTTCCCTAATTTTTTTCATGTATTTATATTGTTGTGTATAATTAGATCTCATTCGCCACACATTATAAGTAGTCCTTCCCTTAGTTTGAGATGGTTCCATGATTATCGTATTATTATCGTATCCATCATTAATCTTCTTCTTCAAATCACAATGGGTCATTTTCTATGTGGTCATTGTTTCATTAAAAATTTGTCTACATGTTTGTTGTCTTTGCTTTGAAATCTTATATAAACACTATTTCCAAAACTTTATTGTAGGTACATTGTCTTTTTTATGCTATAAACAAATCCTCACAATCTAAATAATTTTTCTTATAATATTTTGAATTTTTTGGGGTAAAGTAATAAGTTGCTACATAACTAAACCTTAGTATTTTATGATATGTATATGTATAATGACACAAGTGATAAAAATTATTATTGAAAGAAACTTGGGGAAGAATAATACGCATGGAGAAAGAAGACTGAATACACACACACACACACACACACACACACACACACACACACACACACACACACACACACACACACACACATATTTGATCTTCTATATCCATCTATATTATTCTTCCCCAAGTTTATTTCACTAACACAATTAATCACTCATGTCAATTTCCATTTATTACTACATCATTACATATTGATGTTTCCATATTTTTATCAAATTATTTAGTTTTGTACTCAACATGCTTGTGTATTTTTGTGAGTGTAACTATATATTTACCTTTGGTTATGGGCCCTAAACTAAGGTCATTTTCTCTAAGGATAACCTCTATAATTATAGGTTATCAACATCAAATGATCCTCAAGAGGAGCAATATGGGTAGGATAAAATGGAGTAGAGGGTCAACTCCCTATTTATTTCAAACAATTTGATTGGTTATGTAGGCTTAAATTTATTATCCATGACTCTATACCTTAATTCCCCCACCCATCATTGTCTCTCTTCATACATGTAGAACTATGAACCTCTTAACAAGCCTCTACTTTTTAGTTATCATGCCCTATCTTCAAGATTCATTGTTCTAACTTGAATATGTTTATCTCTTCTCTATACCTTTATTTTTGAATTTCATTTTCTTATTGACTATGTCATTTCCATTGTGTTTTGTATATAAGGAAGTATTTTATTAACATGATTGTATCTCTACCTTCCACATAATTTTTCACCCATTTGATGATTATATTTACAAACTAGCATACCTACTCTTTCTTCAAACATTTGACTCATAACATATTCTTCAATAAATTATGTTTGTTGTGTTTAAAGGGTATTTACTACCCATGCCCTTCTCTTAGCCTTATTTAATTCATCTCTTAAACCATTCTCTTTTATTTCCATAGTTTATGTGTCATTAGTAATTATTTTATTCATATCATTCTTGTTGTTTTTGTATTGTCTACAAAACCTACACCTATCCTTTTTGTTTCATGTATGTTTTGTGTTAGGGTTGTGATATTTATTTTGTTCAACGTCCACAAGATTATTCAATAGCCCAGTTTTGTCTTCCTTCAATATTTTCTTGAGTTATGCATCTTCCATTTGGAGATCCTTCACAAGCTCCCTTGCTTCCATGTTGTAATCTCTTATCTATAGATGAAGATAAATATAATTTAATGATGCATGTTACCACTTAAATGGGAGGAAACAAATTTTCAATGGACATGTGAAATATGAATGTTTTCCCTAACATTTCCATCTAGATAATGGAGATTATTATTCAAAGAATTGAACCATAAATACATGTAAATGAAATGGAAAAGGTTACTAAGAAGATAAATGAGACTATAATGAAGGCTATGATACCATGTTAATGTAATACACACTAGTCATGGAACTTCATATGTAATGTCACACAAATGCTTATGAAAAGAGGATAAATATAATTTTAAGAGGATTAAAAGAGTATCCTTTTATTGATATAAACAAGATCTCAACACTTAGATAAGCTTAACTTCTCATAAAATATCTGACCTATGTCTTTATACATATATTTATTGGAACACATGAGAGGCCAGTTGTGAAATAAGTCAATTTTATAAGACCTCATAAATCAGTACTAACTATCATGTCCATTAATCACATGTGGATAAAAAAACTCATACCCCTTAATTTTTAGGAATTTCAAAACAAGTAAATTTAATCTTATACCAAAATATATATAAATATTAAATATTCATGTCTACACTCAATGGGGAATAATTCATTTGAGGGTTGAATTGTTAAAATTAACATAGGTGATCATTATTATAATTATTGAAAATTGTATTTCCTAGATGGAGAAGGCCAACCTCCAATAACAAATTGTTTAAATACATGTCATAAACATCCTTAAAAGAATCAATGGTTAAAAACTTAGGTTTTATAGATCCTTGTTAAAAAAATTAGGTCACCTTATTAATTGTTTTGAAATCAAAATAGTGAGTATATCCATATCAAATAGTTATTTGATTCTTTCCCTTGTAATAGAAGTGGTCATTATTGAGTTTATATATATGGTAAATATTGTATCCAAACATTTCATCCTACGAGAGGTTTTTCATGCCTCTTTAAATTTGTCAAACATGGGATTACCTCTAGGCCTGTGGGTTGCCTATAGAAAAGGTAAACCTCTAGGTTAAAGGGCTAGCTCCCTTGATGTATCTCTTAAGCTCATACACTACACTACACTAATCGCTTGGGGGTGAAAAGGAAAGAAATAAACATAAAATAAACCTATGATAATGAGGTGATACACCAAAGATAAGTCCACACAACACACTTGCATCTTCATTAAGAAAGAGGACTACTAAAATTAACCTTAACCCATTATCCTTCTAGCATAAGTATTTCTCATAGAGGTAGATAGATATTCATATCTAGAGGTGGTTGACAATAAGGTATGATACTAGACACTACTATTCCCTCTCACACTTCAAGACACACTTATCAAACACATAAACTTTATGAGACCTGTTATAAGAGATATCACTCACACAAAACATGAAAGAGCAGAATGGAAGTAAGGAGAAGACATTCATCACTTATCAACCACATAAACCACTTAACACACTTAGGCAATATATTTTAAAGATAAAATAAACTTCATAATATTATTAAAATGCAAAACAAGGTGTCAAACCAGTAGGGCTTCCCCATACTAGGTGTGTGATAGATACAAATGCCAAAATGGCTTGCTTATATACAGCATAGGAGAGGAGAAATAAGAAGAGAAGTGGAAGGCTCATAAGGCCAAATTTCAAGATATTAAAAATGGTTTAAACTTGAGATAATGAGGTGTAAAATAGGTCAAATATATGTCATGGACAATTTCTCATCATAAATTCATCATTCTCCTTCAAGTTGGCATAGAGACTCTATACTATCCTTCTTGAAACTATTTGCTTAATGATGAGTTCACTTGACTATCTAAAACTGACTTAGGAGTATTTTACACATATTCACTATCCAAGAAAGAGGAAATCTTGTTTGTGATAGTCATAATATGCTCCTAAACTGATGAACTCCTCATGGATATTTGGTGTTCACTATTTTATAACTACTCACTAGCCCTTCTAGGCTTGACTTCACATCTATCACTCAATTGACCTATAGTTTCTCAATAAAATATATTTAATATGTGTTATACACATGTCAAAGACCTATTTTTTCTCTATTTTATCAAATAGACCTCCAAATATTCAGTGTTCCATTTCTCACTTTCCAATTTAGATAGTCATGTTCCTTCTCACTATCTATCCAAGACTACCTACAATGAAAAGTGTAGAAGAGGGATTTTCATGCACAACTAAGGCTAAAAATTATTATTAGGGGTTTTAATAAGTCCCCATACACCTTATACAATGATTATCATTCAATAATTCTCTTTTACACCTGTAGAACAATTCAAATCCTACAAAAAACTCAAAATTGGGCATGTCCATACAAGTGATAGTATGGAGTAATTAGGTGGAAAGTAGCATGAGAGAGTTATAAATAACTTTAAATCACCTTCCTATCCAACTTAACCCTTTTGGATGCATAACTCTCCACATCTTCTCTATCAGGTTCAAATGAGGGTTTTAGGAGGGTCTTTTATGGTTTTGGTTCTTAGTGATGATTCATAAAGTTTATATGTATAGCCTTAGAACCAATTACATAAAGTTTGAGTATATTACCCCCTTCAAGTATCCATAATTTCTTGAGTCACCATGCATGTGTTCCATATAGATGTGAGTAGAATAAAATGGTCTTTCTAGCTCTTGACTGCATTCTAAGTAGGTCTGAGATAGTTTTAGGTCAAAAATGACCAATTTGAGTTACTCCTTGTAAACCATAAGGTCTGATAAACCTTAAACTTCCACTTTAAGGTTATAAAAATATTTTGGAAGCTCATGTAGTCATATGAGTGAATTTTGAAGTCATTAGGGCTCATGCCTAGTTATAGGCCTAACTATGTTTTGACTGAGTATTTAACTACCTAAGTGGTCTTAGTGACTGTAGGTGTCTATTCTATATCTTCCACCCTCAAACCAGATATATACATCATCCCATGATTATTCTAAGACTCCTCATTCATCCTTACATCATTCATATTCCCTACCTACAAGTTTGCTTTGATTGTAGAGTGCCCTTTGTCTAAGACAAAATAGAGGGCATCTCCCCTATTTATTTGACCAATGTGAAAGTATGGAAAGCTTATTAAAGTTATGAAGACACCCTATATCAAGTTTGAATAATTTTTTTCTCTTATAAGTCTCAAACATCAAATTTCATAATATTGGCTTCTTTGACAGTGGTTGTATGCAGGATCTTAGTTACCTGAGTATGACATTTGAAAACCTAGCTTAGTCTATGTTCCTATCTCCCATGCCCCTAAAAATCACATGGAGTGTAATATCATTCTTTTGAGAATGATTTTTACATGATCATCCACTTTATACATCTACCAACTTACCAATTTTGTGTTCTCTTATGGGCTTAGGCTAATCTGTGTATGAACCAAACTGTAGGTAACAATTAGATGGATTAAGGGTTTCATGTAGATGCTCATTTATGTCTAATCATTATGTTACACACCTTAAAATTCCTATTGATGTCACTATGGAATATTTTCACCTAAATAAACTTATCTCATGCCTTTAAACTATGCACCATTCTCTATATTATAGTGCACTAGTTGTATTTTAGGTTCTAGCCTCAATACATTGTATTTACTGAATGTTCCCAGTCAAGATTTGTCTTAGTTGAAACTTCACTTATCATCACTCTCTATTGACTTGACCACTTACATTCATGTTAAGAACTGATTTATATTCTTAGGATACAATAATAGAGCATTAAGGCTCACACAAACCTCACTAGATTCCACCAACAGAAGACATTATATCAAGCAAAAACCTTACTCAAAGAAAATAAGGTAAATACTCCCATTTTTCAACTTTCTTCAATCATTCACCTATAGACATTGCTTGAGGAATTATTGACTATAGTTTCTAAACCTTGAGTGACTTGATAATATCATTCAAGTCCTGATATTTAACACTTGTATCTTGGGTTTTGAATGGCTCCTCCTTTCTCCATACATAGCTACAGGTGAATGTAGGTGACTATATACATTAGATATCTAGTTAGTCTTTACTCATGGTCTTATAACCTATATAAATCAACCTTGATGTCTCTCGATACAAAACATCCATGGATAGACTAAATTTCATGTTTTGAGAGGAGAAACATAAGTACATTACCTTTGATATGGAGTCATTTACAAGAAGATGAAACTCTGAAACTATAAACAACTACTCTACATTTCAATAGAGCATTACTTCAAACTCAAGGATAATCCTGCCTACCTTCCATAAACGCACATTCAAATTAGCTTCATTCAATATTGAAATGAATAGGCATTCTCTATAATACCATATTCACTACTTGGTTTTTTTAGATCAAAGCAAATAGAGAAAAAAACTGAAGCCAATGGGGATGTACAAATAGTTTAGAGTCACTAACATTCTTAAAGATAGTTCATGAAGCACATTTCACCAAACCAAAAATTATTTCATTGGAATGATATCTCATTAATAGTACTAACAAACACCAAGTTCACTCAAACCAACCCTCCTCCTCCTATCTGTGCTAGTTGCAAACCAATTGACTTCCTTGACTTGCACAAGAGAGAGATGAGAGAGATGGACCAATTTTTGCCATTTTTGGAGTTATCAAAGCTTATTGATATTTGATATGAGTTGTGGGGATCTAAAGGGACACTCCTAAAGTGGTCACACATGCTATAACTATCTTACAATTTGTACAATAACTGAAACTCTTCTTTTTACAAGTGATCTCCTTGTTTTAATGCTGAACCCCCAAGTTTTTAGTTAAAAATTTGACAAATAACACCCATATAACACATGGGACATTATATTACACTTTTTCACACTTTTCCTTACAAGTAAACCATATAATTCTTCTTGATGATCAAAAGGTGACATAAAATGACACTAAGGACAAATAAACAAGTGTGACTAAGATGAAACATAATTTGTTACCTCATTTCTGACTATGGTGGACATTTATGACCTAAGAGACCCTATGAAATTTTTAAATTGTATATGGGTTGACTAATTTGACCTACAGGTAAAATTAGTAAACATTTTTGTGATTTCCTAGGGGTAACAAGCCTACTATGCTAAGGACTAATTGACTTCTCCTATCATTGGGTAAAGGAGTCACTTATACACAACATTTAACATTGACATAACTCTAAATAGCCCAAAAGACTAGACAAAACAAAACATAGGAATAAAAAAAACAAAGCAAGACAATAAGAAACACACTTGTGCTCTCTAGCACTTAGGGAAAACACACAAAAACTCAAACTAACTAAACTATATGTTGACCAAATTTAACCCTACAGAGTCAAATTGGGACCCTTATAGGTAAAAACATGATATTTAGATGTTTTTAGATGCCTCGTATAATTTCATGAAGTATTTAATATCTCATTTATTGTGATTTTATGTGCACCTAGCCTTGGTCATTAGTCACTTTTAGTCCTTATGTCTTTTAGAGTCATTTTGGGCGTCAAAAATGAGTATTAAATGAGTTTTACATCCTCTTTAGAAAATTTGAAGGTTTAAAAATATGATGTCATGCCAAATGTCTCACAATAATTCTTAATTAATTATTTATAACTAAAAATTGGTAGGTTCTTCAGAAGAAAGAATAGTTTTCTTGAAAAAAGGGGAGTTTTCTTAAGGTGTACGAACTTGTATGACCTCCTACAACTAAGGACATTTTAGAAGTGTCCCTTGGTATTCCACACACTTATTTTAGTGATCAGTTTGATCAAAAGCTCCAAAAAACTAAAAAAAAATCTTCTTTCCTCCCATTAGGCTTGGCAAGCAGGAATGGTCCTCAAAATTTTAGATGGTATGTCCAGTAGGAGAGGTTTCAGGCAAAATGCTCCTAGGGATATTTTCTACACTTATTCAGATTCTATTTGATGTTTCATTATATAATAATGGTGGTCTATGATTTATTATCCATTATTAATAAGTTAGCCTATCTAATTTGTTTTCTAATCTGTCACACATTTGGAAAGGATTTGATAGCTCAAACAACTTACTTTGCATGAGGGTGTTGATATTGTACTTGCATTCAAATTCCACCATTTACAAAAATCCTCTTATTTTGAAAGGGATTTTCCAGGATGTAACATGGTGTTTTACTCTTTTCAATGGTCATCAAAATATCTTTCTTTCAAGTTTCAATATCTAAAATGAGCTCCACTGAGGTTGTAGTTCAATTAGATACACAGTCAACTCCCAGTTCATCCTCAGTCTCAGTCAAGACTTATGGAGGCTATGAGAACATCCATATAATTATAATGAAGTTTTAAAATCTTTGTAATATCCTCTAGCAACATGAAGTAGTGGTTTGAATTTCCAAATGATAAAGAGTCCATTGTAGTTAACTGTATGTAGTACTTCTACACAGTCTACCATGAACGTGCACTACATGTGCTTGAAAGAATAAAATCATGTTGGATTAGAGGATTTGTAACTATTTTCAATACCTTCATAATGATAATCACCCATTTGGATAATTAGTGAAGATTCCAGGTGTATTTATGAGGTTAAAAATAATATACATTGTCCACACTTACATATATTGCCTACACAGTAGAATGCCCACTTATAGGTGGTGTTAATAGAGGGTTGAGGTGTCATATGGAGTGTTGAAGCACATGAATAAACTCATCTTGGAGTCATATCATGTGGAATATATCCTAACATACATGTTTGGAATGCTATATTGCTAGACAAAGTAGAAGGTCACTCCCAAAGGCAATGACTATGTATTCAAGGACCTTTTTCCCTAAAAGGCAAAAATACAGCACCTTACCATTTGTTTGATAGCATACAATAGGGTTACAAGGAATTTTGATGCATCTAATTGACTATGTATTGTATTTTCCATATAGGAGAATAACTCTAAAAAATTTGGAGGGTAGATGACTCAGGGAAGATGGTTGTTAGAAGACCTAAAGTTACACTTTTATGCATTGAGTTCAGGGAATAATATCTACAAGATTTGAATCCTTAGGTGAGATTGCATCCTAAAATGACAATACAAGGTATATATCCATGATTTAATGGTACTAATAAGGTTATAAATATATTAATTCTCAAAAATTCATCAAATAGAGTTAAGAGGCAAGGTTTTGTCCTCATAAACACCTATAGGTGCCTAACCTATAGACCATTCACCTACAGCCAAGGGTCAAACTTCCACACCATCCACAACAAGGGTTTATTCATGGAGATATCAACTCTAGATGATGGAATATGTTTATAAATGATTCATATAATCCAAATATGATTAGAAACCTATTCCAAGAGGAATCTTCACTTATAGCACCCTATTTATCCCAACATAGTTGATTGTGTTTGACTGTGACAGACAGTGAACAAATTTGAGGTTGCAAGTGTTGGTAATGTATATGGATAAAAAAATGAGTCCAATACACTAATAAATGACCTTAAAACTTCAAATAATGTCTTTACACATTATTATCAAGGTATAACTAATCAAATATTCACCTAAAGGGATCATCTTTTGCTCAAAAAGGTAGGGTAACACAGTCACAAAGTTACACTCTGGCTTAAACAGTCATAGTGTGAGGAAAATTCATATGAGTTTGAAGTGATGGGAAATATTAAAACACATTAATCATTACCAAAATATCCTAATGACACTATCATGGTGGATATATAATAGGTAAGGATCTCTAAACAAGCAAGACACAGTACATACCAAAAATAATGCACATGGTCTGCTCTTTCATAGTTTGTCTAGGGTTTTAGTGCATTTGAGGGGGATAATAACCTATTCAAAGGGGAAAATTTTTTACAAGATATCCTTATAAATTTTATAATCCTCTCCAATTTTCTACTTTTATGAATAAATAGGATAAGTACCCTCATTTTTTTCTCAGATAGAGGGTACTTCCCTTTGTACGAAAACCCTGTAATTTTGGATTGTAGAGATAAAAGGACTCTTAAGATCTAGTTTAACATTGAAAGGATGTTTTAAAAGTTGATTTAAACCTAAGAAAACATTAGTAACCTTGCATATAATTAGGAATCCCAATATGGAGGGCTATACCCTCAAAGTTGTAGATAGGCCTATTGGGCATGGTTTAGGCCTAAAGCCAATGGAAAGTCACTTTCACTTATAACATGAGATGAAAATTAAAATGGACTATAGCATGATTTTAGGGTTTTTTTAGACATTTATAAGCTATAGGGATGGAGGTAAGCCATGAAAAATTCATTTTTATGCAAAGTGGAGAATCAAGCTCGATAGGGCAAATTTAGAAATTCATATATTATCTGAGGTTGTGCACGGAGATTCAAGGAGTTTGGAAAGGTTATAAGGGGTATTTAATATCTCTCTTGAGGAATTTATTGGAAATTCAAATGTCCCATATTTATGAATGAATCTTAAGGTCTTAAAAGACCTAAAACACTTCCAAACCCTTAGAAATGACCCAATTGGGAAAATGAAGGTGGTGAGTTGCCTTAATGAACCATAATGACATGAAAAGTGATTGGATGATGCAAGGGATTATATATAGACCATTTCCATCTACTTTAGTTTTTCCTTATCAATACGGATAGGGTACAGAAATTCTTACTTTGATTATTGTGTGTATTATGCAGGTTCTAGGGACTTTCAAGGGATGAAACCAACTTTAGGAGAAGGATTGGGACTTGGGATAACCCCTCATTTACATTTAATGTTTTAAAAAAACTCCTAAGTGTTCCTAAAATAAATTTCATCTCATCTAATCAAAAATGGCATAGTGAACATGATAGTGAGAAGGGTGAAAACTTTAAGTGGAAGCATATTTAAGATGCACCTGAGCAATATAAGGCCATGACGGGTCTTTCCAAGTGTCATCCACTCCCTTGTATGGATTTTCATTAGAAACTAAATACATTTTGGAATCCAAGTATGCAAGGTGTGTAAAAGAGGAGTTTCTTTGACTGTAGGCAATGATGGCTCACTTTAAAAAGATTACATGTGATTAAGAATGTAATTAATGTATGGAAGAGCATTTATAAAACCCCTCCCTCTTAGTAAAATCATTAGACATGTCCCTAGTTATTTTTGGGATGTTGCATAAGGGGTGATTGATGAAGATAGTTTTTTGAGCCAACAAAAGGAATTTCATGCCACATTTTAAGATTTTTATCCCTTGATTGATACTTGTGATTTTTGAATTTGCATGATTAATTTCACATTCTCTTCTCATGCACATGTAACTCCTTATCTCAGCTTGACACTTGTCCTTGTTACCTTTGGACTTATTTCTTATCTTCTCTCTCTCAAGTTATATAAGAACTAGCCATTTTGGTATTTGAAAAGGATGTTCCACTTGAGTATGGTGAAACCTTCCTCATTTTCATACCATGAATCAATAAAGACTACTAATTTTATCTCTTATATAACTATTCATAGTATGTTCACTCTAATAATTGATCTTTCTTAGTGATGATTGTTGTTTCATTAGCATTATTGTCTCATTCTCTAACCTATTTTTAGTTTGAAAGTTTCTTCTTTTAGGTCATGTGAAGTGTTCTATGAAGTGCCAAGGTTAAGTGAGTTAGTCTATTCAAATAGTGTCATTTTTGGCCTCTTATCTAGACCTCCTAGCCCAAACATTCATCACAACCTCATAATGAAATATTGATGTGATAAGATTTAGATTAGATAAATGTATGCATAGTTGGTTTATTGGTCTCATGTGTGACATGCAACTAATTTGTAGTTATCAACTAATTTATTGTATCACCATCTTTAGGATAGTTTACTTTTAGTTTTATCTCCCTTTTCCTCATAAGCATAGATGTAGCAATGATCTAAAAGTGGTACATCAAGGGAGCTAGCCCTATCTAGAGATTCACCTCATTCTTAAGCTACCCATAGCCTAAAAGTGTTGCAATTGTGTCACTTGGAAGAGGAGAGCTAAGACATCTCCTCAAAGGGTGTAAATACAAGTGAAAATAGTTTTTGGCATGCCTAATTGGATAATTAGTCTAAGAAGTTAAAAGATTTTTGGTGTTGTCTTTCAACACATCAGCCTTTGGAGTCATCTATCTAAACATAAATGATGACTCTAAGATTACATCTGCTAGTCAAGCAGCCTAGGTATTCCTTTTGAATATTGTTGATAATAATTCCTTATGTTCTTGCTTCCTAATGAAGTCCTATGGTTGGTTTTGGTGTTGAGTATTGTTTTACACAAGTTGATTAGGCATCCAAAGCCTATGGCATTCTATATCAGCCTTGTTATGATACATATCAACTCCAACATGATCCTTATCAAACTTGTTATTAGTTGTATCAACCTTATAATTAGCCTACTCAATATATTGCTTCTCCTAATCAACCTAGCCACTTCTCAACTCAGTCCATTTTAGGTTTCAAGAAAAATCTCTTGGGAAATGAGAAGTACATAATGGATTTTGACACACAAAGGTAACATGGCCAAGATGTTCCTAGTCATCTCATTCATAATATGATAAATGCATTAGAGATGGTTAAGAGAGTGTTGGTGCATTTATTTGCTTTATTGTAGTTACTTGTATTTATTATTTATTTTGGTGCACTAATTACTTATTGTAATTTTTTTATTATGTTTATTAATAATTTGCATCAGATAGGATAAACTTGCTTAGCTAGTAGTCAACTTGGACACCTATCTTGTTACAGTGGAGTTCCACTGCACTATTCATGGTAAGATAAGATAAGATTGCTTTATTAGTATTCAACTTGTGTTGATCATTTACATAAGTTGTACACCTATCTTGTTAGTGTGGATTTGTACTCCACTAATATTGTAGTTAGATATCAATTGAAATACATGTGTTGTGTGAGTTTCTTGATCTTTATCATGTACGCCTTGCTCTATATAAGAAATGGCTATTTGTGTATTATATATCATATTAATATTAAATTATCAGAGTAATTCAGCATATTTGAGTTATTTTTTCATTTATATTATTATCTTGGATATAAATTTATTGTTTATTATTATTACTATTGTATCTCTTATTTATGCTTTCTATTAGATTCATTAGATAATGTAGCTAATTCTAACATGGTACTAGAGCTATATTGAATCTATAGATTGTTAAATATTCAAAAACAAAATCTAGATATAAGATCAATTTTTTGATTTTGTATACATACACAAATTAGAGCTTTATGGAGAATTTCTAAACTCACCATTTGGTTTAGAGTGCTTGAGATAGTCAAAATTATCTACAATTTGGTCCAAATTGGGCACAGAAGGAAAAATTGGTAAGGGTTTGATCTAGAAGAACCACATCCAAATATGGTGGATACCTAAAAATATAAGAATTTATAATCAAAATGGACATCATGGATGCATTTTAAATGTGTCAAAACCTAAAACTCTATATAAAATTTGTATAATTTAGACACCATCACCCGAAAGGAAAATTTTTTTTTTGCTCCTAAGTATGGTCGTACAGACCATATGGACTGCACAGACCAAAAAAAATTGGTAAGCCTTACAGATCATTAGGCAAATTTGAAATGAAAACTTTAGGATCCCACCATTTGAAGATTGGGAGGTATTTTTGAGGAAAAAAAATTAAAATAGCTTAAAATTTCATGTTCTTCACTATTGTACTTTCAAATTTTTCTACAGTAGCTCTTGTTCATCCTCATTTTTTCAACTTCAGAGGCTCATGACTTTCATATATGACCTCATATTGAGGTCTTATTTTTTTTTTTAAATTAATATTTTTTTGAGCACAACACATTGGTCCAAAAAAATTTATAATAAAGTACATATTTTTTGTACTTTTAGACTAGAAGGCCTAATTGATATTTTTGTAAAATAGAAGAATTATAATCTAGCCTTGTAATTGCATTCAATTATAAGGTTCCAACAAATACTTTTTGGGTGGGATAAAACTAAGTAATTTAGGGGGGTTTTGTGGCATGTTTTGTACTTTGATTTTTGCTTTGTGACGATTTATTTTCAAATGCATCATGTGGAATCCTAAGTTCCCATTATTAACAACATATAACTATAACACATGGAAATAGGATAATTGAAATGCATTAATGATGTTAGGATATACGCCTTACATAAAAACTCTTCTTACTCCATCTACTGATACAAAAGAGTTACAACACTTTCTCTTTGAAACTACTAAGGTAATTGGATGCATTCAGTTTTACATGTCTTTAGATTTCAATTTCCATCTTGACAAATTTAGAAATCTAAAAGAGGCTTGGGATAAATTATCATCATTATTTGTCAAAATAGATGAGGTTCATGGTTACCAAATTAACAACAAACTCATTATTTTGGATCCTAAAAATTATTTTACAATACAAGACTACATCATTAAAGCCATAGATCTTAGAGCTTTTGAATGTAAAATTGATAAAAAAATATATTCAATTAATTTTCAGTGCCTTACACAAATTAGGTCCTAAATATTTATCCTTTGTCTCTAGCTTTCAAACTCATAGGCTCACATTAGGAACATCATATCAAATTCCCACCTTTGAGATATTATCTGAGATTCTAATCGTTTAAGAAGAAAATTTAATAGCTACAGGTCTAATCAAGTCATCCAAATCTCAAGCTCTAATTGCAAGTCAACCTCATCATAAGCAAGTTTCAACATCAGCATCAAATACACGTTTAAATAAAAATAAGAAGAATAATCAGAATAAGTCACAGAAAGATAAATATAAAGGGCAACAATCTTCCTCACAAGGATATTATAAATCCACTAATAAGAAAGGGGATTCACAAAAAAGGACTGGCAATCCTTGCCCTTATTTCAAAAATGAGTTTCATTGTGAACAAGATTGTTGGAAGAAAGAGATTGATGAACTTAAAGGTCTTCTCAAAAATAACAACATCAATCAATCAAATGATTCTTCCAATCCTTCAAATTTAGGCAAAGAGAAAGCTATGGCACTAGTTACACTAGTAAATTATCCCAAGTCATGGTTAATTGACTCAGGTGCTTCGCACCATATGAGTTCTGATCAAGAATAATTTTTTGGATTAGAACCAAGTTCCTTGCCTCATATTCTCATAGGTGATGATTATAAGGTAGATGTTATAGGAAAAGGTACAGTTGATGTTGATAGTGGTGTATTTAAGGATGTCCTTTGTGTGTTAGAGCTATCAACTAACCTTCTCTCTGTCTACCAAATCACTCATTTTGATACTGGTAGGAAAGTTGAGTTCACACCCGATTCTGTATCAATCAAAAAATTGGAGGATAATGCCTTAGTTGCAGCAAGAAAATTTGACAATAATACTCAACTTTATTCATTCTCCCACTTTATGCCTCAGTATTCCTCTACATCTTTTCTCTCACACACTAATTCAGTGAGAAAGCTATGGCATTAGCAGTTTGGTCATCTGAACTACCATTATTTACAACAACTTAGTCAATAAGAGATGGTTATAGGACTTCCACAGATTTAGTTTTTAAGGGGTGTATGTCATGGTTGTGCCTTAGGCAAGTATCCAGAGGATAAGTTTGATAAAGGGAAGGCTTGGAGGGCTACATGAGTCCTTGAACTTGTTTATAGTGATTTAGCGGGTCCATTACCTACTTTGTCTTTGATTAAAACCTGCTACGTTCTCACATTTATTGATGACTATTCTAGATATACTTGGGTTTATTTTTTGAAACTAAAGAGTGAAGTATTTGATAGATTTATAGATTTTAAAACTCTAGTAGAGAAACAATCTAGGAAGTATGTCAAGATTATTTTCATAGATAATGGGAGGGAATATGTGAACAACAAGTTTGAACAATTTTTTGGTCTTCAGGGAATTGATCATCAACATTTAATTGCATACACACCTCAGTAGAATGGTGTAGCAGAGAGGAAGAACAAATTCTTAAAAGAGATGGCAAGTTATATGATTCATGCAAAATTATTAGTACCTGAGTATGGGTGGAAGTGATTAATTGTGTTTCATATATATAGAATAGAGTTCCTCATAAAGCTTTTAAGGGGATAACACCTCTTGAATCTTAATACAAAAAGAATCTTGATGTGCATCATTTCAGAGTCTTTGGTAGTCTAGCATGGGTTCACATACCTTCAGACAAACACCATGATTTATAAAAACAAATCTAAACTTGCATATTTGTGGGATATCTTGATGGTGTTAAGGGATATTGGCACATTTATCCCAATTCACATGAGCTTATTATAGCAAAAAGTGTTTAATTTGAATAAATTCCTTCAAACTTATCTTCTAACATTTTTCATTCTTCTTCCTTAGAAAAATCAGATAGTAGTGATGATAATACTCTTACTTCATCTACTCACAAGGATGATGAGGTAATACCTCCCTAGTAGGGTTTAGTAGGTCATGTTCCTCCTCCTCCTCTAGACCCTTACCCATTGATGCCTTAGTGGGCTAGATAGAATTTGGTGGATGTAGACCCTCTTGTTAGGAATCCATTAGATAGAAGGATAACACGGTCATAGCATGATCTTCCATATTCCTACATTACCACAAATTTTGATCCATAGTATTTTCACGAAGCCACAGAGATAGTTGAGTGGGATTTATTAATGGAAGAAGAGTATGACTCATTGATTAGAAACAACACTTGGGATCTTGTTCCTCTTTCTAAGAGAGTAAAATTAGTACAATGTAGGTGGATATATCAGACTAAGTTTGTAGTAGATCAAAATATTGATAAGTATTAAACATGCTTAGTGGCCAAATATATTTCCCAAATGGATGGGATTGACTATACACAAACCTTTACACCTATTGCTAAGATGAATTTCATTCTCTTGATACTAGCTATTGATGTAGCTCATGGTTGGGTTTTACATCAGATGGATGTGAAGAGTGCATTTCTTCATATAGATCTTCATGAGGAGATATATATATAGTAGTAATAGAGGTTAATTCAAGATTCTTCATTGGTGTGCCTCTTGATGAAGTCTCTCTATGGTCTAAAATAAGTCCCCAGGGCTTGGTATTCCAAGATGGACACATTTCTTCTCTTAATTGAGTTCTTGAGATATCACTCAAATCTGAATATCTACATTTTATGATAGAAAGATTCACTATTGTACTTGGTGCTCTATGTTGATGATCTTATTGTTACAAGGAGCACAACATCCATTATCAATAGTGTTAAGACTGCACTTCATGAAAAGTTTTTTATGATAGACATGGGCTTATTGCATTATTTTCATGGGATTTAGATAGCACAATCTTATTCTAAGATTACTCTTTCACATCCCAAGTATGCCATGGACTTGTTATCTCAATTTCACATGGCTAATTGTAGGCCTACACTAACTCTTTTCTTATCTAGAGTTAGACTTGAAGTTCATTATACCACTCCCTTGGTTAATGCCACATTATATCGCCAGCTTGTAGGTAGCCTCATCTATCTAACTCATACATGGCCTAACATTTCATATGCAATTGACATGGATTCACACTTTATATAGACACCACATGAGCTTCATTGGAGAGTCACCAAGCACATTTTGAACTACATTCAAGGCACTATCAAATGTCAGATTCACTATCTAGTAGGTACAGGTTCAAACTTGGTGGGATACATAGATTTTGATTGGGCTGGTGATTATGTTGATCATAATTCCACTTCTAGTTATAGCTTTTACTTTAGATCTAGCCCCATTTAACAATAGAGCAAGAAGTAACATGTTATTACTCTTTCATCTACAGAGGCTGAGTATAATGGCACTATTAATGCCACTACTTAGGCTATTTGGATTTAGAATATTCTCACTGAGCTCGGTGTTTAATTTCAAAAGCCATCAATCATCTACTATGATAATTAGAGCACTATCCAAATCTCAAAGAATTTGATTCATCATCAAAGAACCAAACACATAGATATCCATATGCACTTTATCAAGGAGTTGATTCAGGTAGAGATCATTGATCGACAATATTGTCCTATAGAGGAGCAACTTGCAAATATTTTCACCAAAAATTTCACTGAGAGCAAGTATCTTCACTTGTGACCTCTTTTGGGGGTGTGGGACATCAATTTTTTAGAGGACATTAGTTCTTCAAGGGGGTCTCCTAGACCTTCATTTTGAGGAAGAGTTTTTTTCCTTCGGGTTTTCTCCTTTCGTCATCAATTTGTATAGGGTACCTAATATGGCTACACATTACCAGGACTTTTATCTGCATAGACCTACCTAAGCTTTGCTTATGGGGGGTGTTGGTGCATTTATTTGCTTTATTATATTTATTATTTATTTTAGTGCACTAATTACTTATAATTATTTTATTATTTTTATTAATAATTTGCACCATATAAGATAAGCTTACTTAGCTAGTAGTCATCTTGGACACCTCTCTTGTTACAGTGGAGTTTCACTCCACTATTCATGGTAAGATAGGATAAGATTGCTTAAAAAGTAGTCAACTTGTGTTGATCATTTACACAAGTTAGACACCTATCTTGTTAGTGTGGAATTATACTCCACTATTCTTTTAGTCAGATATTAGTTGAACTATATGTGTTGTATGAGTTCCTTGATATTTATCATGCATGCCTTGCTTTATATAAGTAATGGCTATTTATGTATTATATATCAGATTAATATTGAATTATAAAATTAATTCATCATATTTGAGTTATTTATTCATTTCTATTATTATCTCAAATATACATTTATTATTTATTACTAATATTGTTTTATCTCTTATTTATGCTTTCTATTAGATTAATTAGATCCTGTAGCTAATTCTAACAGAGAGAGTGGGCACCTATTGAGAGAGAAAAATTAGCAAAAGATCACAAGTGAGATGCTATATGTGAGTGGCCTTATTTCATCCTTAGAGGATAAGCTAAAAATTCATGAAAGTAGCCTCACCAAATCTATCATCCCCCATATCCACTTCCCTAAGATTGTTATCAGTCCTACATGCTTCCTACTCATGAACCCAATCAAGCTTATCAAATTCATCTTTTTCCCAATCAACTGGAAGAAAGAGTTGGAAAGACAAACCTTATTTTTGAAGCAAACCTTAAGAGGCAGATTGAGTTATCCAATAAGCCAATGAATTGATCCATCTTATTAGTAAGGGAAGTGGAATCTAGGTCCTCATTTCCCTCTCCTATGCTCATTTACTCTTAAGAAGGAACTCCTAGATTTAAAATTCTATGTTTGATACGAGGTGGAGAATCCAAGCCTAAAGATATCCCAATTTTCTTAAGCAATTCATCCACTCCTAAAATTACATCACCATCTCAAGAAGAGACTCCTAATCCTAACATCCTAAGCTGGAATAAGATAGTGGAATCATTAGAAAATAATTGGGATAAAATCATAGATAAAGAGTTATGAAGTTGAGAAAGAGCTTGATCTTATGCAAGCCCCTCCCACCCTTCCTCAAGAGACCTTCTATTTTTCATATCAACCCTCTTATATGCCTTATCCTCATGAATATGCCTATCAACTTTAAGAGAGACTTTTCCAAGAGAACCTAGCCAAGAAAATTGAGGAGTTGAAGTTAAGAATTAAATTGTTGAGTCAAGAAGTGATGGAAGGTTTATAGCCAAAAGAATATCATATGCTTAAATGCACCCCATATAACCTTCCTTAAGAGATTCCTCAAGCTAAATCAGAATTCAATGAAGAGTTTGTCAAATGGAAAGAAGAAAACCAAGTTATTTTAGCCCAAGGTCTACTTCCCCTTCTTCAATAACTCCCAAAAGGATCCCTTACAATTCATTCTCAATTTTAAGTTGAGTTCTATGTGTCACCTCCACCAACTAATTCATCTTTTCCTCACCCCATCACCCTTTGCCATGATATACCTATGGCATGGGAACCTAAAGAGGAGCATTTGGTTAAGAAGAATTCAAAACTTATGATTGAAGAAAATATATCTCCTTGGTAGCCTCACTGGGCTAAGTCAATCTGATTACAAGATGCCTAGTCTTGACATCACCAAGAAGGAGAAGGAAATTGAGGATATTGCATCCCTTGAGAACCAAAATTAGATTATAACAGTTGATATATAACCTAAGAATCCTTAATAGTTTCCAAATTTTGAAGAAGAAATGAGTTCTTGTGTAGATTCTTCTTGTTGTTTTGATAATGAAGAATGCCATCCTTGTGTCAAATAAAAAATATTGGATGAAGCCCTTTTGGATTATAAAGAAGAGGATGAAAGAGATTATCTTGTTGTTCCCCTTCATGATGTTAATCAAAGAGAAGATAAGGACTTGTGGTAGTATTTTGTAAGCATTTACAATGAGTTTGAGTCTCTCAAGGGGCCTACAACATCCTTAGAGCTGATTTCAAGTGATGGTAAGCAAGATGATATTTTTCAAAATGTCATAGATGAGCTAGAGAAAAGTTCACCTCAGCCTTTGAAAGTCAAAACAAGCTTCTATTAGCCTCAATCTTCTAAGGAACAAGAAACTACTCCTTTTGAAATCATTCCTATAAATAAGATTCAAGTTGATCATGAGATGAAGAGTAGGTAGCAGTATGATATTTCTGTATAAGGCCAAGAGGAATACATTTGCATTGGAGACCTATTTGAAGATTGTCTACTTGAGAGCATATTAAGTGGAATGTAAAAAAATAGGTTTGGTCTATCAAGTATCCAATCCAAAGAAAAACATGCTTGGCACTATGATTCATCTCATGAAGAAGGAAATTCAAGAAACATTACTTTTGATCCTAGAAAGGAAGTATGCTTAGTTGCTAGTTGTGCATAGTTGTTTGTTTCTATTTTTCCTAAGTGCTTTGAGCACACATGTGTTTATTTTGCTTTGTGTGTGTCCTTTGTTTTGTGTGGTTAAGGTAATTAGTTATCTTGTATTGTTCAAACCTTATTGTAAATTTTCAAAGTCCTCTAGTTGTGTTTCAAACTTTAGATGGCTCCCTAAGCCTATGGATAGGATAAAGCTATCGATCTTTAATATAGCAGGCATACTACCACTATGAGTCACCAATTTATTAACCAAATTTGACCCTGCATGATCAAACTTAGACCCCTATAGGTAAAAAATTGATCTTTATATGTTTTTATGAGCCTATTATAATGTAATGAAGTAGGTCATAGCTCATTTGGTATGATTTTATATGTACCTAGCCTTGGTCATTTTTAGTCCTTATGTCCTTTAGAGTCATTTTGGGGGTCAAAAATAAATATTAAATGAGTTGTATAGACTCCTTGGTAAATTTGAATGTTTAAAAACATGAATTCATGACCCATGTGTCCTAAGAAGTCTTAAGTAACTATTTATAACTAAAAAGTGGTAGGTTCTTTAGAAGAAAGAACAGTTTTCTTAGAAAAAGAGGAGTTTTCTTGAGGTGTACAGACTTGTATGGCCTCTTACAGATGAGTACATTCTATAAGTATCTCTTGGTCTTCCACACACTTTTTTTAGTGATCATTTTGAATATAATCTCCAATAAATTGAGAAAGCCACTTCTCTCGCCTCTCACTAGGCTTGGCAAATAGGAATAGTCCTCAAGTTTTCAGATGGTAGGGCCATCAAGGGAGGTTTTAGACAAAATGCTCCAACAGGTATTTTATACACTCAGTTAGCTTCCATTTTATGTTAATTTTAAGAAGAATGGTGGCTTGTGTTTTATGAACCATTCTTAAGAGGTTGGCCTATCTAATTTAATTGCCAATTTATGCACCCTACAGGTTTTGCTCTTATTTAGATGATTTTGTATAATCTAGTTAGTGATTTTACATCCACATGATGTGGACTATCTCATTTCATATTTTCCATGTTTGGTCACACATTTGGAAAGGATTTTATATCTCAAAAAACTCACATTCCATGAGGGTGTTGATATTGAACTTGCATTCAAATTCCACCATTTACAAAAAGCCTCTTTCTCGACAAGGGATTTTATGGCATGTAACATGGTGTTTCAATATTTTCAATGGTCATGTAAATATATTTATTTCAATTTTCAATATCTAATATGAGCACCACTAAGGTTGTAGTTCAATTGGATACATAGTCAACTCCCAACTCACCCTCAATCTCAATCATGACTTATGGAGGCTATGAAAACATCCATAGAATTATAATGAAGGTTTCAAAGCTTTGTAATATCCTATAGCAACATGAGGTAGTGGTTTTAGTTTCCAAATGATAAAGAGTCCATTGTAGTTAATTTTATTTAGAACTTATACATAGTCTACCATTTATGTGCACCTATAGGTGCTTGAAAGAGGAAAATCATGTTGGATTGGAGTATTTGAAACTATTTTCAATAACTTCATAATGATAAGCACCCATTTGGAAAATTGGTAAATATTTTAGGTATGTTCATGAGGTCAAAAATAATATGCATTATCCACACTTACATATAATACTTGCATAGTCGAATGCCCACCTATAGGTGGTGTTAGCAGAGCGCTAAGGTGTCATATGGAGTGTTGAAGCATCTGGACAAACTCATCCTGGAGTCCTAGAATGTCTAAAATATCCTAACATACATGTTTGTAATGATATATTTCTAGACAAAGTTTAAGGTTACTCCCAAAGGCAATTACTATGTGTTCAGGGACCTTTTCCCTAAAAAGCAAAAATAGAGCACCTCATCATTTGGTTAATAGCATAAAATAATGTTACAAGGACTTTTGATGCATCTAAGTGACTATGTATTGTACTCTCCATATAGGATAAGGACTCTACAAAGTTTTGAGGGTAGATGACTATGTATTATAGTCTCCTTATCAATTGTATAAGCCCCTCCAACTTTCTACTTGTTTGAGTAAATAGGGGAAGTACCCTCTATTTTTTCTCAGATAGAGGGTGTTTCCCTTTGTATAAAAACCCTAGAGTTTTGGAATGTAGAGATAAAAGGACTCTTAAGAGCTAGTTGAACCTTTAAATGAGGTTTGAAAAGTTGATTTACACCTAATAAAACATGAGGAACACTATATAGAAGTAGGATTACCGACAGGGAGGGCTATACCCTCAAAGTTGTAGATAGGCCTATTGGGCATGATTTAGGCCTAAAGCCAAATGGAGAGTCACTTTAAATTATAACATGAGATGAGAATTCCAAGGTATTTTATCATTATTTTAGGGTAATTTTATACATATATAATCTATTGGGATGCATGGAAGCCATGAAAAAATCATTTTTGGACTTTAGGACAACTCAGACCTATGTAAAGTGGAGAATCAAGCTCGATAGCACAACTTTGGAAGTTCATATCTTCTCTAAGGTTGTGCATGGAGATCCAAAAATATTGGAGAGGTTATCAGGGGTCATTAACATCACTCTTAAGAAATTTTTTGGCATTTCCAACATACCATCTTTATGAATGAAGCTTAAGGGCTTAAAAGACCTAAAACCCTTGTAAACCCTTGGAAATGATCCAATTGGGAAAATGAAGGTGGGGATTTGTATTAATGAACTATAATGACATCTAAAGTAATTGTATGATGCAAGGGAATCTCTAGAGACCATTTCCTTTTAATTGAGTTATTCCCTATCTGTATGGACAAAGTACAGAACTACTTCCTTTGACTATTTTATGCATTATGTCAGTTATATGGAATTTCAAGGGATGAAACCAACATTAGGAGAAGGATTTGGACTTGGGATAACCCCTCATGTAAATTTCATGCTTGAAAAAAAATCTTAAGTGTTCCTAAAGAGATCTCATCTCAACCAATCAGAACTGGCATAGTGAATATGATAGTCAGAAGGGTGAAAAAATCAAGTGAAAGCCTATTTAAGATGCACCTAATAAATCTAAGTCCATGAAGGGTATTTCTAAGTTTCATTCACTCCATTGTATGGATTTTCATGAGAAACTAAATCCATTTTGGAATCCAAGGGTGTAAGGTGTGTGAAAGAGGAATTTATTTGACTATAGGTAGTGATGGCTCACTTTTAAAATATTCTAGGTGATTAAGAATGTAACCAATGCATGAAAGAGAATTTATAAAACCCCTCCCTCTTATTCAAATCATTATACCTATTCATAGTTAGTTTTGGGACATTGACAAAAGGGTGATTGATGAAGACAATGTTTTGAGCCAGCAAAAGGAATTGCATGCCACATTTCAAGAGTTTCATGCTTTGGATTGATATTGTGCTTCATAACTTTGCATGATCAGTTTCATATTATCTTCTCATGAACATTTAACTCTTTGTCTTAGCTTGACACTTGACCTGGTGACCTTTGGACTTATTCCTTCTCTTCTTTCTCTCAAGTTCTATAAGAACTAACCATTTTGGCCTTTGAAAAGGATCTTCCACCTGAGTATGGAAAATCCCTACTAATTTTCATACCATGGATAAATAAATATTACTAATTTAATCTCTTTTATGACTATTTACAGTGTGTTCACTTAAATGATTTATCTTACTTAGTGATGATTTTTGTTTACCTAGCATTATTGTCTCATTTTCTCACCTATTTGCAATTTAAAATCTTCTTCTTGCAGGTCATGTGAAGTGTTCTATGAAATACAAGGTTAAGTGAGTTAGTATATTGAAATAGTGTCATTCTAGGCCTCTTGTCTATTCCTCCTATCCCAAACATTCATCACAACCTCATAATGAAATACTGATGTGAGAAGATTCAAATTAGAGAAGTGTATGCATAGTTGGTCTCTTAGCCTCATGTGTGACATGCATTTAGTTGGTAGTTATCAGCTAATTTTGTGTATCACCACCTTTAGGATATTTACTTTTAGTTTTATCTCCCATTTCCTTACAAGCATAGGTGTAGTAGTTAACTAAAAGTGTTGCATCAAGGGAGCTATCCCTATCTAGAGATTCACCATTCTTTGGCTACCCATAGTGTAGAGGTGTGTCAATTGTGCCACTTAGATGAGGAGAGATAATACACTCCTTAAAGGGTGTAAATATAAGTGATAATAGTTTTTATAATACCTAATGGGATAATTAGTCCAAGAAGCTGAAAGATTTTTGGTATTGTCTTTCAACACATCAGCCTTTAGAGGTATCTATCTAAACATCAATGGTGACTCCAAGATTATAGCATCTAGTCAAGAAGCCTAGGTATTCCTTTTGAATATTGTTGATAATAATTCCTTGTGTTCTTGCTTCCTAATGAAGTCCCATAGATATTTTTGCCATTGAGTATTATTTTACACAAGTTGATGAGGCATTCCAATCAGCCTTGCTATGATCCCTATCAACTCCAACATGATCCGTATCAACCTTTTTATGAGTTGTATTAGCCATATAATCAGCCTCCTCAATATATTGCTTCTCTTAGTCAAACTAGCCACTTCTCAACTCACTCTATTTCATATTTCAAGCAAACTCTCTTAGGATATGAGAGGTACATGATGGATCTTGACACACAAGGGGAACCTGGCCAAGATGTTCCTAGTCATCTCATTCATAATGTAAGAAATGTAGTGGAGCTAGTTAAGAGAGAGTGGGAACCTATTGAGAGAGAAAATTGGTAAAGTCTAACAAGTGAGATGATAGATGTGAGTGACCTTGTTTCATCCTTAGAGGATAAGCTAAAAATTCATGAAAAATAGCCTCACTAAATATATCAACCCCATATCCACTTCCCCAAGATTGCTATCATTCCTACATGATTCCTACTCATAAACCCAATCAACCTTATCAAAGTCATCTTTTTCCTAATCAGTTGGAAAGACAAACCTTGTTTTTGAAGCAAACCTTGAGAGGTAGATTGAGTTAGCCAATAATAATATGAATCAATCCATCTTATCAGTAAGGGAATTAGAATGTAGGCCCTCATTTCCCTCTCCCATACTCACTCTCAATAAGGAATTCCTAGATTTAAAATTCCAAGTTTGAGACAAGGTGGAGAATCCAAGCCTAAAGAGATCCCTAGTTTCTTGAACAATTCATCCCCTCCTCAAATTGCATCACCATCTCAAGAAGAGAATCCTAATCTTAACACCCTAAGCTAGAATAAGATAGTGGAATCATGGTAAAAGAAAGGGGATAAAATGCTAGATAAAGAGTGTGAAGTTAAGAAAGATCTTGATCCTATGCAAGCCCCTCCCACCCTTCCTCAAGAGACCTCTTGTTTTTCATATCAGACTTCTTTTACTCCTTATCCTCATGAAGATGCCTATCAACTTCAAGAGAGACTCTTCCAAGAGAACCTAGCCAAGAAAATTGAGGATTTAGAGTTGAGAATGAAATTATTGAGTCAAGGTGTGATGGAAGGTTTAGATCCAAAAGAACATTCTATGTTTAAATGCACACCATATAACCATCCTTAAGAGATTCCTCAAGATAAATCAGATATCAATGAAGACATTGTCAAATGAAAGGAAAAAAACAAGCTATTTTAGCCCTAGGTCTACCTCCACTTCCTCAATAACTTCCAAAAGGCTCCCATACAATTCATTCTCAATCTGATGTTGAGTTCTATATGCCACCTCCACCAACTAGTTCATTTTGTCCTCACCGCATCACCCTTTGCTTTGATGGACCTTTAGTATGGGAACCTAAAGTGGAGCATTTGGTTGAGAATAAATTAGACCTTTTACTTGAAGAAAATATAGCTCCTTGATAGCCTCATTGGGCTAAGTCACTTGATTACAAGATGCCTAATCTTGGCATCACCAATAAGGAGAAGGAAATTGAGGATATTTTAGCCCTTGAGAACCAAAATCAAATTATAATAGTTGATATACAACCTGAAAGTCCTCAAGAGTTTCCAATTTTTGAAGAAGAAATGAGTCCTTATGTTGAGTCTTCTTATTATATTGATAATGAACAATGTCTTCCTTGTGTCAAAGAATAAATCTTAGATGAAGTACTTTTGGATTCAAAATAAGATGATGAGAGAGATTTTCTTGTTTTTCCCCTTCATGATGTTGATCAAAGGGAAGATAAGGACTTATCACAGTAGTTTATAAGCATTTGTAATGAGTTTGAGTCTCTCAAGTGGTTTACAACTTCCTTAGAACTGATTGTAAGTTATGGTAAGCAAGATAACATATTTTAAAATGTCATAGATGAGTCAAATCAAAGTTCATCTCAACCTTTGAAGGTCAAAAATAGCTTCTATTGGCCTAAATCTTCCAAGGAACAAGAAACTACTCCTCTTGAAATCATGCCTATAAATAAGATGCAAGTTGATCATGAGATGAAGAGTGGGTAGCAGTATGAGGTATGTGTACAAGGATAAGAGGAAATAGATTTACATTGGAGACCTATTTGAATATGATCTACTTGAGAGCATAGCAAGTGAAGTGCCAAGAAATAGATCTGATCTATCAAGTATTCAATCCAAAGAGCAACATGCTTGGCACTATGATTCATCTCATGAAGAAGGAGATTCAAGAAACATTCCTTTTGATCCTGGAAAGGAATTATGCTTAGTTTTTAGTTGTGCATAGTTGTTTTTTTTCTATTTTTCCTAAGTGTTTTGAGCACACGTGTGTTTGTTTTGTTTTGTGTGTCCTTTATTTTATGTGGTTGAGGTAATTAGTTGTCTTATCTTGGTAAAACTTTGTTGTAAATTTTTTAAGTCCTCTGGTTGTGTTTCAAACTTTAGATGGATCCCTAAGCCCATGGATAGGATTAGGGTATTGATCTTTAGTATAGCAGGCATTCTACCCCTATGAGTTAACAATTTGTTAACCAAATTTGACCTTGCAGGGTCAAATTGGGACCCCTATAGGTGAAAAATTGATCTTTATATGTTTTTAGGGGCCTATTATAATGTCATTAAGTATTTCATATCTCATTTGGTGTGATTTTATGTGTACCTAACCTTGGTCATTAGTCATTTTTAGTTCTTATGTATTTTAGAGTCATTTTTTAGGTCAAAATGAGCATTAAATGAGTTGTACGGACTCCTTGACAAATTTGAATGTTTAAAACATTTTTTCATGCCCCATGTGTCTTAATGAGTCTTAAGTAACTATTTATAACTAAAAATTAGTAATTTCTTCAAAAGAAAGAATAATTTTTTTGAAAAAAAGGAGTTTTCTTGAGGTGTATAGACTTGCACAACCTCATATAGCTAAAGACATTTCAAAAGTGTCCCTTGGTATTCCACACACTTGTTTTAGTTATCATTTTGATTAAAAACTCTAAGAATTTGAGAAAAATTCTTCTCTTTCCTCCCACTAGGCTTGGCAAGTAGGAATGGTCCTCAGGTTTTCAGATGGTATGGCCAGCAGGGGAGGTTTCAATAAAAATGCTCTTGGGCATGTTTTCTACACTTAGTTAGATTCCATTTGATGTTTATTTTTATAATTATGGTTACCTATGCTTTATGAACTATTCTTAATAAGTCGGCCTATCTAATTTGTTTACCAATATGTGCACCCTACAAGTTTTGATCTTTCTTAGATGATTCTGTACAATCCAATTGGTAATTTTGAATCCAGATGATTTGGACTATCTCCTTTCATGTTCTCCATGTTTTGTAACACATTTTGAAAGGATTTTATAGCTCAAACAACTTACTTTGCATGAAGGTTTTGATATTAAACTTACATTCAAATTCCACCATTTGAAAAAATCCTCTTGTTTTGCAAGGGATTTTGTGGGATGTAACATGGTGTTTTACCCTTTTAAATGTTAATAAAAATATCTTTCTTTCAAGTTTCAATATCCAAAATGAGCTCCACTGAGGTTGTAGTTTAATTGGATAAATAGTCAGCTCCCAGCTCATCCTCAATCTTAGTCATGACTTATGGAGGCTATGAGAACATCTACAAAATTATAATAAAGGTTTTAAATCTTTGTAATATCCTATAACATTAGGTAGTGGTTTGAGTTTTGAAATGATAAACAGTCCACTGTAGTTGATTGTATTTAGTACTTCTACATAGTTTGCCATGAACATGCACCTACATGTGCTTGAAAGATGAAAATCACATTAGATTAGAGGCTTATAAAATTTATTCAATACCTTCATAATGATAAGTACCCATTCGGATAATTTATAAATATTTTAGGTCTTTTCATGAGGTCAAAAACAATATAAATTGTCCACACTTGTATGTACTGCCTGTACAATGGAATACCCACCTATAGGTAGTGTTAGCAGAGGGTTGAGGTGTTATATGGAGTGTTTAAGCACATGGAGAAACTCATCCTCAAGTCCTCTAATGTTTAATATATCCTAACATATATGTTTAGAATTCTATATTTAGAGACAAAGTGGAAGGTCACTCCCAAAGGCAATGATTGTGTATTCAGGGACCTTTTCCCTAAAAAGCAAAAATAGATCACCTCACCATTTGGTTGATAGAATAGAATAGGGTTACAAGGAATTTTGATGCATCTAATTGACTATGTATTATATTCTCCATATAGGATAAGTAATCTACAAATTTTGGAGGGCAGATGACTAAGGGAAGATGGTTGTTATTACAATTTTATGCACTGAGTTCAGGCAGTAATAACTACAGGATTTGAATCCTTAGGTGAGATTGCATCCCAAAATGGTAATACAAGGTATATATCCATGTTGGAATGGTAATAATAATGTGAGAAATATATTAATTCTCCAAAATTCATCAAATAGATTTGAGATTCAAGGTTCTATCCTCATAAACACCTACAGGTGCCTAACCTATAGACCATTCACCTAAAGCCAAGGGTCAAACTTCCACACCATCCACAGCAAGGGTTTAAGCATGGAGATATCAAATATAGCTGATTTAATATGTTTCCAAATGATTCATATAATCTCAAGATGATGATAAAGCTATTTTGAGAGTAATTTTCACCTATAGCACCCTATTTGTCCCTACATAGTTGATTGTGTTTGACTGTGATAGACAGTGAACAAATTTGAGGTTGTAAGTGTTGGTAATGTATATGGATGAGAAAAATCAGTCTAAGACACTGATAAATCACCTTAAAACTTAAAATAAGGTTTCTAAAAATTATGATAAATTTCTAAATAATCAAATATGCACCTACAGGGATCATCCTTTGGGCAAAAAGGTAGGGTAACACAGTCAAGAAGTTACACTCAAACTTGACTAGTCAAAGTGTGAGGAAAAAGCATATGAGGTTGAAGTGATGGGAAATTTTAAAAAAAATTCATCATGACCACAATATCCTTATGACACTCTCATGGTGTATATATAACATGGAAGGAGCTCTAAACAAGCAAGACATGTTACATACCAAAAATATTGCACGCAGTCAGTCCTTTCATAGTCTATCTTAGGTTTTAGTGCATTTGAGGGGCCTAATGAGCTGATCAAGGGGGAAAATTTTGTAAAATTTATCCTTATAAATTTTATAATTCCCTAAAACTTTCTGCTTGTCTATGTAAATAGTGGAAGTACCCTTTGTTTTGTCTCAAACAGAGGGTACTTCCCTTTGTATGAAAACCCTAGAGTTTTGGAATGTAGAGATAAGAGGACTCTTCAGAGCTGGATTTAACCTTTAAAGGAGGTTTTTAGATTTTATTTACACCTAATAAAACATGATTAACCTTGAATATAATTATTAATCCTATTAGGGAGGGCTATACCCTCAAAGTTGCAGATAGGCCTATTAGGCATGGTTTAGGCCTAAAGCCAAATGGAGAATCACTTTCACTTCTAAAATTATATGAGCATTCCAATGGATTGTATCATGTTTTTAGGGTCATGTTAGACATGTATAATCTATTGGTATGTATGGAAGCCATGAAAAGTCATTTTTGGAATTTAGGACAACTCAAACCTATGCAAACTAGAGAATCAAGCTCAATAGGGCAATTTTAGAAGTTTGTATCTTCTCTAAGGTTGTGCATGGAGATCCAAGGAGTTTATAGAGGTTATAAAGGGTCCTTAAAATCACTCTTGAGGAATTTTTTTGTAGTTCCAATGTCCCATATTTATGAATGAATATTAAGGGCTTAAAAGACCTAAAACCCTTGCAAACCCTTGGAAATGACTTGATTTGGAAAATGAAGGTGGGGAGTTTCCTTAATGAACTAGAATGACATGAAAAGTAATTATATGATGTATTTGACTCTCTATAAACCATTTCCATCCAATTTATTTGTTCCCTATCTGTATGGATAGGGTACATAATTTCTTCCTTTGATTATTTTATGCATTGTAGACTTTCAAGGGATAAAACCAACTTTAAGAGAAGTATTAGGACTCGGGATAACCCCTCATGTCCATTTAATTCTTTATAAAAACTCCTAAGTATTCTTACAATAGCTCTCATCTCAACCAGTCAGAACTAGCATAATGAACATGATAGTGAGAAGGGTGAAAATTTTGAGTGAAATCCTATTTAAGATGCACCTAAGAAATATAAAGCCATGTAGGGTCTTTCCAGTGTCATCCAAACCCTTTTATATTTTTTCATGATAAAATAAATTCATTTTAGAATCCAAATGTGCAAGGTGTGTGAAAGAGGAGTTTCTTTTATTATAGGTAGTCATGGTTCACTTCCAGAAGATTTCAGTTGATTAGGAATGCATCTAATGCATGGAAGAGAATTTATACAACCCCTCCCTCTTATTTAAATCATTATACCTATCCCTAGTTAGTTTTGGTATGTTTCATAAGGGGTGATTGATGAAGATATTTTTTTGAGCCAGCAAAAGGAATTTCATGTCACATTTCAAGAGTTTCATGCCTTAGATTGACACTTGTGCTTCCTAAATTTGCATGATCAGTTTCACATTATCTTCTCATGTACATGTAACTCCTTATATTATCTTTACACTTGTCCTTATGACCTTTAAACTTCTTTCTTTTATTATCTCTCTCAAGTTATAAAGAATTAGCCATTTTGGCCTTTAAAAAGGATGATCCACCTAAGTATGGCAAAGCTCTACTCATTTGCATACCATGGATCAATAAAGACTACTGATTTTATCTCTTCTATGACTACTCATATTGTGTTCACTTGAATTATTTATCTTTCTTAGTGATGACTAGTATTTCATTAGCATTATTATCTCATTATCTCACCTATTTACAGTTTGAAAGCTTCTTCTTGTAGGTCATGTGAAGTGTTATATTAAGTGCTAAGGTTAAGTGAGTTAGTCTATTCAAATAGTGTCATTATAGGCCTCTTATATAGTCCTCATACCCCAAAAAATCATCACAACATCATAATTAAATATTGATGAGAGAAGATTCAGATTAGAGAAGTGTATGCATAGTTGGTCTCATGTGTGACATGTAGCTAGTTGGTATTTATTAACTATTTTGGTGTATCACCACCTTTAGGATAGTTTACTTTCAATTTTATCTTCCTTTTCCTTGAAATCATAGGTGTATTAGTTATCTAAAAGTGGCACATCAAGGGAGTTAGCCCTATCTAGAGATTCACCTCATTCTTAGGTTACCCATAGCCTAGAGGTGTTTCAATTGTGCTACTTGGATGAGGGGAGCTGAGGCATCTCCTTAAAGGGTGTTACTCTAAGTGACAACACTATACATAGACTAACCTAAAGCAAATTTCCACTCCTAAATCAAAGGCAAAATTTGCACCATATCTTGTTTCAAGAGATGAATAAATGTCTAAAGCATGTTGCCTTTTCAATATTGGCTCTGAAGTCTTCAACTTCTTCATGTTTGTGAACTTCTCTGGCATGGAATTTAATGCAATCACAGCAGCTACAAACATATCACCTATGAAGGTGAATTATTCTTTAATTTCCACAACCTCAATCTTCTCATGAGACTCCTCAGTTACAACTTCTAATGATGCTTCATTCAAGCATGATTCCTTGACTTCCATGGTACTTTCAATGAAGTCAAATTTCTTACCAGCTATAAATTCCTCAAATTATTCAAGTAGATTTGTGTATTGAATCCAATCTTGGTCATTGTCTTCTATGAGGATATCTTGTCCTATCTCCTTGTGTTCTTGACTTTCAACCTTGAAAATCTCTTCAAGTTCTTGGAAAAGTTCCAATTGTTATTGTCAGTCATCATTGCCTTCTTTCTCCTCAAGAAACACCTCTTCAAACTCATCCTCTTGACCATATTCATGAATGTCATAGTCATCATACATTGCTTAATGATGTTCTTCAAGACATTTTTATTTAATAGGAACCTTACATTCCTATTAAAAAATCTCATTTTTCTCTCCTTCAAGAACTAGAATCTCAAGATCTTCATATTCATAGAACAAGTTCCAATAGGTCTACCACATACATTGATCAAGTTCCTTATGGATAGTTGCAACTTCATATATATTCTATTTCATGAATCAAGAAGGTTTCCTTGTGCTTTTTCTCACCAAGGTGAGTCCCTATAGTGAACTCTTTTTTATCGTCACTTGAAACATCTTCTTGATCAGCTATAAACTGAGCTTCTTCTTCTTTGCTTGCCTCCCATAGGATGGGTTCTCTTTAAAGAGGGGATGAGGTGGGAGGGTGGGGCACAAGTTTATGGATTGTAGAGGGAGAATGAGGTATGATTTAGGGCTCATTAATGGGCATGGGAATGGGAGGATACACTTAAAATACTTCTTTTAGAGAGAGAAGGTTCAGTTGAGCTATAAATAGTTCATTTTCTACAACAGCATCTCACCTTTTTCATAGCCTTCTTGAATTTCATCAATAGCTACAACCTTGTCTTCCACATTCTCAACCAAGGCTTCCTTTTCACATTGAAACTCTTCTTATATAGACCTCTAATATGGAAAAGACATAGGTTCTTAAGGGAAAATCATTTGAGCTTGAACACACACAAGGTTTTCTTCCTTAGCATCATTCTCTTGGTTCCAAGTTGGAAATTTAAGGATATTAGGCTCTTTTGAGGACTGAACTAGATCTTTATGATGACAAGTAATATGAGAATACTGATATGGAACATAATAAGAATCTTGAAGAGGGGAGATAAAGACATTATCTTCAACCAGATTTTCACCTTCTTCATTATCTTCTTGAGGCCCTTCAATAGCTACAGGCTACTTTTCAACTCCTTAGTTTTCCCACATTTTAATTCTATCAACCTGCCATTGGATATAGCATCTCATTTCATGTAAATCTTAATTGATAGCATATTTGGATTCCTCCTCAACCAATATCCACTTATTCATATGGAAAGGAACTGACCTTCCCATTTTTTCTATGAAATGAATAGGGATCACATCAAGCTCTTGATACCATTTCTTCATCAACCATTTTTACTTTATCACATTTGGCATGAGTGCCAATAAGGATTTGCCTTGAGGTGGAACTAGAGTAGGAGGAGGAGTAGGGGTTTTGGTATTGACCTTGAAAATATTATTTAGGATCTTGATAGGATGGATAGGGTTGTTGAGGAAGATTGCCTCCAAAAATATACCTCTTAAGATATTGGATTTCTCCTTCAATAACCTACATCTTAAGAGTTTGGATATCTTATTCAAGAGTCTTAAGCTTATCTTATTGATAGCCTTCTTCATAAGCTTCTTCACAAGGTTGATTAAAAACTTCATTAACATATGGAGAAGGGATGGGTTGATCAAAGGGCTGATAACAACTTTGATAAGGCTGTGGAGGAGCATAGTATGGGTCATGACATGAATGGTAGGAAGGAGTATAATAGGAACCCTCAACATATATAGCCATATCAACTTCATTAGTCAAATAAAACATAAAACTTGATCAAAATATTTTCAAATAGGTACTTAGGATTCTTACAACCAAATGATTGCATTTAGAGTTGCCATTTGTATTTGTTTGAATGCTTCTAAAAGCTAATAGTAAGAACACACCAACAATCCTTCAACTCTTTTGGACCTTAGTCCCATCGAGCATGTCAGAACTGTTGTAACCAAATATTTCACCCTAGGAGAGGCTTTTCATACCTATCCAAATTTGGCCAACATGGGATTACTTTTAGGCCTGTGGGTTGCCTATATCAAAGGTAAACCTCTAGGTTAAAGGGATAGTTCCCTTGATTTATCTCTTAAGATTACACACTACACTAGAGTAATCACTTAAATTTGAAAAGGGAAGAAGGAAACATAAAAAAAACCTGTGTTAATGAGGTGATACACCAAATATAAGTCCACACAACATACTTGCATCTGCATTAAGAAAGAGGACTACTAAAACTGACCTTAACTCATTGTCCTTCTAGCATAAGTATTTCTCATAGAGGTAGATTACTATGCATATCTAGATGTGGGTGAAAAGAATGTTTGATACTAGACACTACTATTCTCTCTCACACTTCATGACACACTTATCAAATACATATATTTTATGAGACTTGTTAGAAGAGATATCACTCACATAAAACATGCAAGATCAGAATGGAAGCAAGGAGAAGACATTCATCACTTGTCAACTACATAAATCACTTAACACACCTAGGATAGATATTGTAGAGATCAAATCAAATTCATAATCTTATTCAAAGTCAATACTAGGTGTGTACTAGATACAAATGCTAAAATGGATTGCACATATGGAGAATAAGAGAGGAGAGAGAAGAAGAGAAGTGGAAGGGTTAAAAGATAAAATTTCAAGCTATGAAAACCAATTACAACATGATAGAATGAGGTTTAAAATAGGTCAAGAAGATGTCATGGACAAGTATTCATCAAAAATGCATCATTCTCCTTCAGGTTAGCGTAAATATTCTTTATTATCCTTCTTGAAACTGTTTGCTTGATGATTAGTTCACTTGACTATCCAAACCCACCTTAGGAGTCTTTCACACATATGCATCATCCTAAGAAGATGGAATCCTAATTGTGATATTCATAATATCCTCTTCAACTGATGAACTCCTCATGAACATATGTTGTTCATTGTTTTATAACTGCTCACTAGCCCTTCTAGGCTTGTCTTCACATTTATCACTCAATTGACCTATATTTTATCAATAAAATACATTTAATATGTGTTAGACACATTTCCAAGACCTCTTTTTCCTTTGTTCTATCAAATATACCTCCAAAGATTCAGTGTTCCATTTTTCACTTTCCAATTTAGACAGTTATGTTCTTTCTCACTATCTATCCAAGACTACCTATAATGAAAAATGTAGTAGATGGATTTTCATGCTCAACGAAGGTGATAAATGAGTATTATGGGTTTTAACAAGTCCCTATACACCTTTTACAATGATTTTTATTCAACAATTATCTTTTGCACCTGTAGAACAACTCAAATCCTACAAGAAACTTAGAATTGGGTTTGTTCATACAAGTGATACTATGGATCAATTGGGTGGAAAGGAGCATAGGAGAGTTATAAACAATTATAAATCACCTTTTTGGTAAACCTACCCCTTTTGGATGCATAACTCCATATATTTTCCATCGGGTTCAAATGAGGATTTTAGGAGGGTTTTTTATGGTTCTAGTTATTAGTGGTGATTCATAAAGGTTAGATATCCAATCTTAGAAAAAATTCCACAAAGTTGGAATATAATACCCCCTTAAACTCTCCCCAATTTCTTGAGGCACCATGAATGTGGTATGTACATATGTGAGTAGAATAAAATGGTCTCTTGAGCTCTTGACTGCATTTTGAGTAGGTCTGAGATAGTTTTAGGTCAAAATGACTAATTTGAGTTACTCCCTGCAAACCAAAATATCTTATCAACATTATACTTACCCTTGAATGTTTTAAAACTATTTGGGAAAGTAATGTGGTCATATTAGTGAAATTGGAAGTCATTAGCACTCATGCATAGTTTTAGGCCTAGTAGGCCTAACTGTGTTTTGATTGAGTATTTGACCCCCTGAGTGGTCTTAGTGACTGTAGGTGTCTTTAATATCTCTTTCACCCTCAAACCAATTTTATACATCATCCCATGATTATTACAATACTCCTCATTCATAATTTCATCATTCATATGCCCTACCTATAGGTTTGCTTTGACTATAGAGTGTCCTCTATCTAAGACAAAACATAGGGAATCTCCCTTGTTTATCTAACCAAAGAGATATTATGGAAAGTTTCCTCAGATTATGAGGAGACCTTGTATCAATTTTCAAGACTTGGTTCTACTCCTATAAGTCTCAAACATCAAATTTCATAAGACTAGCTTCTATGACAGTGGTTGTATGCAGGATCTTAGTTACCTAAGTATGACATTTCAAAACCTAGCTTAGTCTTTGTTCTTGTCTCCCCTACCCTTGATAACCATATGGAGTGTAATATAATTCTTGTGAGAATGATTTATACATTTTCATCCACATTATACATCTACCAACTTACCAAGGTTGTGTTCTCTTATGGGCTTAGGTTAGTTTCTGTATGAACTAGATTATAGGTAGTAATTATATGGATTAAGGGTTTCATGTATGTGCTCATTTATGTCTAAGAATTATATTACACACATTAAAATTCAACTTTAGGTCACTAGGTCATCCTTACACATAAATGAACTTCTCTCCTGCTTTGGAACTATGTACCATTCTTTATACTATAGTGCACTAGTTGTATTTTAGGTTCTAGGCTCAATGCATTATATTTACTAAATGTTCCTAATCAAGATTTGTCTAAGTTGAAACTTCACTTATCATCACTCTCTATTGATCTGACCATTCCCCTCATGTTAAGAACTTATTTCTAGACTTAGGCTACAAGAAAAGATCATTAAGGCTCACTCAAACCTCACCAGATTCCACCAACAGAAGACATTATCTCAGGTAGAAAACTTATTTAAATAAAATAAGGTAATTTCTCCCACTTTGAATCTTTCCTCAATATTGCACCTATAGACATTCTTTGAGTGAGTCTTGACTGCATTTTATGAACCTTGAGTGACTTGAGAATCTCATTGAAGTCTTAAGACTGAACACCACCTGTGTCTTGGGTTTTGAATAGCTCCTAAATTCTCTATACATACCTATAGGTAATTTTAGATTAATATATACATTATAGTTAGTATGTGAAGTCACTACTCATAGTTACTATTCACCACCACTATTCATGTGATGAGGTGGCAGTGTGACTGGGCAATGACTAGGTGAATGAGGTGGCTATTTTTTGATATGGCATGGTCCACATGAATTATTTTATTGAATAAAAGATTAAGAGAGATAAATGGGATGAATTTCTATGATGGGTGGATTTTGGAGGCATGTGAGAACAAGCGTCTTCACCCATGTGCTTGTGGGTTGCATTTGTTTATGAGCCCTTTTGGTTGGAGTCAAAAAGATGATTGAGGCATAGTTTGACTCATGTGAGTGCACATGGGTTGTAGGTACATTGACCACTATGATTGATTGTAAGTCACGTGTGAATTAGGGACAGCATGTTTGGGTCACATGGAGGTGGGATCCTCAATTCAAAAGTGGGAGCATCTTTTAACTAACACATGTGAGGGAGTCAAGTTTCCTATTCATAAATATTAAGACCATATGGAGGGGGGGGGGATTTTCTTCTCTCTCTTCTTTACCATCCATTATTCTCTTCTCTCCTTGTGATCTATATATGTATGATACTCCCTCTTTATGTAGGTAAGCTTAGAAGCAACTGTAAGCTTGGAAAAACAAGTGTAAAGTGTATAAAGCTTGTGAGTGTGTATAAGCTTGTAATTAGTTTGTTGAGAATATTTGCATATCTTAAATGCTTGTGTGAAAGCATTATAAGAGAGGAGTGTTTTAAACAGGATGCTTTGTTTAGAATTTTTTGTTCTGAAGATGAATAAAAAGACTATAGCGACCATTTGCCTATGGTTTTTCCTTGCACTTAGTAAGGTATCCATGTTATCTACTTATGTAATGTGTTCTTATCTATCATTGTTATTTTAGCTTGTTTATTCTACATTTAATTTCTTGTACATTAGGATATTATTTTCTAACATTTGGTATTAGCTCTAGGATCTTTAAAAAAATCTTGTGATATTGTTTCTGTTGAGCTAGGAAATTTTGTGCAAGTGGGAGCTAACACAATGACAGGAGTAACCAGATTCAAAGTAGATAATTTTGATGGCAAAAATTTATCCCTATGGAAGTTTAAGGTAGAGGATCTATTGTTTTATAATGGCCAATCTCTATCCTTGAAGGGTCTTACAAACAAACCCAGAAGCATTGTAGATGAAGATTGGAGCAAGATGGATAGAAATGTAGTTTCTACCATCTATCTATGTCATGAAGATTATGTGTTATTTAATGTTGCTAAGGAGATGACCACAAAAGATTTTTGAGAGAAGTTGAAAAACCAGTACCAAAAAAATTTAGCAACAAACAAAGTATTCCAATAAAAGCAGTTGTATAGTTTGAGGATGAAGGAATTTCATTCATTATTGCTCACTTGAACAAATTCAACACTATTATCAACAAGCTAGTCTCCATCAGTATGAAGATGGTGGATGAAGATAAGGCTATCACCTTGTTGTGATCAATACTAGATAGCTAGGATCATGTGGTTATGATCATCATTAATTCATCAACTCTTAAGTTTGATGATGTGGTTGTAGCCTTGCTTGGAGAGGAGATGAGAAGAATTTCTTGTGGTGCATCCTCAAGTAATGAAGACTTAGTTGTAAGAGGAAGATCTAATGAGAATAGCACACAAGGGAGATCACCATCTAAATCATAGTATAGAAAACCCAAGTGGAAGACCAAGTGTTGGCATTGTGAAAAGCTATGGCACTTGCAAAAAGATTGTTGGCATTTGAAGAATGAGGAAAAGAAGGATGAAAATGAGAATCCACCTTTACCTAAGGCAAACATAGTAGATTCAAAGGAAGTGACATCACATGAGGCTTTTTACCTTAGTAGAAGTAGATCAATAAATAATGCCTAGGTGTTGGACTCAGGAGCATATTTTCACATGTCTCCACATAGAGATTGGTTTGTGGGTTACCATCCATGTAGTGGAAAGTCTGTTTATATGGGTGATGATCATCCATTAGAGGTTATGGAAAGAGGGGATATAAGGATCAGGATGCATGATGATAGAGTCATAATACTGAAAGATGTACATCATGTTCCTATTTTTAAGAAGAATCTAATGTTCATCAAGAGAATGGATGAACTAGGGTATTCTTGTACATTTGGGAATGGTAAATGTAAAATTTTCAAAGGATCCCTAGTGGTGGAAAAAGGAGTATCTCATGGCTCCTTGTATCAACTATGTGAATATTTAGCAACATCAGAGATTACTTAGGGCGATGTGATGGTAGCTAGAAGCAATCCTTGTAAGAGGGTGAAGTTTAAAGCACAAGTTGATGTCTGATCTTGATTTGAAATCAAGAAAGTATAGTTATTGGTAATAAAGAATAAGGGGTGTATGATTTGGTATCCTACTGACCACATGTTGTTAGCTAGGATGTTACAGATGATAGAAAATCCATGCAAAGGAGGAGGTACAATAGATACCTAATGTTATACATATTTGAAGTAGTGGAAAGATAAGATGAAGAAGACAAAGTGAGACCTAGTGTTCTCCAAAGGACAAGATTGTATTTTTAGACATATGGTAGAACATGATGCATTATGGATGCATTATTGAGGCTCAAAAACTTGGTAGGTGCATTGATGCACTAAGTAGTATGATGACTTCCCTGTAATTATGATTGGTCCACTTGTGGCATGTTTGGGCATGGTTGATAGCTAGAGGCTATGAAAAGAAGTATTGACTTCTATGTCATCTTCTTTATTGACTACTATCAATATTGTTATGTGCATTGGTTACTATTCATAGTTAGAGCAACTTGATTCCTACAAGGTGATCTCTCTAGAAGAGATAGAGTAGCCAAAATGCTATAAGGATGAGGTAAAGAGTTGATGGTTTATAGTTTGAAGACTGTACAAACTAAAGTAGATGTGTGAATGGGAACGAAGTGGTACCTACATGGAGAGCCAGAGTGTTTAGCATAGGTTTTTGTTATATGTGTTGATGACATGTTTGAATCAGGCCTCAACATGATCATTGGTGTGATGGCTCAGTGACAAGGACATGATGAAGGTGGTATGAAGATCAAATCAAGTATGGAAATGCATAAGGATGGGAAATCAAGGAAGCACCCTACTTCTTTTAGTGTGAGTTGTCCTCCTAAGATCATCCTATAATGGAGGAGAAGACATTTTTTTCTCCTATGTATTGGATTCATCAGGATTAGGAAGCCTTGTGATACCATGGTGAGCAATAGATCAGATACTTCAAAGAAGTGGGAGTTTGTGATCAGTTCATGGTAGAATCTCAATAGGAGGATTGGTTTATGTGGTTGTGAAGAAATGAAGAATCACTTTAAGTGTTGCAATCTACTATGGAGGAGAAAATGTTGACAAAGCCAGTTAGGATAGAGAAGTTTTAGTAGTGCACTAAAAATCCTAATGAGTTTATGTCAAGGTAGTAGAGGGCATGGTTGGTAGCTAATTGGAAGAATATGCAGGTGTGGTAAAGCCTTTGTATATTGACTTCAAGTGGGAGAATGTTAGAATGTGAAGTCACTATTCATAGTTACTATTCACCATCATTATTCATGTGATGAGGTGGTATTGTGATTGGGCAATGATTGGGTGAATGAGGTGGCTCCTTGATGTCACATGGTCAACATGAAGACTTTTTATTGAATAAAATATTAAGAGAGATAAATGGGATGAATTTCTATGATGGGTGACTTTTGGAGGATTGTGGTAATAGCATCTTCACTCATGTTCTTGTAGGGTGCATTTGTATATGGGCCATTTTGGTTGGATTTAAAAAGATGATCGGTGCATATTTTGACTCATGTGAGTGCACATGGGTTGTAGGTACATTGACCACTATGCTTGATTGGAAGTCACATGTGAAGTAGGGATAGCATATGTTTGGGTCACATGGAGGTGGGATCCTCAAGTCAAAAGTGGGAACATCTTTTGACTAACACATGTGAGGGAAACAAGTTTCCTACTCATAAATAGTAAGGCCACATGGAGGGGGAAATTTTTATTCTCTCTCTTCTTTACCATACATTCTTCTTTTCTCTCCTTGTATTCTATATATGTATGATACTCCCTCTTTATGTAAGTAAGATTAGGGAGCAAGTGTATGCTTGGGAAAGCAAGTGTAAAGTGTATTAAGCTTATGAGTGTGTAAAATATTGTAATTAGTTTGTTGAGAATCTTTACATAGCTTAAATGCTTGTGTGAAATCATTTTAAGAGAGGAGTGTGTTAAAGAGGAAGCTTTGTGGAGTGGTGGTTATTCTAAAGATCAATAAGAAGACTACAACTGCCATTTTCCCTTGGTTTTTCCTTGCACTTAACAAGGTTTCCACATTATCTACTTGTGTAATGTGTTTTTCTTTGTCATTATTATTTTATCTTGTTCTTTCCAAATTATTTTCTTTCTCATTAAGATATTATTTCCTAATAGATCTCTAGTCACTCTTTACTCATGGTATTAGAACCTATCTCAATCAACCTTGAGGTCCTCAATACAAACCCTCCATGGAGAGATTGGCTTACATGTTTTGAGAGAAGAAACACATGTATATTACCTTTGATATGGATTCATTTACAAGAAGATGAAACTCTGCAACTATAAATAACTACTTTGTAGATCCATAGTAATGTTATTTCAAACTCAAGGATGATTCTGCCTACCTTCCATGAACACACATGCCAACTAGTTTCATTCAATAATTAAATGAATAGACATTCTATGTAAGACCATATTCACTACTTGGTTTACTTAGATCAAAGTAAATAGAGAATAAGACCGAAGCCGATGGGGATGTGTAGGCAATTTAAAGTCACTAACATTCTTAGGGATGGTTCATGAAGCACAGACCACCAAACCAAAAACTATTACCATAAAATGAAATCTCATTAGAAGTAATACCAGCCACCAAGTGTATTTAGACCAACTCTCCTCCTCTTGTCCATACCATTTGTAAACCGATTGATTTTTTTGACTTGCACAAGAGAGTGATGAGAGAGATGGATCAATTTTTGTCATTTGTGGTGTTTTCAACGCTTATTGAGATTGGATATGAGTTTTGGGGATTTGAAGGGACACTCCTAAAGTGGTCACATGTGCTAGAACTATTCTATAATCTGTACAACAACTGAAACTCTCTTTTTTGTAGGTGATCTCCTTGTTTTAATGTTGAACCTGCAAGTTTTCAATTATGAAATTGACAACTAACACCCATTTGACACATGGGATGGTAGATTACACTTTGACACACTTATCCTTAGAAGGAAACTATACAATTCATCTTAATGACCAAAAGGTGACATAAAATAACACGAAGGACAAATAAACAAGTGTGATCATGATGAAACATAGTTTGTGACCTAATTTATGACCATGGTTGACATTTTATGACCTAGGAGATTCTATGACAATTTAAACTTGTAGAGGAGTTGACTAATTTTACCTAGGAGTAAAATTAGTTGTTATAAACCCATGCTACCCCTTCTCTTTATTTTTTTAGTGTAATAGTTGTTATAGTTGCATATGCTTTGTAAATCATCCAATGAGCATTTTGTTTTATCCCACATTCATGGGAAGTAGTTATTTTTTAGATTAGACTTAGTATATAAGTGTTGAGGCCAATGAAGGCATCCATAAATTTATTGTATTGAGTTTGATCAAAGGAGGTTGCCCCCTCGAAGTGGCTTGCAATCAATATAATCCTTTCAATGCTTCTGTTAATTATATAAATATGTTATTTCATGCATTTTTATTAATTTGTTGTAGGAGGATCCTCTCATTTGGTATCAGAGCACTTTCTAGGGCCAATTTTTTTTCCTTCAGAAAGTCTTAACTTTGTTATGTTGCATAATTCCTTTCATTAATTTTTCAAAAAATCTTAACTCTGTTATGTGGCATAATTCATTTACATAATTTTTTGTATCACAATAATCTGTTTCAAATCAGGGTAAAAATTTGACAACATAACTATGGGAAGTGCTTGGGTGAAATCCCTAAAACTCATTGTGAGGAGTACAACATGAACCCCAAAGTAGTTGGCCCATTGAGAGGACCTGCCAGCGAATGGGAAACAGCCCCTTCCTGATTGAGTAGTTCCCATCCATGAAGAAAACCAAGAGTTGTCGCTTAGAGGTAAATCTATGGCCAAAAAAAATATGGATAGTGGTACTTGCTTAAATGACATTGGTGGCCAGAGTGATATATTTAAACCCTTAGACATCTATTAAAACTTAGGGCCCATTTTTATTAGTTTCAAAATATTTATAGCAAACTATAAAAAAAATCAATCAGTAGAGTATCCACATACTGTCAGAGGACTTACAACCAAATAATTGACACAAACTAGAAACCAATAAATCTCCATTCTATCAGTTTCAAAAAACTATCAATAGATTATCAAAAGACTCTTAGAGGACTTACAAACAGATAGAAAAGAAAAATTTAAAAAAAAATCATTTTTTTGTCATATCTCTCCATCTGTAGCTCCATTGATCTTCAAACTTTATCCGAACACCTAAAATTTCATTCTCCACATTTTCTTCTTTGAGGTCTCATATCCTGATTCCACTCCTAATTATTTTAAATCTCAATTTTCAATTTTTGAGGTTTTTTCCATAACTTCTATTTTTGTTCGTTTGCCTCCAAAAAATTCCACAATGTTCATCTCCTTTTTCTACTCCTTTGACCCTCTTTGATAAATTTTCTAGTTTTTCCATTTTCACTCCTGAAATTGTCCTCACCTTCATCAATCATACTCCCACTATGAAAAAAAATAGTAAACCTACCTTTACCTATTCTAATTTCATCTAGATTAAAAAATTCCCTTACTAAACGTGTCTTAACTCTAGTTTTTCCACTTATTGCTAAAAAAAATCTCTTATTTTGGTTGTGGTAGTAACCTAAATAGGAGCCAAAAACATGGAGGATGAAATTGTCCCCCTTAAGACCCACATCAAAGATCTTGATGAAAAAATTCTTGGCCTCAAACTTCTACATACCACCATGCACAACAAATGGCATCCAAAGTCCTCTTCAAACACTGAGTTTTCTTTTAGTAATTTTCATGGGTCAAAGCTTAATTTTTCTTAATTTAATGGTGCAGATTTGACTGGATGGATCTATCAGGGAAACAATATTTTAGGCTACATAATACATTTGATTCCAACAAGGTCCCATTTGCATCTTTTTACTTAGAACATGAAGCCATTTAATGGTATCGTTGGCATACCAAAGCTCATGACGAGCTCATATGTACTAATTTTTGCACCCTCATTTTGCAACAGTTTGGACCTAGTGCTTTTGATGACTTCACTGGAACACTCACTAAACTTTGCCAAATAGGAACCTTGAGAAATATCAAATAGAATTTGAATTCCAAACTAGCCAATCACATAAAGGGATTATCTAATGAATTCTTCAAGAGTTGCTTTGTCAGTGCACTAAAGGATACAATTCGATCAGAATTCAAAATGTTCTAGCCCAACACAATGATGGAAGCCCTAGGGTTGGCTAAGTTGGTAGAGGATAAGATCACATCTTAGCAGTGATTCAAATCCAATTTTGCTTTATTCATAAATATAACTCCACAATAATCTCAAACAATGCCAGCTCCCAAAATCACTCATATCAAGCATTTGATTGAAGCAGAGATGTGAGATTGTAGAGAAAAAGGACTCTATTATAATTGTGATGAGAAATTCACTCAGAGACATTGATGTGTAGAGCAAAATCTCTATGTACTAGATGTGGACTCTCCACCTAAAATTAAATTTTCTGAGGATGCTCAAGATATAGCAAATGATCTAGAAGAAGATTCACCAATTGTGGAACTTGCTTTTCAAGAAGACTAACTAGAGATATCTCTCCATGCCTTATTAGGAGTCACCACCCCACAAACCATATGGGTTAAAGGTTACTTCAAGAAGCTCCCTCTCACAATACTCATTGATTCAGGTAGCACTCATAACTTCATTAACCCTCGTATCACTAAACATGTTGATTGTTTTATCCATCCTTGCTCTAACTTTGAAGTCATGATTGCCAATGGGGGCACATTACCTTGTAAAGGGAGGTGTTTCAATGTGTGTATCTCTATTAGAGATTATAACTTACGCTCAAACATGTTTGCCTTACCCTTAGATGGATGTAATGTTATTTTAGGAGCCCAATGGTTACGCACACTTGGACCCATCTTTTGAGATTTTGCTGAACTTTGGATGCAATTTTTATATAATGGGTAAAAACACACATTGAAAAGCTTACAACTAGGGTCTCTTGGCATTTAAGTTCACATCACATGGTAAATATTCTTAAGAATAACTCACATGGCATCATTGCCTAACTCCATTCCATTTAAATGCAACCATCAATAGTCTCCACTAATCATGATCTACAAACCATTCTATAGAGGTATACATGTGTCTTTGTCAAACTAGTGGGATTAAAACCTTCACAGCCAAAGGACCATCATTTTTAGCTCCTTTTTGGAAGCATTTCTCCTAACATTAGGCTTTATTGCTACCCATTTTATAAAAATACCAAGATTGAGATGCTCATTCGAGACTTACTGAAGTAAGGCATTATTCATCTCAATACCAACCCATATTCTTCCCTAGTTTTCCTTGTCCCAAAAAAACATGGGTCATGGTGCCTCTGCATTAAATTTCATGCACTTAATCACATCACAATCAAGAATAAGTTTCAAATCTCTATTATTGATGAGCTTCATGGCATTCATTTTTCATCCAAGTTGGATCTTCGCTCTGGATATCACCAGATCCAGCTTCATGAAGATGATATCCTTAAGACAGCTTTTCACACCCATGATGGCCACTATGAGTTTTTGGTGATGCCCTTTGGCCTCACTAATCCTCCTTCAGCATTCTATGCGTTGATGAATAAAATATTATGGCCTTGCCTATGAAAATTGATTCTAGTCTTCTTCGATGATATCCTCATCTATAGTAAAACATGGTCTGAGCATCTCCAGCATCTAGAGCTTGCACTATAACTTCTCTCTGAACATCATCTTTATGTAAAATAGTCCAAATGTGTTTTTTTCCAATATGACGTGGAGTATCTTGGGCATATTTTTTCAGCCTAAGGGGTTTAGATCCTAAAAAAATAACTACCATGCCAAATTGGCCTCATCTTCAGACACTCAAGAGCCTCCATAGTTTTTTGGGACTGACTGGATACTATCACAAGTTTGTCAAGGATTACAAAAATATTGCATCTCTAATGATAGCTTTGTTGAAAAAGGATGTTTTTACATGGACACGAGTTGTTGAGTGTGCATTTAAAGAACTAAAATAAGATGTGTACTACACCTATTCTAGTTATGTCATATATTTCCAAGACCTTCACTATCGATAGCAATGCTTTTGGCAATGGACTTGGTGTTGTTATCCTCCAAGAAGGATGCCCCATTGCATTCAACATGAAATCCCTTTCTCGCAAGAAATTAGTACTCTCTACTTATGAGAAGGAAATGATGACCATTTTGCATGCACTATAGAAGTGGTGTCCATATCTACTAATAAATCATTTTTGCATCAAAGTTGATCACCAGAGTTTGAAATGTTTCTTGGAACAATGGGTTTCTGCCCCATCACAACATAAATGGGTCAGTAAACTCATGGGTTATAACTACAAGATCACTTATAATAAGGGTAAGGCCAATATTGTGGCTGATGCTTTGTCTCACACATTTGTGGACCAAGCTTCCCTTTCAGCTATTTCCATGCCTATTCCAAATTGGTTATATGATGTACATCAAGGTTATGTCATTGACTCCTCATTATCTCAAATCATTCAATAGTTGGCCACTAACCCCTCTATTGTACCACATTATTCTTGGGATGGTGCTTCTCTACGATACAAGGGTCATATGGTGCTTCTCCAAAGCATAGATCTTTAGCAGGTTATATTCTATGAACTCCATGCTTCTTCATCTATAGGGCACTTATGGTTTATCAATACTTATGAGTGGGCATGATGTAACTTATTCTAGAAGAGAATGAAAAAGGCAATTCAATAAATGGTGGTTGAATGTGATACCTACCAACACAATAAGGGTGAAACAACACTCATCCCTAGGTTGCTCAAACCCTTTCCCATCCCTACCAGGATTTGAATCAATATTTCTATGGATTTCATTAAGGATCTCCCTAAATCTGGAGGGAAAATAATGATCTTGGTTGTAGTTGATCGTCTCTCTAAATATAGTCATTTTTGTGCCCTTAGCCATCCCTATACCGCCTCCACAATCACACAATTTTTTTTGGACGAAATTTTTCATCTTCATGGCATTCTTTCATCCATTATCTCAGATCGTGATGCAACCTTCACCAAGCATTTTTGGATAGAACTATTTCACCGCACTGGTACCCAACTGAATATGAAGACTAGGTATCATCCCCAAATGGATGGGCAAACTAAAATTGTCAATAAAGGCTTGGAGACTTTCCTTCATTGTTTCACCTCATAACAACATCAATGGGAAAAGTGTATCCCCCTCACCGAATGGTGGTACAATACCTCTTACACACTTCAACAAAAAATGACTCCATATGAAACAGTCTATGGTCAACCACCACCAGTGTTCCTTCCGTACACCCCCAGTAATTCATCAGTTCAAGCAGTTGCCATGATTCTCTAAACCCAAGATCAAATCCCCAGCACCCAATGGCATAATATTCATATGGCACAAAATTGAATGAAATAGCAAGGTGATCAACACCATTTCAAGCACACTTTTCAAGTAAGTGATATGGGTTTTTTTGCCTACATCTATACAAGCAATCTTCCCTAAAACTCAAAGGGTGTCATAAGTTGGATCCCAAGTTCTATGGGCCCTACAAGGTTCTCTATAATATTGGGTCAATTGCTTATAATTTGGAGCTCCCACCTTCTTCCTGAGTTCACCCAGTATTTCATATCTCTTGTATGAAGAAAGTTCTTGGAACAAACATCAAAGTGTAAACTATTTTACCAGAACTTGATAATGAAGGATCCATCATTTTTGAGCTAGAGGCAATCCTGGACAGGCACACATGCCAAATTTGCTCTCACTCTATCATAGAGGTTTTGTTGGAAATATTGTCATTGATGTCAAAGTTCTAACATTATTGGTGATAAAAGCCCCATTGCATTTAATATTGTTTGTAATAGATATATCTTGGCTAATGTGAGTTAATATTTATTTAATATTAACAAATATATTTTTGGTTGCATATGAGACAAAAGAAGGGCCCATGGAGAAGTCAAAGAGCCACGAGGTAAAGACAAAAGAAGGATGGGTTGTATTTTTCCATGAAGAGTCATCTTGGAGAATTCCAAGAGTCACCAAGTGAAGACAAAAGAGGAAGGGTGCAATTTCTCATGAAGGGACACTTTGAGGAATATGAAAAGTCACCAAGATAAGGACAAAAGATAGAAGGACGTTTTTGGTCATGAAGGGTCACCACATGACTTTTCAAAGACAGAAATATGAAGTGTCATACAAGTTTGGCACCATTTTTCATGAGGATTGAAGGGTCACAAAGGGGGAAGGCCAAAGGTCATTTGGAAAGCTATAAATAAAGGCTTGAAAATCCATTTGTAATATGAGAGATAGAGGTTGATTTGATATTATAATATCTAGCTTAGAAGAGTAATTTTGAGAGATATATATGATTTGTATTTGTTATATCAAGCTTAGAAGAGCAAAGGTGAGAGAGAGGAAAGAGATGTTGTAATAAACTATCATTTTTTGAGATAGCAACATTGAGAGATAGGTGTGTGGTATACAAAAAGGGGTTGGTGCTCTTGTGGGTTGGTGCTCACGAATTGTTGTTGGGTTGGTGCTCGGCAAAGGGGTTGGTGCTCCTGTTGGTTGGTGCTCACGAATTATTTTTGGGTTGGTGCTCGGCAAAGGGGTTGGTGCTCCTGTGGGTTGGTGCTCACAAATTATTGTTGGGTTGGTGCTCAGCAAAGGGGTTGGTGCTCATGAATAGTTGCTAGGTTGGTGCTCAACAAAGGGGTTGGTGCTCCTGTGGGTTAGTGCTCACGAATAGTTGTTGGGTTGGTGCTCAGCAAAGAGTTTGGTGCTCCTACAAGTTGGTGCTTGCAAATATTGTTTGGGTTGGTGTTCATTCATATACTTGAGATTTTTCTCTGTGGTTTTTCCCACATTGGGTTTCCACATTATATTTGGTGTTTCTCTTTATTTTGTGTGGTGTTTATTGTTTGAGTTTTATTACATATTTTGAATGTTTAATTAAGTGTAATTTGGTTAAGGGAAAGTTTTATAAGATATATGATATATTGATTCACCCCCCCTCTTAGTATATCTTGTGTTTAACAATTAGTATCAGAGCAGATTCCTTCAGAAAGGGTTTTACAGCTTGAAGGTAGATCGAGAAAGCATGATGGTTGGGTCACAGGATTTTTTACAAATAAGGCACCTTTGTTTGATGGGATGAATTATGCTTTTTGGAGCATGAGAATGAAGGTTTATTTGATGGCCCTTGGATTCGACATATGGAAAGCAGTGGTGGAGGAATATGAAGAGCCACAGACATCTGCAATTACTCCAACAAAAAAGAAGGCAAGTGAATGTAATGCTAAAGCTTTAAATGTTATTTTATGTGTTTTATGTGAATCTGAATTTGTTAAAGTTATGCAATGTAAATCTGCTCATGAAACTTGGGTAAAACTTGAGAATATTTACAAAGGTGATGGAAAGGTTCAGCAAGCTAAGCTTCAGACTTTTAGAAGGTAGTTTGAAAGTTTGAAGATGGAAGAAGAAGAAGATATAGCAAGTTATCTCTTGCGAGTTGATCAGATAGTAAATCAGATTTAAGGTCTTGGAGAAACATTGGAAGAGTCAACGGTGGTGCAAAAGGCTTTGAGATCTCTACCAATGAGATATGATGCAAAGGTTTCAGCAATCGAGGAGATGAAGAATTTAGCCAAGCTAAAGATGGATGAGCTTCATGGTATACTCACGGCATATGAGATGCAGATAGAACAAGATAAACTGTCAAAGAGAGAAGCGGTTTTCAAGACATCAAAGAAAGAGAAAGCTAAGATTCAAGAATCAAGTGATAGTTTTAATGATGATGAAGATGACGACGGAGCACTTTTCATTCGCAAGCCGAAAATAAGAACAGATAAATATCAATAAAAATTACCTTTTAAATATTTTAATTGTGAAAAGATTAGAAATTTTTCAACTAGATGCCCAAATAAGGGTAATGATGATGAAGAAGAAAATCCTACATACAAGAAGAATTTCAAAGGCAAATCCAAGAAGGGATTCGAGAAGAAGAGCCTGTATTCTAAGGATCCTAACTCAGTCGAAGATAGTGGAGTCAGTGATTCAGAAGAAGAAGAGATTCTATTCATGGTCATACATGAAGATGATCAAGAAGAAGAGGAAGCTGAAGTGAATATGGAAGGAGAACTCATTTGTGCCCTAGAAGAGTTAAAAGTTGCTGAGAAGAAGAATCAAAGATTAAAGCGCCAGTTCGAGAAAAATGAACAGGAGTCAAAGGAAATGATTGAAGATCTACAAGCACACTTTGAATAAGCCAAGAAGAATGAAGAATATCTCAAAGCATAGTTGGAAATAGCAAGAAAAGAATATCAAAGGTATGTTATTGAAATTGCCTCTTTAAAAGAAGATATTGAGAAAGTAGTCAATGATAAAGTAGTTAGTGATTCAAAATTTGAAGATAGCACTAACATGCTGAATAAGATATTGGAAAGTCAAAAAGAAAATTCAGATAAGACAGGAATAGATTTTGAAAAGAAAAAGAGATATGTTGAAGCTCTTAAAAAAGAGGAAACAAAAAAGGGACAAGTGAAAAATACAGAGGACATTTCAAACACAGAAGGCTGGAGAGAACAAAGCTACAAAAGACAATTAGGTTAGAGATATATAAACAGGTCTTATTTTTATGGCTATTATTTTTATTGTAATAGATATGATCACAAGAAATTAGAATGTAGAAAAAGAGCTAACAATTTCAGAAATAAGGAGAAGGAAAGTCAAGTAGAGTCAAGCAGAAGCCACAACTCTTTTGCTCCTCTATCAAGCTTTGATGAAGAGACCATAATATGTTACAAGTGTAACAACTTCAGACACATAGCTCGGTATTGTAGAAGCATGTTCGAGTCAGTAAAGAAGGATCAGAGTTTCAAAGCTCCATTCATCAAGAAGAAGGTTCAGACATGTTCATGGCAGAAGAAACAACTTGAAGATTCTATGATGGTTCAGACAGCCCTGCATGTAAGAGGTAAAGATCAACCATGGTTAATTAATAGCAGATGTTCGAGGCATATGCAGGAGAAAAAATTAAGTTCATTACTCTAAAGAAGATCAATGGTGGTACAGTGAGATTTGGACATAAAACCACTGCCAGAATAGTCAGAAAAGGTACTTTGAGTTTGGATTATGGTAGAACTAAGACTAAAAATGTTTTATATGTAAAAGGTCTTAAGTATAATCTATTAAGTGTTAGTCAAATATGTGATCAAGGATACACATTAAAGTTTCATGTTGAAGGCTGTGAGCTTAGAAGAAAAGATTTAAATGAGTTGATTGCAGATGCTTAAGGGACAGGGAACAATGTGTATGTATTGTCAGATATCTTCTCAAAGGCATGATCAAAGGACACATTCAAATATCTGTGAGAGGAGTTGGGAGTAATTTCTATTACTTCCTGCCATTGATGTTTAGCATTAGTTGAAGGGGAGCTAAGTGTTAGCTCCACATAGGCCCTTTGCCATTGATGTCAAAGGGAGAGAATAATAGGTACAGGTAGAGGTGTAGAAATAGGTACAGAGAATAGATACATGTTGCTACAGTAAAGGGGAGTTAATGTATGTTTTCAAATGACAGGTTGTGTAGGTGACAGGATGTGGCAGTTTCAGCATTGAGGTTGCCATCAATGACAAAGGGGGAGATTGTTGGAAATATTGTCATTGATGTCAAAGGTCTAGCATTATTGGTGATAAAGGCCCCATTGCATTTAATATTGTTTGTAATAGATATATCTTGGTTAATGTGAGTTAATATTTATTTAATATTAACAAATATATTTTTGGTTGCATATGAGACAAAAGAAGGGCCCATGGAGAAGTCAAAGAGCCACGGGGTAAAGACAAAAGAAGGATGGGACGCATTTTTCCATGAAGAGTCATCTTGGGGAATTCCAAGAGTCACCAAGTGAAGACAAAAGAGAAGGGCACAATTTCTCATGAAGGGACACTTTGAGGAATATGAAAAGTCACCAAAATAAGAACAAAAGAGGGAAGGACATTTTTGGTCATGAAGGGTCACCACATGACTTTTCAAAGGCAAGAATATGAAGGGTCATACAAGTTTGGCACCATTTTCCATGAGGATTGAAGGGTCACAAAGGGGGAAGGCCAAAGGTCATTTGGAAAGCTATAAATAAAGGCTTGAGAAGCCATTTGTAATATGAGAGATAGAGGTTGATTTGATATTGTAATATCTAGCTTAGAAGAGCAATTGTGAGAGATATATATGATTTGTATTTGTTATATCTAGCTTAGAAGAGCAAAGGTAAGAGAGAGGAAAGAGATGTTGTAATGAACTATCATTTGTTGAGATAGCAACATTGAGAGATAGGTGTGTGGTATACACAAAGGGGTTGGTGCTCACGAATTGTTGTTGGGTTAGTGCTCGGCAAAAGGGTTGGTGCTCATGAATTGTTGTTGGGTTGGTGCTCGGCAAAGGGGTTTGTGCTCCTGTGGGTTGGTGCTCACGAATTGTTGTTAGGTTGGTGCTTGGCAAAGGGTTGGTGCTCCTATGAATTAGTGCTCATGAATAGCTATTGGGTTGGTGTTCAGCAAAGGGGTTGGTACTCACGAATAGTTGTTGGGTTGGTGCTCAGCAAAGGGGTTGGTGCTCCTGCAAGTTGGTGCTTGTGAATATTTTTTGGGTTGGTGCTCATTCATATACTTGAGATTGTTCTCTGTGGTTTTTCCCACGTTGGGTTTCCACGTTATATCTGGTGTCTCTCTCTATCTTGTGTGGTGTTTATTGTTTGAGTTTTATTCCATATCTTGAATGTTTGATTAAGTAAATTTTGGTTAAGGAAAAGTTTTATAAGATATATGATATACTGATTCACCCCCCTCTCAGTATATCCCGTGCTTAATAGGTTTTAGTTCAATGGCACGGAATGCACCCAGAGGATGCAACATGGGTGCCACTAATAGATATTTAGCACCAATTCCCACATCTGAAGCTTTGAGGACAGTTTTTTCTAAGAGGGAGGGGATGTTATGAACCTGTGTTATCCCTTCTCTTTATTTTGTTAGTATAATAGTTGTTATGGACGCATATGCTTTGTAAGTCATTTTGTGAGCATTTTGTTTTATCCCACATTCATAAGAAGTAGTAGTTGTTTAAATTAGACTTAGTATATAAGTGTTGAGGCCAAAGAAGGCATCCACAAATTTATTATATTGAGCTTGCTCAAAGGAGGTTGCCCCCTTGAAGTGGCCTGCAATCAATATAATCCTTTCAGTGCTTCTGCTAATTTTAGAAATATGTTATTTTATGCATTTTTATTAATTTGTTGTAGGAGGATCCTCTCATTAGTCAATAGTAACCATTAAAAGGTTTGGATAATAAGGTACACACAAAAAAATGCCTTGTAAAATGTTATAAACAATCCTTGGTCTACCCATCCATCCAATTAATTTCTAATATTCAATTATTAGTGCCTCAAATAAGTTGATTATATAATTGAAGTTCTCTTAGTTTGGTCAGTAATATTTTTATGATTTCATTTCTGCAGAATATAAATAGTTTTAAGCATTGTATTATACTTTGTGTGGAAAGGTTGAGATTTGAAGATGTAGAGGATCCATCCGTATTAGTAAAATTGCTTTCAAGGACAAGAAATACTTAACTTGCATTTGATTCAATGCAAACTTCATCATATTTACAAACTATATGTGACATTATGTGCAATTAATCCCTAGCCCTAAATGCTCAAATTTACAGCGATATTTGTATAACCCTAAGTGTATAAATGTGTTATCTAGATGTGTTGACCCTTGATTTGAGTATAAATTCTATATCCCAGGAGGGTGGCTTATAAAAAAAAGATAGTTTTTTATAAAAACAAAATTGGTGGACTACATTATAACAAGCTTTAGAATTTTTGGCTCGACAATTACCTGTTGAAGATAAAATGACCGATAAACTAATACAAGAGAAACAATACTTACATAATATTTATGCTAAAATTGAACAAGAAAAATTACACACACACAATATTACACAGTACACAAGATTTCACCTAGGAAACCCTTACAAGAAAAACCCTACATAATAACCTCCTTTATTGTTGTATTAACTTAACCATCTTGAAATAGAATAATCTAATTCTCAGTTATGTTTTACCCCTACTACATGTGTGAGCATATATAGACACATCAATAGGTAACTACCTAAGCAATCTTATAATACCATGGATACCAAATCCATGGGCCAAGAATACAACCCATAATGGTTCCCCTTAAAACTATGGGTCATAACACCACCCTTATTATTACTGTAGGTAAATATCCTTGTAACATCACCAAAATGTGAATTTTTTCTCAAAACTTTTCTCCAACCTTGGTTTGGGGGACCCCCAATGGGAGGTCGTTGGTCCCCCAAACCGCCCAGTCAGGGCAATGCCCCAAACCCCAATTGTCGTTATAAAGGGTGTAACACATGCACTCCTCATACCCATAGGTTTCACTTCTAATACAAAAACCCATTGATCTCTATCCACAAGAATATATTCCATCTTGAGCTTCCACAACTCAAAATCTTGACCATTGAAGTTTTTCAATTTCTATCCTTGTGCTTCTCTTCACTCTCATTCACACAAAGATTCTCACACATAGAGCTTCCACTCATGAAATATTTTATCACAGGGAAATGAAACCCTAACTCTTCACAAAAAATTAAAACCTAGATATGCTACCAAATAAAGATAAAATGACCGATGAACCAATACAAGAGAATCAATACTAACATAATTTGTATGCTAAAATTGAACATGAAAAATTGCGCACACACAATATTTCACCTAGGTGACCCTTAAAAGAAAAACCTACCACAATAACCTCCTTTACTACTGCATTAACTTAATCATCTTGAAATACAATAATATACTTCTAAATTCTTATTTACCTCTACTGCATGTGTGAGTATATATAGGCACATCAATAGGTAATTGCCTAAGCAATCTTACAATACCATAGGTACCAAATCCATGGGCCAAGAATACAACCCATAATGATTCTCCATAAAACTATGGGTCATAACACCACCCATGTTATTAATAAAGTTAAAAATACTTACAAGGTCACCAAAATGTAAATTTATTCCAAAAAAAAATTCTCAAACCATTTATTGGGGAGTCACTGCCTCCCCAAACCTCTTTGTTTGGGTGATCCCCCAGACCCCAATTGTCATTCATGGCTATCCAGTACCTAAGGGGTGTAACACATGTAAATTATACAACAAATATCCAATATTTTCCCATTTTTTGAACACTTTGCATAAGGATTCACATCTGCATAATTTTAGCAACTATGGACAACCATACCCATCAATTTTCTGCACCAAGAAAACTTCTGAGTACTCCTAGCCTTTGTAAGTAAATCAACAACATTTTTTATCAATGTCCACCTTCTCTAGTAGTATCTTCTTCTCCACCATTTCTCGAATAAAATGATATTGGACATTAATGTGTTTCATTCAAGAGTGATACTAAAGATTTTTTACAAGATAAATTGCACTCTGATTGTCACAATCCATCCTTACATCCTTTTGAATGAACCCAACAGTGGAACACAACCTTTTAATCCAAACAACTTCCTTGCTTGCATGACTGGCAGTCATGTACTCATCCTATACAGTGGATATAACAACACTTAATTGTCATTTGTTCATCCAATTTATAGCTTTATTGAAAATTTTGAATACATATGCACTGGTAGATCTACAACAATCAATATCCCCATCCCAATCAAAATCCACAAAGCTATGTAGACTCAATGTCTTGTTTTCATTAAAATTACCCTGATAAAATATTGCATAGTCCGACATTCTGCATAAATACCTAAAGATTCTCTTCACTAGTCTCCAATGTTCCTTGCCCAGGTTTGACATAAATCTACTCACTACTCCCATTGAATGAGCAATATCAAGTCTGATACAGATTCTTGCATACATCAGACTTCCAACAACACAAGTATACAGGACTTGAGACGTCCTCAATTTCTTTATGTGTCTTGAGACATTATTCAATGGGTAGTTTTCTACCAACCGAAAATGAGTACTCACAGGGTTACTTTATTGCATCTTAAACCCTTGTAGAATCATCTTGCTATATTTTATTTGATTTAACCATAGTTGTCTATTTACGCTATCTCTTTTAATTTTTATACCCAAAACAAATTCTATAGCACCTAGATCCTTCATATCAAACTGACATGATAACTAAGACTTGACTGATCATTTCCTTGTTATTACCAATTAACACATCATCTACATACAACACTATGATAACAAATTTTTCATATCCCTGTTTAAAATATAGTTAGGGATCAATTTTGCTTCATTCAAGCCATGTCCCAACACATATCTATCAAAATTTTGATTCCACGTCCTTGGTGATTGATTCAAACCATCAAGAGACTTTTTTAACCATCATACCAAATCCTCCTTTTCTTTTACGTTAAAATTGTCCAACTACATTATGTATATTTCTCCCTCAAGCTCACCATGTAGAAAAGTTGTCTTTACATTCATTTATTCTATTTCAAGATTGAAATTAACAACAATAGATAAAATGAAAACTAATTGAATTTAGCTTAGCAACAAAAGAAAATATCTCACCAAAATCAATTCCCTCTACCTAAGAGAATCTCTTTGCTACTAGGTGAGTTTTATACTTCTCCATTTTTCCTTTTACATTATACTTTTTCTTGAATACCCATTTGCAACCAACAGGTTTCAAGGTTTCTCCCTAGAGGTAATTTCACCAAGTCACTTCTATTATTTTTATCTAGGGACTTTGTTTCTTCCTCCATATCCCTCTTCCAAGACTTATTTTCATCAGTAACTAATAAAATTGAAATAAAAAAATACAAAACAAAAATCAGGGGGACTATACTTTTATGATATTCTTCTCACTTGATCTGAGCTTCTCAAAACCAAAGTTTGTGGTTCTGCATCTTCTGGGCCTTCCTCCTGTACTTCATCTAAATGTTCTTGCAACTCCATTTCTAGTTCATGTTTTGCAGTTGCTTTGAATTCAAACATAGATTCTCCTTCTAAATCAACGTGAAACTGTTCAGGTTCATCCTTCGGTTGTCATTCCTATTTTTGAACCCCCTTAACCTCTCTAAATATAGAATTTCAACTGTAAACAGTGTTCTTCATTTTTAAATTCTACAACTTATATCCTTTTTACAGCAATACTATATCCAATAAATATACACTTTGTTAATTTGTTGTCCAACTTAGTTATTTTTTCTTTTAGAATATACATATAAGTATCACAACAAAAAACTCTTAAAATGTTTAAGAGAGGGTTTCTTACTAGTCCACACTTCATGTGGAGTTTTATCAATCAGGGTTGATATAGGTGATCTATTAATCAGGTAACAAGCAGTTGTAACTGCATCTTCCCAAAACTACATTTTTAAGCTTGCAGCATTTAGCTTACTTCTCACCTTATCCATCAGTCTTATTTATTCATTTTGCAACTCCATTCTATTGTTGTGTATATGGAGTCATCTTTTGCCTTTCAATTCCAAAGTCCTTGCAAAATTGTTCGAAAACATTGGGCCAGTATTATCCACCATTATCACTTCTCAAAACCTTAATCTTCTTTTATGTCTAGTTTTCAACAAAAGCCTTAAAACTCTTTGAACTTCTTGAAAACCTCAAATTTATGCTTGTTACATTAAACCCGTGTTTTTCTTGAATAGTCATCTAGGAAAGACACATAGTACAATGACTTTATTATAAATAGAACTTTCATAGGTTCAAACACATGTATATATTAAATGCAAAATATAATTTGTTCTAGTAGCACTACTAGGAAACTTAACTAAAGTTTGCTTCCCATAGACACAATGTTCATAAAAGTCAAAATCTAAAGGACAATCAAAAATATTTTCAGCTATACCTTTACTTTTTAGTGCTCAAGGCCTCTCTCCAATATGATCCATCCCTTGATGCCAGAGCATTGTTTTTTCTACATGTAGTGTATAATTTTGATCAAGTCCATTTCTATCCTTAGGAATGACCAAGCTATTACACCCATCACTAATAATGTTTGCCTCGAGTTTGAACAATGTTCCAGTGCGGACTCCTCTTGCCAATACCATGGCTCCATAGACCATCTTGTAGCTTTATTAAATATCCCCTGCACACCCACATCACTCATCTTGCTTATAGAAATTAGATATCTAACCACACTTGGAATGTGCAAAACACCGAGAGTTTTATCCCTTCCATATTTGAACATTAACTTGACTCTCCCTCGACCAACAATCTTGTTGGTAGAGTTCTCTCCCAAGAAAACATCACCACCATTTATCTTTTCATATTCACATAACCACTCCCTTTGGAGAGTCATATGGAAATAGGCACCCGAGTCAATCAATCATGTATCATGGCATCCATGCGAGCTTCATGTTGTCAAGAATAGATCCCTCAAATCTTCATTGGGTTTTGTATTTCTACAAACTGAGAATTATTAGATAACTTAACATTTTCAACCTTTTTACATCTGCAATCTTTCTTAAAATGTCATGTTTTACTACAACTCTAGCTTTTCCTCTTATCTTTTACTGTAGTCTTTGATTTACCTCTAAACTTTGACTATCTAAAGCTCTTTTTATTTCTCTTGTGAATGACCTCTCACAATCATCCTTTGTGTAATAGTTCTCAATAGATTTTCTTCTCATTTCTTCTAATAATAATACTTTTACTATGTCTTTAATTTTTTATTTCGATGCAACAGTAGTTATTGTCATAACTAAGTTATCCCAAGAGTCAGACAAAGAACAAAGCAAAGTAATACACTTTTCTTCTCCGTCCATTTTAATTTCGATGGAAAGTAACTAACTTACCATAGTATTGAAAGCATTCTGATGTTCAGCTACGTAGTCACCATCATTCATTCTTATAAAATACTTCTTTTGAAGAAATAGTTTGTTCACTAAAGACTTCATCTAATACAAAATCCTTAACTTCTCCCATAGTTCTTTAAAAGTTTCTTGCTGACACATTCAAAAGAATGAAATGTAACAAACATAATCTAATTGAATTCTTCACCTTACTACGATCTTTTATCAAGCTTCTACCTTCATATCCATAAGTTGCACCCCTAATACAATGACCCGCTAATATATGTCAACAAGAAGATCTTCCATCTCGAGCTTCCACAACTCGAAATGTTAACCATTGAATTTTTTAATTTATATCCTTGTACTTCATGTCATTCTCCTATGCACAAAGATTCTCACACACAGAGTTCCCACTCACAAAATAGTTTATCACCAATAAATGAAACCCGAACTCTTCACAAAAAACTAAAACCTAACTCTAATACCAAATGAATAGAAAATGAAAAATAATACTAAAAATACATTTATGCTAAAATTGAATAAGAGATTGTACACATGATATTACATAGTACACAAACTTTCACCTAAAAAACCGTTACAAAAAAAACTAAGCACGATAACTTCTTTTATTATTGCATTAACTTAATTTTCTTGCAAAACAATAATGTACTTCTCAATTATGCTTTACCCCTACTGCACATGCGAGCATATATAAGCACATCAATAAATAATCACCTAAACAATGTTACAATGCCATGTGTATCAAATTCATAGGCTAAAAATACAACCTATAATGGTTCCTCATAAAACTATTAATCATAACACCACAAATATTATTACTATAAGTAAAAATACCTACAAGATCACCAAAATGTGAACTTGTCCCCCAAAAAAAATCTCAAATTCTCAATGTCTAACCAGGGCAATGACATGGACCCCAATTGTTGATCTTGGCTATAAAGTATGTAAAAGGTGTAAAACATGCAAAGTATACAACAAATATCGAACATTAAGCATTATATTATATTTTGTAGAAAGATTAGCCTTTAAAATGTGAAGTAAGAAGAGTATTCATTCCTATCAATAAAATTGCTTTCAAGAACGAGAAAAAATTAGCTTGCATTTGATTCAATGCAAACTTCTTCATCGTGTTTAAAAACTATATATGATATTATGTGCAATTAATCCTTGGCCCTAATTGCTTAAGTTTACACCAATATCTATATAACCATGTTTAAATGTGTTACGTGGAGGAGGTAGCCCTTGATTTGAATTTAAATTCTCTCCCATGAGGGTTACTTATAAAAAATTACAGTTCTTTATAAAAATGGAATTGGTAGACTACACCATAACAAGCTTGAGAAATTTTAGCTCGACAATTACCTGTGACAAATGGCTTTTTATAATTTTGCTTGTTTTTAGATGCTTTTTTATTCTTCTATAATTGAATTCTCAGCATGGGAAATAATATAAATACATAGTGTTAATGAACAATACCAAACTAACAAAAATCCCTTTGTTATCTATGTTTCTGAAATGATAAGAACACATGACCTTCAGGGAACACTGAACTATTACAAAACTATGAACATTTTAAACTAGATAGAGTCAAAAATAAAATAAGTGTTGTAATTTATTTATTTTTATTGAATGCTTTAAACATTACAGAGAATAATTGAATTACATAGAATGGTGACATCTCTACCCATGTTTCAAGAGTAAACATATAGCGAATTACAATGTTAATTAAGCATACATCTAAATCAATGAGTTCACTGGCTAAGCAACCATGACTAAGGGTTATCCACGCCATCAAAATCACCCAAAGCATGATCATGGAAATAAACATTTGACTCTTTATGTCAAGTATCTATAGGGATTTGTACCTTGGTGTAGATGGATATAAACAACCATCATCCTCACCAATTGGACTACAATCTTTTTAATAGTGTTGTAAATTTCAATTAGATAGGAATTGAAATAACAACCATTTGAAATTATCTAATGTTAATTTTCTATTTGAACAAAGAGAGAAGAAGAAAGTTAAGGCCCACATAAAGAGGCATATACTATGACTATCAAAGCTATGCGACAGTGTTTGTTGAATATATAAAAACCATGAGACAACGAAGAAGCAACAAACAAGAGAACTTGAGCAACTGCTTAACCAAACTCTACAACGAAATTTCATCCAAACTCAAATTAGTATAAGATGGTTTTTGGCATACCATGCTATCTCTAATATCAATTTTCGGCCTTCAAAAAGAAAATGAAAGTAATTAGTATTCAAAAAGGAAATGAAAGTAATTAGTATTCAAAAAGAAAAGGTAATTTAACAAATCGGATTTTCACTAAATTGCCATTAACGTTTGCTGAAAGAAAATATAAGAATAATTGTGCAATCATTTACCATTTGTTTATACAAGTTTATACCATAAAAGGCAAGAACAGACCAATCCCATCAATAGAAATAGATGCTCATCATATGGATTTCCATTTGGCCATTTGAGTGACAAAAAAGCCATGGATGTTTCCCAAATTCATTCGATATGATGAATTTTAACATTAAACAAAAGTTAGTGAGGTGTGAAACGGCATAACAGAGAGCGATAACAGGGAGATTATCTGAGCTGTTCGGGCAGCTCTCTGTTACGGCATTGATCATATTTTAAATAGAATTGGGAGTTTCAAAAACAATTTCAAATAAGAGATGTGAGGCTGTTAAAAAGACTACTACTATAGTAAAAGATGCACTAAGAATAAAAAAGTGCACAAAAAATAGAATTATGTGCAAAATGGATAAAAGCACAACACGAAAGAAATTAAGAACTGCATGCAATCTGTCTGATACACTAAAACTCAAGCGCAAATACATTCAACTTAATCCCTACTAGAAATGGATTGCAAAATCAGTGTGTTAATAACTTCCTGCCTGGTTAAATTTTCAAAGCACTGACCTTTGACGTATAGGAAACTCAGAGTGCTGAAACTCGATATCCCAGAAAAGAAAACCTATTTTACCTTGATATGAGCTTAAAGCTTGACTTATGTCTTATTCACTGTGAATGCTTACATTATTAATATAGCAAGAAATTTTGTCAATAGTTTTCTATATCACTGCTATGAACGAATAAATTTTCGTTTTAGTATATTATTTTATAATAAAGTGTTTCAATAAACTGTTTGTGGCCAATATAATGATGATCCATCCTCCTAACTATTTGAGTGATATAATTATTAATCCATCTACATTTGTCTGCACAGTTTTGAATGATATACAATGCACTTGAAAACCATAAAATAAACACAAAGTATGACAGATTTGAAGTACAACACAGTGTAATCCAGAAATATTGCTTCAATAAGCTTGAAAGTAGTTCAGTTATAGAATCGCAAGAAACATATAGACCACTTTCAAGGAGCTTCTTGTACTAATGCTTTGTACAGAAACCATTTCTGCCATCAAATAAGCTACCACTCAAGCTGACAGCTCCCATGTACCATCCCATATGCAACCAAAAAAAAAAAGAAAATTATATTAATGTATACAGATGACCAAAAGTGGGTCAATGGGCCTCGAGGATACATCAATTAACAATAGAAAGTTCGAGGAAAAGAGGATCCAAGAAGCCAAAAAAGAATAGAAGTACGTTAGTCCAAAAGCATGTAGATAACAGCGGGAACAACATTCATATTAAGTATCCGCCAAAATTAACCTATGCTACTGCTTAAGGACCTTTGAAAATTCAAACTGTACAAGTTCCAATTTCACATTGTAAATGTAATAGAATTTTAAGCCTGCAGGTCTACGTTTAACATCTTATTGTAAAGCTCCGCTTCTACATCAATCTCTCTCTCTCTCTCTCTCTATATATATATATATATATATTCCCTCCCAATTTCCACCTCATTTCATGCATTGCACAATTCACCTCACCCCCTCCAAAATAGCACTAATTTCACAAGAGCGGATCTCCCTGACAAATTTGAGCAGAAAAACATTAGGCCTTCGCCTTTCCAGCCTGGAGGACTTGTAAACGTTGTTGTATCTTTAGTATCTGAAAAAAACCGAAGATCCATAAAGTTAGGCTATATCATTGAGAAAAATAGATGTGATGAAAGTGCATAATAACATGTTGAACCAAATATGCATGGTGTAAATCCTCAGCCAATGCTGTCTGCTGAGATAAATGAACTGAGAACACTTTTCAAAAAGTTTCAGCTATCATATAATCTACTGTGCTTTATTGTTCTTAGAGACCTGGCCTGACTTTAAATGGCCTATTATACGATTATGCTAGTTAGCTCAGTACCACTTTACCAAACCTACAATTGTAACTATAAAAAGATGAGTACGAACAACTTAAGCATTCTCTTTTGATGATTTTTCTTTTATAATTCAAATTTATCAACTCAAAAAAACACCAACCATGGTCATAAACCCACAGATATTGGGTCCACTTTGTAATCACATTGATGCTGTATCAGATATTTCCACGAAACCATGATTGAACACAGAGAGAGCTACCACTAGTACCTCAGTCATATTACTTTCCCGTACCATACACTGTTCATGCTATTGCTTCTGGATGGTATCTTCTTTTTTTCTTGCTTCATGGTCTCTAAAGAAACTGATGTCCCCACTATTTCGGATGTTTGACTTGCCTTTATGCAACTTGTTTATTTTCCAGTCATCTTCATTTTGTTCTGATATATGCCCAATTTCAACCAAGCAGGCTTCAGGTTCTTCGGAAGTGAGAAGCCTTTCTTGTCCTAAAAATTAAACTTTGTCAGGAGTTTTTTGGAGGAGCATTGGAAAGCCTGCTTTCTCCATACTGACTGATTCTTCTATGATAGTAGCAATCAGATCTTGAACCTCAAAAGGATTGGAAGTTTTATAATGTATTTTTTTCCGGTGTTGCCTTTTGCATTAAGGCTGTATGCTCTAGTGGATTGGCTCTGGATCTTTCCTTGGTTCAGTTATCAGCTTGACTTCGCATTTTTTGTGGCCTCCTAAGAACTATTTCTTGTGACCAGTTCACAGCTTGGTTAATCTATTTCCATTTGCTAATGGTTTTTAGTGGCATGCCATTGCTAGATGTCCATGGTGATGGTGGATACAACAACAGAAAGGTCTGTTTTCATATTCTAACAGGCTGCTCCCACACCAATCCGGCTAAGCCCAGGAGGATTATGTACGGAAGGTGCTTCTCCAAGTCAATTAACTAAGATCCTCACATGGTTCAGCACAGCTTATTGTAGAGTTAGCTCCGACAAACTGATATTTCACCTATAGTATATCCAATCCTTTGCAAAGTCACTTCTCCCCAACACTAATGCGATAGAATGTAGTCTTACCCAGACTGACAGTATGGGGTAGTTCTTTCATTCCACTATTAAAAGGGGTCCAATGATCCATGAACAGCACTGATTTATTCATGAATCAGGGACCCCTTGGAGTACCACTTCCTATGCTTCTTTGGAGAAGAAATTGCCATGAAATACCCCCTTGGCATTATTAAGATGCCAATCATTCATGTTAGCTTCCAGATCGTGCGAATCCATTCCCTGAATAACTTAAGTGGATGGGTTTTCTTCAACAATATCATTTGGTAATTACATATAAAAAGAGTGTTACTAACAAATTGGTGGACATTTTGTCTAGACCACCTCTGATTTTTGGGCACCATTTCTAAAATTGAACCTTTCATTCATGAAAAATATGGGAAAGAGTATGCCAAAGATGAATACTTTTAGGAGGAATGTCAGCACTTGCAAGGTGCAAAATTTGAAACTTTAGTTACAAGTTGATGTTGTGCATGCCAAAGGACAAACAATTCAGCTAATAAGAATAGCTCACTCATCCAAAGTATCTGAGAAGTTTGGAATTGCCGAGACAATGGCAGATTTGCAAGGTATATCTATTGGCCAAAAATGCAAGAAATTTCAAAGTTCATAAAAGGATGTGTTTTGTAAAGGTCATTTCAAGAAAGCCTACATTTGTTGAAAGTTTAGAATCTATCATGTCCCCCTTTTTGATCTAACCACACATGAAGACCCTTAGCCTTTAAATTGTTCCCATGGGCTAAGGGAAAGGAAAGAAAAGAAAGAAAAGGGAACGTTGGAGACCTTTTTAAAAGCAATTAGCAAAAAAGTACTTTATGTTCTATTGTTCACTTAAGTTGTGTTCTTTTAAGGGTCATGGGTGCCCAAGCACTTCCCTCCAAGTTGGGCGCCCCTTTTTGGGGAATGATTATAAAAGCAAGGGGATCATTTGAAGGGCATGTTATCTTTTGGATAATTATTTGGAGCTTGAGCATGTAACGCTTGGCTGATCTATTGTAAGGACAAAAACCCTTCAATAGATGTTGGAACAAGGACAAAAACCCTTGGACTAAGGCATCCTCCATTCAAGGGTTTGCATTGTTCTTCACTGGGTTGTGGAGCAATTGAGCATCATCTTCAATGTAATAATTATTCCTAGGGCAGCACCTACGATTTTGAGGAGAATTGCAGTAAACTAGGCTTTTGAGAATTTCACGACAGCTTTTTGTGGACTTCCCGTGGTCGGAAAATTCTATTTCTTGTTTTGTTTCATAGCTGCCATTTTTATGGTCATTTTGAGCTATTATAGGCATTGTAACTCCCAATATTTTGGGAGAAATGAATTTATGAAGTTTCAGCCATTTTTGGCCAATAATAAATCTTGGAGTGGATAAATTGTGCCATTTGTGACAAATATATATCTGAAAAATATTCATATGTTTCTCTAATAATTTTCACAGTATTTGGCAGCGCTTTTGAGGCCATTGATGGCATAAATTTATATATTATATTTGCTATAAATTTCTGTACAAGGACGATTTCATTGGGAAGGTGAATAATATGTTTGGTGCCCTAATTTATAAACGAATTGTCACTGTGATATTTTATATAATTTTTGCCAATAATTCACAAAGGTTTGAACAGGTTTGTGCAAGGTGAAAGGCATTGTATTTTCAGGTATAACGTCTAAGGGTGAAGGCATTGTATTTTCAGGTATAATGTCTAAGGGTGACACTAGGGTTGGAAGGTTGAAACCCTAATTTGCAGCCATACGTTTTCAAGGATTGAAGGAACTATTAATTGCTAGGACTACAAGGTATTTAACTACAATATTGAATAGTATTTGGAGTAGTTTTCTACAGCTAGGGTTTGTTGGTTTTGAAATCATAAATTTCAGTTTTACATAAGAGTTTGTTGGAAAACCTCTATTTTGTTGATTTGTCCCATTTGGAGACATTACAATAGTCCTCATAAAAAAAAATCAATTTAGCAATAATCACGAAATTTCCTATTTCATAAAATATTCTATATGTTTTATATACAAAGTCTCATCCCCACATTTACAGGTGACTACATTTATATAGAATATAACCATACCCTTATTCATTTACTCGTGAACCCTCATTTGTGTGGCGTCTCTATCCCCATACCAGTACCCGTGTCCCCACGTCTCCTGGTAACTATGCAAAATATCAAAGAAAAAAAGTTGCTTGGCAAAACTTGAGGCAAATTTTAACTTTTGTATGTTTTCCAATTACAAATATATTTTTGGGAGGTTGAAACCAATGTTCCACATGGACGCGTACCCCCCAAATTCCCCGCGTTTCCAGGACGTGGGGACGTCAGGGGGAGGTTGAAACCAATGTTCCACATGGACGTGTACCCCCCAAATTCCTTACGTTTCTAGGACGTGGGGACGTTAGGGGGGCGTCCCCCTGCTGCACCTCCACCCCGAACCGCCACCGTCCTCGAGACATTTCCCTCTAAGAGGGGACGTCTCTGAAGCGTCCCTCCAAAAAGGGGTTGTCTGGGGGACTTTGGGACTTCCAGGGGATGCCTAGACATCCCTCGACCCCCCAGGAACGCACCCAAAAAAGATATTTTTTTTTAAATTAAAAAAAAAATGGTTTGTGAGCCCTCTAACTTAACCCTAATTGCTAATGGGTCCCACCCCCACATCCACCGCCACCCCCACATCCAAGGCTTATAAAAAGCCCTATCCCTCTCATTCCAAATCACACAAAAACTTCATTTAGTGAAGTAGAGAGTTAAAAGTAGAGGTAGCAAGCTAAGAGGGAGAAGTTTGCAAGAGTGAGAGAGCATTAGGAGAGGGAAAGTGAGATCAAGACGAGGATAGAGAAGCCACAAAGACTCGAGACTCTTCAAGTTCATCATTTGAGCCATAAGGTAGGCCCTATCACTATGCATTTGATTCTTTAAATTTCTAATTTTTTGTTTCATTTGTAAATTGTATTGTTCTTTGATTCATGATTCATTTCTAAATTGAAAATACTTATAATTATTTGTGATTCATTCAAATACTTAAATTTTTAAATCTCAATTCAAATCAAATGCTTAAATTTCAAATTTATTTTGCTTTCTAGGTTGTAACTTTGTAAGTTTTTTTTCAATTTCAAGATTAGAATTTAGAAGTCAAATTAGGATTTCATCTTGTGTATCATTTGTTTTTGCTTCTAGTTCTTCTGTTGTTGAGAGGAACTGGTCTACTTATAGTTTCATCCACTCTGTTAAAAGGAACAGGCTTACCTCTAAGAGGGCAAAGAAGCTTGTGGCTATACATAGTGCATTGTGTCTCATTGACCGCAACACACATACAAGGAGAGTACAACAACCAACTGCGAAGTAGACCCAAAGGAGCCAACACAAATTGATGATGATGCTACACAGACAGGGCTGGATGGCATTGGTTTGGAGAAGCTTGAGCATGTGGAGTCTAGCAATTCTAGTGATGAGAAGTTTGACGAGAACTTTGGGGATGATTAGCCATTGACTCATTAGTATTTAGTATTTAGCATTTTGTTTTTGAACATTGTTAATACTTGATTGTAATCATGAATCATCATTATGAAATTTTAAAAATTCTGAATTCGATATTTTCATTTTCATTTTCAATGTTCATTGGTTCAATGGTTCAAACTTGAAACTTCATCATTAAAAAGTTAAAACTTAAATGTTAAATTGTTGATGTTCAATGCAATATACTTATTCCTTATACATCTTTGTATAACTAATTTTTCAAGTACTAAATGTATTTGCACCGCCCCCAAACTTAGGCCCCCCCGTCCCGGAAACCCATCCCCGCATCACCCCGTCCCCCCGTCAAGAAACTCTGTGGAACTATGGTTGAAACCCTCGTTTGCAACCATACATTTTCAAGGATTGAAGGAGCTATTAATTGCTAGGGCTACAAGGTATTTAATTACGACGTTGCATAGTATTTGGAGTATTTTTCTACAGCTAGGGTTTGCTGATTTTGAAATCATAAATTTCAGTTTTACACAAGGGTTTGTTGGAAAACCTCTATTTTGTTGATTTGTCCCATTTGGGGGCATTACAAGAATCCTCATAAAAAAAAATCAATTTAACAATAATCATGAAATTTCCTATTTCATAAAATATTTTATATGTTTTATATACAAAGTTGGCAAATTATCATAATTACAACGAAACTCCAATATTGGGATAAGGGTCACATACCCATTCCCATCCCCACATTTATAGGTGACTACATTTGTATAGAATATAACCATACCCTTATTCATTTACTCGTGAAACCTCATTTGTGTGGCATCTCTATCCCCATACCCGTACCCCCATGTCTCCTGGTAACTATGCAAAATATCAAAGAAAAAAAGTTGCTTGGTAAAACTTGAGGCAAATTTTAACTTTTGTATGTTTTCCAATTACAAATATATTTTTGAGGAGGAGGTGGGATGAGAAACATTGCCCACTGGAAAATATTAGCCACTAAAATTATCACTAGTGTTTTGTGTAGCACTAACAAACCAAGCAATAAGAATTCAAGTTTCTACATGCCATTGTTGGTTCCCATGAGGCCACGGGAAAGCATTTCTATGGATTTTGTAGAGAACTTGACTATGTGAAGAAAGGGGATGATCTTTTTGTTGCAGTAGAGTACATATCCATTGCTTGCAAGAAGACCATTAAAAACCATGAAGAAGCTGATCATTTTCCATCAATGTTTACGTGCATTTTGGTTTGCCTAACTCCATTTTTTCAGATAGATATTATTGTTGGTACAGATATACACCCTGGATTAATCTTACTTATGTAGATTACCTAGGTTAGATTTTTTTTCTTAAAAATAGGAAATATGTAGAATTTGCACAATTTCTAGATGCATAACTTGCTCCACACATGCGAGTAGAAACTAGCTCGTGCACTTACCATGTGCACATCTAGAAAATCTTATTTTGACCAAATGGGTTTTGGCCAACCACATTCATTCAATAATTCATGCTAACCACCCGTATTTGATAGGACATGCTTTTGCTATAAAAGAATTGCCCTCTCCGTCATCTAACAAAGAAGGCAATCAAGGAAAGACCTATGGGGGCATGAAAGCACCTGGGAACATGTAATCTTGGTCTTGATGAGCTTGTATAAGGATCTAGAAGTTCTTAGCATCTCAATTGTTTCCATGTAATATAAAAGCCTTCACTATGAATGCCAGCTCTTCAGGGATTCAAGATCTCTATAAGAAGAGAAAATCAGTTTTTTGCATGTATTGCACACTCTTCTAATCACATTGAAGACTAGAGGGTATGCCTCACTCTAACAAGGGGTCCAACCACCCCGCCCCCACAATAACCTTTTTTGCCCTTGCAAAATTTATGCTACATCGGCGAGACCAGTCAGCTTACAAGGACCACATGCCACTCAAGACCTCTCTCAAGTTTGCTCCACTTCCAGACCCTTGTTTTCTAACAAGCATATTTTGGTCATACAAGCACATTTTATAGTTCATATAATGACTGTGCACAAATTTTCTATTGAAGTGTGTCATATTCACACTTGAAGTGAAATTCACCTTAGGTAGAGATGTGTTACCAAGGTGTGATTTATTACGTACACACAATTATTAAATGCACAATTATTGTAGTAATTATCTTCACATGTGTGAGAATGTTTGGGTTTAACTTGGGGAATAATCCTACCTTTTACTCCAATAAATATCTCACTCACATCTTACTTTTCCTATATAAGAACCCTTTGTGTTCTTATGGAATGCAATGGAGCTTAGAGTCATCTCTAGAGCTAGCGGATATGATGTCTTTTAAAGAGTCCTCTTCTAGTGCAACCATTGCCGATTGCACACATACATTGTATATTACACATAGTTAATATAGTGTCTTTATTGGTGAATCTCTCTGTTGTTTGAAAACTTTATGTTGATGGTGTCTATGTTGGAGATCCATGGGCTATGTTGTCGTTTTTAATATTTTCCAGAGCTTCATAGCAAAATCCATGGTTTTAATAGATTCTGGCATATGATGTTTTTTAACATTTTTCCACATTGTATTTGCCTTGTTCTTGTCACTACAAATTGTTTTTTGCATATCTTGGGGATATGGACACCTTTTCGGGGACCATTTTGAAGCTGCAAGTTTTTCCACAGAGATTTCAAATATGTTGGTTAAATGACTTGATGTTTTATCAAAATCACACAATTTTCTGTTTCCCATTTTCAAGCATTGTAACCAAAAAGGCAGAACTACTTGTAAAACTGCATAACTTAAAGCAGTTGGGGGGGAAATATTTTTGTACACGCACTCAACTATAAAGTGCCTTGGGGGACTACTATCTTGGCTCATTTTTATTTCGTACTTGGGGAACATCTTCACACACTTGAGAATCGCACTTTGTTCCTTTCTAAGGACCTATCTTTGGCACTCTTAAGGTGTGTACCTTGTTCTTTTGGGACATTTTCGTGCAACATACTTGAGGTTCATTCCTTGCATGCTTTTTGTGAGACTTCTCTGACACTAGCTATCCTCCTTCCAAGGCCCCTTTCAAACCACCTTGTTCTTGTGTATGTGCAACTCCAGGCACACACATAATTTTCATTTTGCAATACTCTCACATTTTGGTTGTTTAACATGGCTTGAGGTGAACCACTCATCTATTAAGTTGAGAGATCATTTGTTACAACTTAAAAAACACATAACATGGAATTTCAACAGTCATTTTGAATGGATCAGGGTACAACTCTTGGTGACTCGACATAGAGGACTTTTTTACTAAACATGGCCTTCGTCCTTGTCTTTTTGGACAAGTACCTGCACCTTTAGATTATGACAGATACAACCAACGGATCAATACTTTTGATGTGATCTTTGGCCACCTATGTATAGCTCTCTCCATGGAATGCATCAGCATATTTCGCAAAAAGAGTGCTCGTCCACTGAATGAAAAATACCCAAACCACTGCTTGGAGACACTTCATTTGCTTCCATAGAGACTTAATATGCACTTGATGTTTCTCCAGCTTCTCCTGCAGTTTTTTATGATTCCTTCCTACAAGACATTGCTCTCCTTTCTGTGGAGCCCCCTTTATAGGATGATTATTTGCCAAACATGAGACGTCTTTTTCCAAATCCCTCTCCTCAAGATATTTGAATGCAAGGTGTTTCTCTTTGTTCTACAAAGCCATCAAATATTGATCATTGTAATGATGTTTTTGTGGATTATCTCTTTTGTTAATGGAAGTGCCCATGCTGCAATTCTTGGGACATCTCCATCCATTCAGTTCCATGGTGATCCACCTCCTCTTGTGGATCCTCGTCCATTGATTGACACGTGGGTAAATGTGTTTTCTTCATTTGAAAAACACATGATAGGTATCAGTTTTAAGTTACTCGGCACCATGGGTTATTCAAGCAAAGGTGTTGGCAAGCACGGTTAGGGCATTGTTACACCTATCAAACCTATGTCTTGGGCATTTCATCAAGGCATTAGGTTTCGTACGCCTGCCTCTCACATTGTTAGGAACCAACTACTGAGAGCTCAACACCAGTTTCCATCAACTCCACACTTTTAGAGGACAAAGAGCACTATCCCCAACCTGCACCAGGGAACTTCAGCTCTCCTTTCGCAGCTCAACTTTGTGCTCCAGTTGTGAACATGGCATATCTTTGGTGTTTTGCTTGTTTGCGAAGCTCGTTGGGATCCATGTGGCAGCTCACCCAACATGAACCTTGCTTACAATATGAGAACCTTGTGTTGCATCTCCTACTTCATAACTTGCTGCCGTCTTAACAAGTTTTCACATCGGTGTTTGTTTCTTTTATAAATCCTTTGCTTTAGGAACCATGCAACGGTCTCCCATCACCAATCTTTGTCTAATGTTTTTATGGTGCTTCTTAATTCTGCATGGCCACCATTACTTCAGCACCTATCATTTTCTGAGTTCAACTTCTGATATGTTTATCCACCTAACGCAATTCAGCATTAATGGGGTGTGATGTATTGCTTCTTAGGTGAGATCCTTTAGGTGTATCTTCCCTATTGACCAACCCATACACTTACCACGTGAACATCTAGAAGGTCTTATTTTGAACACATGAGGGGTTCTGGCCAACCACCATTCCAGAAGCTAGGCTAACCACCTGCATTTAATAAGGCGTGTTTAATAAGGCGTGTTTTTCCTATAAAATAATTGCCACCATTCCCTTGTTTTGCTCAAGTTGCTTATAGTGAGAAGTGAATATTGGGATTTCTTATTTTCATTTCAAAACTATTTTGTATAGAGTTTATTCATGCAAGTGGGATCTTGATTTATAACAGTTTTTCCAAGGACCTTGGGGCATTCCTGACTTTCAACTATTTTCACAATTATAGTGGAACAAAATGGTCAACTAGAGATGCAACGTTTTGGGCAGATTATGGAGCACTTTGTGGAAGTAAATGAACATGAAATCAAAGAGGCCTGCCATTTTTATCCACAGACAGATGGCCAAACCAAAGTAATCAATAGAACATTGGGTTGACCCTTAAGGGGTATGATAGAAGGCATCCAATAATATGGGGTGAATATTTGCCATGAAGTCAGCTGTCTAGGAAGAGCATAATTCCACCAATAATAGAAGGCATCAAAAGATAGGGATGAATATGTTCCATCTATTCAGCATTTTGGGTAGAGCATACATCCACCAATAAGTCTCCTTTTGAAACATATTTTTGTGTATTTACCACCTAACCCTTTTGATGTTGTTTTGAAGTAGGCAAAAGGGAATGAGAAACAAGCAAATTCAGAAATTGAGAGGGCTAGAGAAAGCAAATCCATCTTCAAGTTCAAGAGAAACCCACAAATTCTCAAACTAAGTACAAAAACAGCCACAATCAATATAAAGTGGAGCATAAATTTCGAGTTGGGGTCATAAAGATAGACTCCAAGGTAAGCAAGGAATCTTAAGCCACTAATGTATGCTTGTTTTGAGATGATAGATCAGATGGGTGACAAATGTCATGGGATCAACAATTTTGCTTATACTGTGCGGCACCAAGTCACCTCTCTACCAAACCCACCTAGAAGGAGCAGGTTACTCAAGAAGACCTGGACTACACCTTACACCAACACATACGAGTTAGACCTGCACAATGTTACTTTACACAACAGAATATATACATCACATTTGGAAAGCAATTAGGCATTCACACACAATGCAACACATGATGTTGGGGAGAAATGTGCATTCTTTATATTGATTACAAAGAACCTCCCATCCAGGTAATTACAACATAGACAAGGCTTCACAAGCCAATATACACGTCCCAGGGAACCAAGTCAGACTATGTCAAAAATGCTTGGGCTCTTTTTACAGAGATTTCCCTTCCCCCTGGTTCATAAAAACTCTTCAGTTCACTGTGCACACTAGTAGCATACAAAGCCAACAACTCCCATAAGCTTCCCTCCTGACTCTGCAAACATTCACGTTGCTTCCAAACCACCCCAATCTCATCTCACTGCTTCCAAGATGAAAGTCTCCCCCTTGACAACTCCCTCTGCATTGCCAAGTGAACTTAGGACCCACAGCCTTCTCACAAACCGCAAGTCAAGCAGGATCCAATGCCTACAGCTCTCACACTCAACGCAAGCACAAATCCACACCAGACTTGTCTCTCAGTTATCACAACCCTTAACAAGATCCATGCAAACCCATCTCTAAGATCTCACTCCCCTAGACATCTCTATTCCAACACACTTTATGCTAATGCACACCCACAAGCAAGTCAACTAACCACCACAATACATATACACCATCTGCAAGAATCACTAGATCAACTCGGCTGGCCTGAGTTCTCAACTAGCCCGAGTTCTCAAAACGATCAAATTCTGAGTAAGGTCAGGTTCCCAACTCACACGGGTACTCAAGTCAGGTACAAGTCAGGTACGAGTCGGAATGGCTAGGGATCCTAATCCAGGTCTAGGTTCTCAGTCTGAGTTTGGGTTCTCAATCTGGGTCAGGTTCACAGCACAGGTCTCAACATGCCTCCAAACATTAAGATGTATTCAACTGTTAATGTCGAGAACTTACGTCTCTTTGTTACCTTCAATTGAAGACTTTGCACCAAATCTACACGAGCTGGATGAAGACATGGTACTTCATAGGAGGGTGAGGACAACTACGAAAGGAAAGCAAGAGCATTGGTAGATTGGTTTGAGGAGGCAGTCGCCAAGCAAGGGAAAGTGGTTCAACATAGAGGAGGAGGGTAGTTGAAACCTTGTCTCCTCAATTATTAAGCTTTTGAAGACAACAAAACCTCCCAAGTGGAAAAGGTGTGATCTGAAATGGATCAGTTCAGATTCATGAAACAATTGTTATCGCTCTCACTCTGAACAACATACTAACACTCCAAATTGGCAAGACAAAAAAGAGACAGGAATGATAGTCTAACATGAAATCAAAACTGTGTTGTTGCAAATGAAAGATCTTGGAGAATGTATGTCTCTACTTTTATTAGCAAGCAATCTTCTGTCAACAAGTGATCTTACTTCTCTAGACTAGGCCATTCAATTTCAAAATCAACCTTAAGCATAGGTTCATCCAATAGAAGTACCGCAAATCTGGAAAAAAGAGTTCCTCGACCATTGAGACATGATTCCCATGCTAAACACAATACTTGTGTTTTCCTTCCTTTTTTTCTGCAAATATGGTACTAAAAAAAAAGAGTGTAGGTTGTATGTATTTAGAGGTTGCTAATGGCCTTTTCCTCTTTCTTTGTTCAAGTCATTTTCCTAACAACTGTAAGAGGACCATGACCAGTACTAGTAACTTAGTAAATATGCTTTCAGTCACATCCACTTTCCTTGCTCATGGTCTGCTCCTCAAAAGTCGTTGATTCCTTTTATTTTCTGTGAATCCCATCAGGTTCTTTTTCACCCATATATGAAAACTCATTTTCTTTTAGTATGGGGATCAGTTTTCGCATCTCAACATCAAAATCCAACCACAAGGCTTTTACCTCCAAATATAAATCAACCCTTAAATCTAATTGTTGTTTGCATCGAAGGAATTTTTATTGTATTCTTCAAAAATCTTCTGAAATTTCCCTGCTCGTGTCCTTTTCCATATTACTGAAAACTGGTAACAAGATTTAAAACTTCGGCTGAACTTAGAAATTGTTTTCTAAGAATGCTGAAGAAAAGCCTGAAAACTGAAAGTTGTACTAAACTGAAATCTAAACTTGGAAAACCTGAAATCTAGAAACTGAATTTATGTTTTTCCTAAATCTTAAAAATATCAGAACTTCAGAAATCTTGGAAATTAGATCTTGGAATATCGTCAATAGTTGGCATGCTTCCACAAGGCCAGAAAAAGTGCTCTAATACCACTATAGCTGTTTCTGCAAACCCTACGTCTGAAAATAAACAGCATAGTAGTTCTGGAATTTTTTCTCCTACAAGTCCTAGGTCTGAAACTTCGAAATTTTAACTGGAAACTATAAATATTTCTGAATCTGTTGTATCATCTATCAACTAAGAATGATACCATGAATCTGAAATTTTCTAAAAAGCTGCAAAGTCTCAACTCTGAAACTGATTTTTTTTTAAACTAATAAGATCACAGAACTTTACTATTACTAGAAAATATATAGAACACAACATAAAAGAAAAATGACTTTCTGAGAGGGTTTGGTTGCCTCAGGCTGAAACCAGGATGGTATGGACGCTGCCTTAGCCTAGCACAGTCTTCAGACTTGTGCATAAGAACCTGCTTTCATCAAAACATGCTTAACTCCACTCTCAAAGGATCCATTTAAAACATTTTCCCCACTCTAGCTATTTTGCCTTTTGCATGTGGGATAATTCGTTTTCTTACAAAAAAAAGCACATCTAATGAATTAAAACCCAGAAGTACACACAAGACTGGGCCCCACTAACCAACAAAAGACAATTAAAAAAGCAAAATCTAGTGGACCCATGCAACTGAACCCACAGGACCCACATACCAAGAAGAGCCTAGTTACATCAAAAGATGGACTGAGCCCACTACCATAGAATAATAAAGGTTCATAACAGAAAGAGTGATCAGCAGTTTGGGTTGTAAGTTCGTTGCAGCGCAAATGTGAAGGTCTTTGAAAAAGCATGTTCTGATCTCACAATGGTCTTGTGATGCTCCACAGCTGAGCAATAGTTTGTTTTCTTACAATTTGGTGATTTGGAAAGAAGGGACAACCCCCATCTCTGATGGAGTTTTCACCCACAATGGGTTTCTCCAGGGTAAACTTGTGTTCCAGGTTATGATGTAGTTTTTCTTCTTTTCCTGCTCGTTTATTCCTTTTAAGTTCTTCATTTCCAGCATTATGAAAAACAACTTAAACTCTATGTTAATGATAGAATTCATAAGCAGAACAATTAAAAAAGGAACAGTTGATTAATCAATTTATTCAGGCATGCATAGTTAGAATCTGTTTTTCTGTACTAAGCATTGGACCAGATCCACCATTTTCTTGGGTGTGTAGCTGCAAAAATCTGAAAAGATCACCTTGCAAGATTTTTAAGTTGTCTTTCACTACTGCAGCTTTGAATGAGAGTTGGAGGAACCCATGGCCTTCTCTGGTTGGGAGGATGTTGGATCTAGTGTGATCAGGTCTGTTTTCACTAACTTGCTAAGTCCAAAGATGGGTACATAGTGGGGAAACGGTAGGCTAGGGAGACCAGAAGAAAGAAGCATTAGGTTTCTTGGAATATGGAAGAAGTCAGTTAATCATGCCAAGTGTTGAAAGCCTATCCTCAATTCTACTGGTTAGAAGTTAAGCATTACTCCTCTAGCCACCTCTTCACAAGTCGATAACTCAGTGTACTAAGAAGTGGATATCAATTCCAATAATTTGTCCTTGTCCACATTTGGAGGAATTATTTAAAAGATTTTAAGCCAACTCTTATTATATTTCAGATCTTGATTCTTTTCTATGATGTCTTAGAATATCTTGGATTCTTGGATCGAGATTCAGTTTGCTCTTATGCTACAAGGCACATGATTTTTTGCCACATTTTTTTTCCTTCTTTTTGCCTTTACCAATATTTATTGCTTGAGCCTTGCGTCATCACATTATTTATTTTTCATTTTTCACAATGTTTTTCTTCTTAAAATTTATAATCTAAATAGGATTCTATTAAGGTGATTCATGTTACCAAATGAATGCTGAAAGAATGAAGAGAAATGGAAGGTATCCAACACACTTGTGTGTCCAACTTTTTATTAAGCATAAAGTGGTTACATCGATTAGGAAGGTTTGACAACCGCCCATTAGTTAAACATTAACTAATAGCTAGTTATAACTTTAACACTAATGACTAAACCACAGACTACTCCAAGCTTGTCCCAAAAATTTTACAAATACAATGGGACCAAAGAGTTTAGTCATTACATTTACAGACTGTTATAAAAATATCAATATGAAATTTGCAATCCTCTGACATTTTGTTGATGTCTAATATAGGGGCTTCGGTGTAGACAAAAACCGAAAAGGATTGCCAACAACAAAACAAAGATCCAACTATGTGGACATAAGATGTATCAAGTTGTCCACCAATTCGTTGAAGGGTGATTCATTTATCAATGATGAATCATCACCATTTGATAACTTCAGCCCAAACTCCATATTTTTGAATCTGGAATCTTGGAGATGTTGATCAAACAAAGCATACCAAGCTCGTGGACCCTGTTTAAGTTCGTACAGGGACTTAACCATCCTGCAAACCCAATGATCAAAATCAACTTGAAAAACTTTAGACAACGCCATAAAGACCCAATCCAAATGTCTGTGCAAGAAACCAAACTGAGCTGCTATGGAGAGAAGCAACCGAAATGTGATCATCTTTGCAGTAGAAGTAAAAACCAACTCCTTGGTAGCAATGGGAGTAAAATCCAACTCCACAATAGGAGAAGAAACCATTTCCTCATCTATTCCCTCTTATTGTGAAAAGCCTTTTGCAACAAGATGAGTCATGTACTTGTCCACAGTACAATTGTTGTCCATCCATTTGCAACAAATGGGGTGTGTAATCGGTTGTTTAGGTACAATACAAAGGTCAAAAGTGAACAAAATGACCATGCTTTGTTGAAGTAACAACCTCATTCCCGTTCCTCTGAGCCAATACATGTGATTTAAGCATATCATTCTCCTGCACAATTCTCTGTGCGCATGACAGAGATTGAGGAATTGGATCCCCCTGTACAACTCCCTGTGCATGTGACTAAGATTGAGGAATTTCATCCTCTTACACGCCCTTTATAGTGGTAATTCCATCCACCACTAGTGCATGTAAGTTGACTAAATCAGGGTCAACAAGCCTATAAGGAATTTCATCCTTTTGCGCATCCTGTATGGTGGAGCCTCCCACCACACGTGCATTTACATTGACTATGGCTGGGTCAACAAGCCCATTCAAGCCACCTTGCCCAATGCCTAGGGCAACCACTCTATCATATTTGACATCAGACACAATACGTTGTCTCCCAGAGAAATGTACAACAATGTTGGGACTTTTTGCTAACTAACTAACAAATATGAGATTTTTATTCATGTTAGAACATCCCTAACATTCTGTACTTTGATTTTTCTATCATTATTCAATACCATGCTAATATCTCTTATCCCCTCTACTACATATGACTGACCACCAACTAATAAAATTGAATTAGAAAAGTTTGTACTTGAAATAAATTTGACATATTAGTCATTAAAACATGTGAAATGTCGAGATGTGCCAAAATCAATGAACCGGCAACTAGTAGTACTATTGTTTCAGTATAATGCCAAATGGGCATAATCTTCCTAAAAAAACCATCCTTCGTCAACTGCTCTCACATTTGCCGCTTGATTGTTTTGTTGGGAAAATGCATATTGCTGCTTCAAGCAATTCTTTTTGAGATGCCCAACCTTATGACAGTAAAAGCACTTTACCTGATATTTAGAAGATGAATCGGCAGCAATATGTTTCCACTTTTTTGCAACTGAGCAACTAATGCACCCTTTACTTGTCCAACACTGGACTCATTATGTGCATGTCTGCATTCTTTTTGCAACAAATAAGAACTACCCTGATCAAATATCAAGGTGTTACTTCCCACCATCAGGTGTAGAGCCTCCACGAAATATTCATAGGATGTCAAAGTATTCAAAACCAGCACCACTTATCATCATCATCCAGTTTTTTATTGATAGTTAATGGTTGATCTAGGAGATCTTTCATCCAAAGTAGGTGTACTGACAAAGACTCATCCTCCAACATCTTTGTGAAAAATAGCATATTTTTTAGGTACAGATCTCAAATTTTCTCCGAAGTTTGGTATTTATCCTTCGCACTGGTCCACAACGCGCTTGTCATAGTGGCATTTTGGACCTCAGGAATCATGTCATCAAACATAGATAACTTTAGTAACCACAAGGCCTCCTTATGACGTTTGTCATAATCCACAAAGTTCATAACAGATCTTGCTTCAGTGCCAAGAATGATTGTCACAATCACGATATTCCGTGATTGCTAAAATCTTATGACTCCAAACATTAAAATTATTGCCAATTAACTTATGCACTTTTGGCAGAACCAAATTTTGAATATTGGTCATTTTACACTTAGAAAACAATATAATAGGGAAAGTACAGCTTTCTGACCCGAAATTTAATGCAATAGGAAAAGTATTGTTTCTTGATATGGAATTTTAATGCAACAAAAAAATAAATTTTTTTGCCTTGTAAATCAATGCAACACAAATTATGTGTACAGGGCTAACCTTTGACTCGAAAATCAAAGCAATAGGGAAATATACAGTTTAAAATCTAAATTTGTTTTGAAATCTTAACTTCAAAATAACTTACTCGACACTACAAATCTATTGCGTCTGAAAATGTTGCTTTCGTCTGACGGTGCCCTAGATATACAACACTATATGATAATCATGATGTTTGGATTTTCATTTCTCTAATCATGTTTTTTTGTTGTTCACTTTTTTTGTGCCCTACTCCTTCACAACCTTGTTGTTGGTGCCTTGCCCTAACTGGATGTTGAACAACATTTTCTTGTTTGTTCTCTTCTAGTTCAAATGCTTTCCTATCCCTAGCTCACATTTTCTTCTCTACTCATGTTTTGCAATTCTCTGTGTTTTTCTTCTTTTCGTTTTTCTTCTTTTCTTCTACTCGCAATTTTGTGACTGAATTTTTTACTATGTTTTTTTACTGTGATTTTCCACGACCTACATTGCCCTACCTTGCAATTTGTCTTCTTTTGCATGACTGCGTCTACCTTTCACGACTTTTAATATCATTCTGACATGTGTCATCCTCCTGAAAGACATTCATGCCCTAATGCTTTTGTTCTCAGAGTGTCTTCTTCATGTCTTCTTTGATGATTCTTTTCGTGCCCTAATACATCTGCCTTTGTTTGTCCTTGTGTCTGCTTTTCACGACTTTTGTTGTCATTATGGTCTCTGTCTTCCTCCTGAAAGATGCTCGTTTCCTACCACTCTTGTTTTTGGCATGTCTTCTTTGACGCAACCCTCTTCGTGTCTTCTTCGATGCTTCTTTTCGAGCCCTAACATCTTTGCCTTTGTTCATACCCTACTCCAAGAACTTCTTTGAAAACTAGCAACTTGTTGTTTGAACCCTTCTTCTCAAGGCTTCCTCAAACAATAGCTCTGATACCAATGTTAGCAAATGAATGCTGAAAGAATGAAGAGAAGTGGAAGGCATACAGCACACTTACACACTTGTGTGTCCATCTTTATATTAAGCAGAAAGTGGTTACATCAATTGGGAAGGTTTGATAACCACCCATCAGTTAAACATTAACTAATAGCTAATTATAACTTTAACAATTCAAATTGATGCTTATATCTAACTAATTATGTTCCATGCATGAGAGATTTCACTCGCATCCCTGTTATCTTTCACAAGGTGATCATGTCCCACACTCATCTCACAATATTTTCAAAGGACTCTTGATATGTTCCTTAGAGGAGCCTTCTAGTATAATTGGAAAAAACGTTGTGCCCAAAACCTAACATTTCAAAATCTGAGCTCACTTTTGGAAATAGAAATCTGTTATTTTAACAGAATTCTGAAATTTTCTAGATAACGATTTACGGTACTTTGACAGCACAGAAACCAACAAGAAATCTGAAAACGAAAACTAGAGATAACTTTAATATATTACATTTTCAGACAGCACAAACAGCTAAATAAAATTCTGAGAAGATGTGGGTGTCAACTCAGACCTAATCCAAAAGTAGCACAGTTGCTGCACATGGCCACAAACTGTCCACAAGGATCATACTTCCTCACCCTACCCCCTAAATAAGAAGTCTCTTTCTTGGCGCTTGATGACTGCATAACTGATGAGTAAAACTCTCACTTGAAAATTAAAAGCTTTTTATAACCCCATTTGCTGTACTTGGCTCGTTTTGCCTAATGGGTCAGTTCCCATCATGTAAATACTTCAGATGCCTTTTTCACTTGTAAGGTCAGATTACTGAAACTAGAGTATTCTTAATTGGCTTGCGGCCAAATAAACTAGAAACAAAAAGTAATAATAAAAACAAAAACAAGTTTCAATTAAAAAAACAAAGACCTTAAAAAATACAAAAAATCCAAATCATAAATATAGATTGAGGTTGTTTTAAGCTCACATAAATTTTAAAAAATCATTTGAAAAGAATAAACCTTGGACCTTAGTCTATTAGCTTGTAGCCAATATAAAAGAAAAATTCTTTTATTGTAAAAAAAACCTATGCCTTATTTTAAAGGATATCAAAAAATATCACACTCATTTCTCTCCTGCCCCCTCTTTTGCCTCTTACCCCCATAACCTACCATTCTCTATTTTTGTTTCCATCTGTTATTCTACACCCCTCACATTTGTCAACCACTCTGCTTGCCCCTATAGCTGCAACCATTCCCTCCCCACTTTGTAATCTATTTACTTCTTCTACACTCGTCCACAATTTTTTCCTTACTCCTCAACATCCTCTTTTTCTATCTCATACATGTGCCCTTGTGTCTTTTGCAGACATTTCCTTCACCTCTAATTGTTTTTTCCAATGTTACTAAGGAATGGGGACAGGAACTAATATGCCATTTTTCAACAAAGGGAATACGGGCACTTGTAGACAATTGTGTGTGTGCATGCACATGTGTGCACGCATGCATGCATGTGTGTGGGTGTGTGGATGTGGTTGGGTGGGTGTGCGCATGCATGAGTGCTCGTGTGCATGCATGCAAGAAATTTAGAGGAACAAAATATCATGCAATGGCCATGGCACTTTAAAATATGTAAGATGCATTCAAAATCAACTTTTTAAAGTAAATAAATTAAATGTCAACAAAAGCAAAGATTAATTATATTGATATTTGATAATCATCATCAAGACATACACTGGAATCACATCTCATCATATTTTGGGTCAAGGGTACATGGTAACACTGAAATGCTGACAAATAAGCATGCAAAAAACAACAATCACAATTGTGAATCTGATCATATTTCATCTAACAGCAAACGGTCAACTCTTGCATCAGTTATGTCATCATTCTCTAGGTCCTTTGTTAAGATTCTCTCTAGATACTCATCACTCTTAGGCTCTGGCTCCACTGCAGACAATTGAACTGGGGGTAAATTATTGAGGGCATTCACCTCAATCCCTTGAAATATAAAAGGAGACGATATTTCCCACTAGAAAGAAAAATTTAAAGAGGCAAGGCCTCATAAAGGACAAAAGGTGGGAATATTCCATTCTCCTGAAAAGAATGAATAATAAAGGTATGAGTTCATTGTAAAGCTTTTAACTTTACTATTTTCGAGCCCACAAGCAAGATATTTTGACGGAGATATTTAAAGATGGTGTTTATTTTTGGATAGGGGAGAATTTGAAGCATTAATTGAGGATGAGATTGAAAAAGAGGATAATCTGGCCTGGGCCACTCTAAAGATTCACATGTTCAAATGGGGTTTCATCTTTATTCATGTGGTCCAGATTTGTGCATGTAGCATGTAAGCAAATATTATTGCTGAAAGGATGAAGAGAAACTAGAAGGAACACATTGAAGCGCATGTGCATCCTTCATTTATTATGGAAAAGGAAGTTACATACAGTTGGGATGGTTGGTAGTTACCATTAGTTAAAGCTAACTAATATGGTATTAATTTAAGTCTAACTAGTATTTAAATCAATATATTTAATACCCCCTCTTAATGACTAAACCGGAAACAACACCAAGTTTGTCCCCAAATTTTATGAACAAAATAGGACCAAGAGATTTAGTCATTCAATCTGCAGGTTGCTATGTAAAAGCACAAAAGTGAAGAGATATATCGTTGGAATCAACCAACTGTTAAATGTAGTGATCATCGATCTCAAAATGTTTGGTGCAAGCATGAAATATAAGATTCTTCACCAGCTTCAATACAACTTAATTATCACAAAAAAGTGAAGTGTAGATGGAGGAAGGTGCATATCAACCAGAATCAGACGTAGCCAAACTGCCTCACAATTGGCACTGATTGTTGCCTTGTAATCTGCATTGGTGGAAGATATAGCCACAATATGTGGAAGCTTTCTTTGCCATGAAACAACACCTGAACCAAAGGAAAAGATATACCTGGTGGTAGACCTTTGAGCATCCACCGATCCTCCTCAATCAAAGTCTATATAACCTGTCAAATTGAAATCTTTTGCCCTCTGATATAGGATGCCAAAGTCGAGTTCTTTTGACATATCTCTAAACACGTTTTGTTGTTGTCCAATGAATGAGCTTCGGTTGAGACAAACACCAAGAAAGATAGCTAATAGCAAAACATAGATCCGGTCATGTGGACGTAAGATATATCAGGCTGCCCACCAACTATCTGTAGAATGATTCATTGACCAATGATGAATCATCATGGGTTGTTCAGCGCGACCTCCATAGGTGAAGAAGTAGGATTACAATTTGTCATTCCAAATTTCTTCAAAATATTTGTGGCATACTTGACCTTAGCTATGAAAATGAGACGATCATGTTGCCAAATTGCTACACCTAAGTAATAGTTTAGGAAGGCCTAGATCAGTCATGTCAAAAGCAGCACACAAATCTGATTTCACTCGCTGAATTGCAGTGGCCCCACTACTATGATGGCAAGATTGTCAACATACACGATAAGTATCACAATGTCATCACCATCACCTTTGATATAAATATTTGGATTAGAAAGACTCTTTCTAAATATATAATCTTGTAGATATTGATCAATTTTGATATACCAGGCTCATGGACCCTGCTTAAGCCCGAATAGAGACAATCAATCTACAAACCACATGATCACTACAAGGTACTCAAAAACCTTCAAGCTGCACCATGTAGACCTCCTCATTCAAATCTCTATTCAGGGAAGCACTATTGACATCCATCAGAAACACTTTCCATCCAAACTGAGCTGCTATGGGAAGAAGCAAATGAAATGTGACCATCTTCGCAGTGGAAGCAAAAGTCTCCTCATAGTCTATTCCCTTCTATTGGGAAAAACCTTTAGCAATAAAACAAGCCTTGCACTTATCCAAAGTGACATCAGCATCGCACTTTACTTTGTAAAGCCATTTGCCGCCAATGGGTTGTTTACCTAGAGGTAACTCCACCAATTGTCAGGCTGTGTTATTCATCAAGACATCATAATCTGATTACATGGTAGTCTCTCGTTCATGGTTGCCTTTCACTTCAAAATACCGTTGTGGTTCAGATATTATGAAAAGATCAAAGGCAATTGCAAGATGAATATGCTCCTCAGTTGAATCCACAACTTTATTCCCTGTTCTCCGAGGTCGTGCCATTGATTGAGGTATTTCATCCTTGTGCACAACCAGTAGATTAGTTTGTAATAGAGTGTATTAAATGATCTCAATTCCTCATCTTCCAAAGGAATGACAGCACTAGATTCAAGTACCTCAGAAAATGCTTCTTGGTTACAAACAAAGAAGGAATTTGTCTCCTTCACATCAACATCTCAACTAACAATGATTTTGATAGTGGAAACATTAAAAAGTCTATATGCCTTAGATTGGTCATTATAGCCAGCAAAAAAAATATCTAGAACTCTTGGAATCTAGTTTACCCCTCTTTTTATCAAGAACTAAAGTATATGCAGCAGAACCAAAAACACGAAAATGTTACCTTAGGTTTGATCTTGATAGTGGAAACATTAATTATACGCCTTAGATTGATCATTATAGCCAGCAAAAAAAATATCTAGCACTCTTGGAATTTAGTTTACCCCTCTTTTTATCAAGAACTAAAGTATATGCAGCAGAACCAAAAACACGAAAATGTTACCTTAGGTTTGATTCCAGACCATACTTCCTCAAGTGTGACCTCTTGGAATCTAGTTTACCCCTCTTTTTATCAAGAACGAAAGTATATGCAGCAGAACCAAAAACACGAAAATGTGTTACCTTAGGTTTGATTCCAAACCATACTTTCTCAGGTGTGGCCTCCTGCAAAGCTTTGCAGGGACTCCTATTCAATATATATACAATCGTGTTCATTGCTTCTCCCCATTACTTGTACATCACACCCCTACTATGCATCGTGGATCGAGCCATCTCCATGATAGTGTGATTACGCCTCTCAACAACCTAATTATGTTGTGGGGTGTACAAAGCTGTCAACTATGGATGAATTCCTTCCTTGTTGTAGTAGTTTTGGAACTGATTGGAATTAAATTCACCCCCATTTTCAGTTCTTAAAGTCTTGATCTGCCAGCTTGTTTGGTTTTCCACCAATGCTTTAAACTTTGCAAATGCAACAAAACAGTCAAACTTCTTTTTCAATAAGTAGCCACACATCTTCTTGGAAAAGTCATCCACCAACAATAGAAAATACCTCGCTCCAAGGACAAATTCTAGGATAGCTTGCAAATATCATCATGAACAAGTTCTAAGAGCCCTTTTGCACACCATGCACCTTCAATGGGAAAAGGTTTCCACTTATGCTTGCCAGCCAAACACCTTGCACATATATCATGTCTTTTTTGGATAGTAGACAAAGCAAGAACCATAATTGTTCTTTTGAGTTTGGCTAAGTATTGAAGGTTGAGGTGTCCAAATCTCTCATGCCACATAATGCTAGTATTATCCTCCATAACTAATTTACTCAAGTTGACTGTGGCAAGATCAACAAGCCGATACAGGCCATTTTGCCCAATGCCTAGAACTATTACTCTGTCAAGTTTTACATCAGACACAATACATTTCTTCCTTAAAAAATTTTGAAATGTTAGGATTTTCAGTCAACTAACTAATAAATTGGAGATTTTTATTCATTTTAGGGACATACCTAACAATTTTTACTATAAACTTTTAGCATTATTCAATATAATGCATATATCGTCTATCTCTTCCACAACATGGGATCTTCCATCACCTAATGAAACTAAATCAGAAAAACTTGTTTTTGCATTAAAGTTCATATACCATTCCTTGCAACGTGTGAAACGTCTAGATGCGCCAGAATCAAAGAAACAACTGGTAGTACTTCCATCTGAGCATGATGCCATGAAAGCATATTCTTCTTCAAACTCTCTTTTAGCTTCAACTGCTACCACATTTGCTTACCTCTTCGACTTTTTGTTATGTGAAAGATCATACTATCGCTTCCGGCAAACTTTCTTAACATGCCCAACCTTATGATAGTAATAACACTTCACCTTATTTATAGCCAACTTCCCCTTTGTGAGCAGCAAGTGCACTTTTTGTTTGCCCAAAACTAGACTCACTTAATTGTGTCTAACTCGTTCTTTTTGCAACAAATAAGAACTACCCTGATCAAATATCAAGGTGTTACTTTTCATCAAGTGTAGAGCTTCCATGAAAGATTCATAAGAGGATGTCAAATTGTTCTGAACCAATGCCACCATATCATCATTATCCACTTTTTTTGTTGATGGTTGATAGTTCGTCTCGGAGATCTTTCATTTGAAGCAGGTGTTCTGAAAGAGACCCACCTTCATTAATCTTTGTAGAGAAAAACATATTTTTTAGATACAAGACTCGACTCTTCTCCAAAGTGTGGTGTTTGTTCTTCAGATTGGTCCACAACGCACATGCCTGAGTGGCATTCTAGACCTTAGGTGTCATGTCATCCAACACAGATAGTTTCAATAACAAGGCCTCCGTATGACATTTCTCATTATCAACAAATTTTGCAATTGGTCTTGCTTCAGTGTCGAGAATGATTTTGTCACAATCACAATATTCTGCGATTGTCAATTATGACTCCAAACATTATAGTTTTGGCCAGTTAACTTTTGCACTTCTGGCATAACCATATTTTGTATGTTGGTCATTTTATACACAATGTTTGACTGTGAACAAAAAAAGTACCGTGCAGGGCTGATCTGAAAATCAATGCAACAAAAATAGTACAGTTTTTGACCCATAATTTAATGCAATAAGTAAATACACAATTTATAATCTGGATTTGCGTATAAACTAAACTTTTTGCTTATAAATTGAACTTATTGCTTGTAAACTAAACTGCAAAAAAATATTTACATAGAACTACAAATCATTGCGTGCCCTAGTAAAAAATACTACACATAACTCTACACAGACAAGTGATTTTCTTGTGCCCTAATGTCATCACCGTTGTTATGCTCGCGTTTCTAGAAAATTTGGGTCGTTTTCTGCTATGTTTTTGGGTTGTTGCATTGTTTTGATTTGCGTTGATGAAAATGACCCTAGTTTGTATCATCCTCCTAAAAGATGTTTGTGCCCTAACGCTTGGTTCTATCTTCACAACGAAAAATAGAGTTATGGGTAAACTATTACCTCCTCTATAACAACTTTGTTGTGATTCGCGATTTTTGGGTTGTTCACGATTCTCTTTTGCTTCATGATGTTTCTTCTTCCTTCTGCCTACTTCGTCATGCATCTTGAAATCACATTCTTCACACTCTAGCCATGTTTTGGTATGTTGCCATGACGTCTATGCTTTTTTATTGCACGAAAAACTCTTGTTTTTCTTCTACGAGTTGATCTTGCACTAGATTGCACAAGATCTTTAGCATTTTAGTTGATCTACAAATCATAACCCTTCTTCTGCAAATCACGATGGTTTCTCATCGACCTAGATTTCTCTTCGTCGTGCCCTAGCTTGCATGATTTCCTTCTACCGTGGCAAATTTTGACCTCTTCAACTCATAATATAGTGCATACCCTTCTTTTTCCCAAGTTTTTCTCAAACGTTGTTCTTAATTTGTACCCGGCTAGGCATTCCTCAAACAATTGGCTCCGATACCAATGTAAGCAAATATATGATTGCTGAAAGAATGAAGAGAAAGTGAAAGGCACACATTGAAGTGCATGTGCATTCTTCATCTATTATGTAAAAGGAAGTTGCATATAGTTGGGGTAGTTGGTAGTTACCATTAGATAACGCTAACTAATATATTAAATCAAAATATTTAAACACCAGCTTCCACCAATTTTTATTTATATATATATGTAAGTCCTTCTGTATGGTGTGTCTTTTCCCCTTGGAATTTTCAAGCTCTTTGTATGGCGATGAGGATCATTTGCCCTTGGAAGTCTTAGTCTAATTTTTTGCTTGTCTGTTTTAGTGTTAGTTTATTTCATAATTATGAGAAACTATGAGTATTTGAAACAATTAATAAATATTTTGTGGCTATTTTTCAGCCCTTGGTCTAGATTTAATGTGTGAATGATTTGATTTGTTTGTCGTATCGAATTCCTTACCCTTTGCTTATGTTTGTATGGGTGATTGATATTAGTTTAGCTAGAGTAATGGTTATGTGTTTCATTCCCTTGGAGGGGTAGAAGATAGTATCATCTTGGCACATCGCCCCTCTTTTATTTTCAACATTTGTTCTTTCACCCCCTTTTCCACCTAAAAACTTTTACGTGGTGCTAAGATAGTTGAGCCAATTCCAGCCTTCCTACGTTAAAACGACTAAGACTTCCCATTGTGACACTTTGATTGCAAGCACATAATTTCCACAATTATTGAGTTCAATTTGAGCATCAACGATCACCTCTTATTTTTACATTAGAAGTTGGAAATGAATTAAACTAGAGAAAAACTGAATTAGAGATTCATTGATGATCAGTAGAAGGTGAAATACACGTCTATAGACATAATGATGACTGAAGGAAAAATAATCACAACTTGAAAATATTAAGATTACTGCAGAGAATTTGGAGAACACATCCAAGGCAACTGTCATGATGCTGCAAAACTCAAAGTGAGAATAATTTATGAATGTCCCACAGCCCTAACAATCTCTCAAGAAAAACAAATGAAACCAACTCTATTCTTAATTGCAATCATCGTCATAGTCATTCAAGATCTTAGATTGCAAGCAAATCCATTTATGCAGCACAATTCCCACTAAAGATGAATCGATGACACCATTGAACAGAAGCAAAATAGAAAATATAAATTGCTACATACCTCCTCTTTTTTGGCATTTTGTTGCTCCTCTAATCCTTTAAGTGTTCCATCCAAACGTCTCCTACATAACAAGAAAAAGTATGAATAACAAACATTCCAAATATATGCACCATTATGCAGCAGTAAACTTCGGTGAGTATAAGTTGAGAAACAAAAAAACTAGTAGTAATGTTATCTCCAACAAACGCATAGATCCTCCCTATGAAGGAAGCATTGAATCGATTGTTTAGTGAATCAAAAAATACAATCTTGTCAAATAGTTCCCCATTGACATATAACGTTAGAAGAAGAAAAAAAAAACATAATAGTCTTTCCAAATTGTTGGAAAGAAAAAAACAAAGAGTTCAAACCACTTAAAGATTTTGAATAGTCTTTCCAAATAGGTCACCTACATTTTTTTTTATTTTTTTTATAGTAGAAGTACTATTTAGCTAATAGAAGATAATCAAGAACACTAGCATATAGAAGTTAAACTTCTAGAGTTCAATCAAATGCAAATCTAACGCCCAAAAAGAGGGATTAAGTTAAACTCCAGGCTATAAACTCTCTCTTGAGATTATTACATAAATTTGACAAATAGAAAGAGCTAAATTAATCAAAATCATTCTAAAGTGTTTTTGTAATTCTCATATCATACGTGGGGAAAACTATATCGGATATTTTTGCCTAAAGGCTATTTTTTAATCATTTTGTCAAATGATAAAACTTTCCTGACATATCAGCCAAGTTTTATTTGAAATATGTCTATTGACTATATTCACCAAAATGTACAAGGATTAAAAGTAAATTAATCTAGTCAATAAAGCAGAAACGGAGTGGAAGTTTCCTCTCCCTTTGCCTACCATGCCAGAATCAAATAGCCAGCAACTAAAAGCTAATCAAAGGCTCCTCGAAAACAGGTGCCTTCCCAGTCCCACACCTGTTACATAACCAAGAATCAAGCTCTAAAGCCAAAATTCAAGAAAATCTTCAATCCCTAGAAGCTCGTGCACTTGTATGTGATTTAATAGAATTTTTCTAGGGTTAGAAAAATTACATAAATAGCTAACATCAAAATGGCAAATCAAGTAGTATGTTTCCTCTGTTCCCCTCCAATAAGGATTCTTCCTTGCAATATTCCAAAATTCTAAACATGGATAATCTCTTTTTACTGGCAGGCTGTGGTTTTACAAGAATGCAGGGTTGTTCTACCTAAAATCAAATTATACATCATACTTTTTGGTGTAGGTCGCAGCCTGGGTTCCCAATGAAAGGACACCAAACCACACAGCCATCAAAGTGCTCAGTAGATTCTCAAACTCAATTTCATTATTATTGTTGAAATTACAAGATATTGTTAGCTTCGCAGCTTTACATAGGGGCCCTCGGCTCCCTTCTAAGAGCTCTCAGCTCTCTCTCACTCACTCTCTCAACTCTAAATTTTGAGAACATTTAGGCCCTTAGGCCTCGATACTTCTCTCCTCCAGCCTTTCCTCTCAACCAGCAACCACCTTCAACAACTAACAACAACCTCAAATGGAACCCGACCCCCCCTTTTTATAGTTGTCACAACATAGTCACCAGCACGTCCAATCAAGAGACTAACAGTTGTCGCCAAGTAGGCTTAGTGCCCAGATTTGAAATCCTATGCCAGGGTAGCCTTGGCTTAGTCAAACCTCAAGCTTTGCGGTTCTAACAAAAATTGAATCAGATATTGCCTTGTAGATCTTGTCATCTCTTTGTCGTCATATTAGTTCTAGCTCTGCCAAGTGTCTTCCTTTACAACTAGTTGATTTTTTGGTTGTTTTTATTTGTCTCGAGCACTGCCTATGTTGCTTTGGGCCTCGCTCTTGCACTCCCCTGTTGTAGGTGTTCTTTTTGCATGTTGTTTCACTGTCCAACTCCTCAGAACTTTGCACTATCTTACTTTTGTCCTACGCACCATTTTTGCAAGCTCCCCAACATTTCCTTGCGAGTTGATCCACAAGTTCTTTTGCATTGTCCTCCGGCGCCCATTTCTCTTGTTTACCTGCACGCTGCAAAACTTGGTGATGCAAGATTGTCGATTCGCCTGGGATGCTCCTGCATTAGACTCCCCAGGTAATTTGAAATGTAATCCCCTGCTTACAAGTGAGATTGAGTGATTGAAGCACCCTTCAAGTTGACTGCCCTAACCACGGTGTTCCCTTCCACCAGTTGTTTGCCTAAGCAAGCTTACTATGCCCTCTTCTTCTTTGAATCCTTCTTTCTCTTCTTCACTCTTCCCTTATTTTCCCGTGGGTCTGTGCCCACATTTTTCCTTTTGCTTCTACCAAATAGCTCCAACCTCTCCTAGTGCACACCTTACAAGGCTCTCCTACACACTCCTCTCGTTCTCTTTTCTTCTCTTTACTCCTACGGATTTGAGTCCATCTAAATCTGTCTATCTCTGCCAAGTGTCTTTATCCTTCTTTTCTCGAGCGCGCTTGATGGCTCGTCTGCACACTCCCTGTGCTTCCCCCTTCTTCCTAGCTCTTGTGGGTCTGCAGCCACTTGCTTTACTCAACATTGTTGCTTTGTTCAACCCTTCTTGTGTGCCTACATCCATTCTTTCATTGTGCGCACTTTCTTCCTTCTCTTGCTCTTCCTTCCCCTTCATACCCTTTGCACGGCATATCTACGTGGTACTCCTGTCTTCCACCTTTCTCCTCCTACTTCCACACACTCTATTCCACATTTAGACCAATATCCCACCAATCTCCTCTTATCAACTTCAAGCTGATTCCTTTCCACTCCTTCCTTCAGCTTCTCAATGCCATGCACAAATAAAATTGCGCTCTGTCAACTCCCATTTGATTCTGATCCGCTCTTTTCCTTCCTCCAATAGTTTCCTGGTGTTTTGCGCATTAAACAATGCACTTCTTCAGTTGACTACAAGCTAACTTTTTCTCGCCTGCTTCAACACTCACGTAGGCTGCTCTGCTTCTTGCGCTCTCTCATGTGCATCTCCATACTTAGCCTTCTAAGGCCAATCTCATCTTCTTCCTGCTCTCTGTCCCTTGCACGCGTTTGCAAGTGGACCGTCGTTCACTCCTCTCATTGTTGCCTTAACGTAAAAATCTTCAGCTCTATGGAAAACTTGACTTCCCATCTTCCTTCCTTCTAATCTTCCTCTTCGATCATCCCTCTGTGTGTTGCTCTCACCACACATCTCATGCCTAAGTTGGTCTTCTTCCTACGCTATTATTTTCTCATTTCCCTTGCATGCTTCTTCTACTTCTTGGTGAGGTTCCCCCATTGTACTCTTTACACCTCGAGCTCAACCGCAGCTAATACCTTCACCCTTGAGGCTTTTGTCTATTCCCCGCGCAATCCTACCCTTGCGCCTTTTCTTTATTCACCTCCATGCCTTTCACTAGGCACGCTTCGTTGTGTATACCATGCACAACCCTACCCTTGCACCTTTTCTTTCTTCACCTCCATGCCTTTCACCCACTACTATTTGTGTGCAGCTCTCTCTCTTCTCTATGTGTGCTTCTTCCAACTCCCTCTCTCCTCTTTGCGCACTTATAGACTCGCATTTATGTCGGTTGCCTCATGTTCGATGCTCTACTAGCCTCCAGTTGCTTTTCTTGCAAATCTTCTCTTTCATGATCTACCTCTCTTAGCACATTCTCAACCTTGCACCCCATGCTAACTACCTCAACGTTCGGCGATCTACTAGCCTCTAATTGCTCTTTAGAGTAACTCTTCATTCTCATCACTCTCTTGTAACATCTCTGTCTGCTCCATCTACTCTATACGTCCTTCTATGCTAAGAGCATTTTTGTTGGTCATTCGCAACAAGTAGTCCTGCATGCACGCTTATCTTCTGCAATTTTCTCTTCCAAGGGTTTTGGCTCACGACCTGCGAGTCTCTCCTCTGTCCACCCGTTGTTGTGTGCCTCATCCCGTGCACTTGGACACTTGTCCAAATTAGTCGCTCTCTCCTCATCAAGTCTTCTCTTCCTTTGGTCCTGCCCTTCCATTGACAATGACCCTCTCCCTGTCTTGCACACTACACTCTCCTCTTCGGCTTTATTTCGATATTGGCCAACTCCTTCAACAAATCATCTTTGCTTTCTTGCCAACTCCTCCTCTTGTGCCTTGCATCTTTGTGCACTGCTCGTCTCTGGGACAACTTAGGTTCAGCTACAAGCTGACTTCTTCACCTCTTCCTCCTTAGCTTCAGCTCCTTGTCCTAGGGTGTATGCCATTTCACCCTGCCTCCTACTGCACTCAGTAGCTCTCCTTTGCACTCTCGACAACTCTTCCTCAGCGCATCCTCCATGCTCCACACAAGAACACTTGTGCCCTTTTCTTCCTCCTTGCACCCCCATCTCCCATGTAGATTGCCTCGCTATGCTCAGCACATTCTTTCATGTTGTTGGCTTAGTGGGGTGACATCCACCTTGCCTTCACCCGTTGTGCTCTGCACAAGCAACTCTCCTTGACGTGCTTCTTCGATGTCGAGGCCCTTGTTACTTGGTGCTCTTCCCAAGGCTGTCCCTCCTACCTTTTCTTAGGGCTATGTCATTACTTCCAAGGGCCAACAGCTCTCGAGGGGGAGCACGGGGGAGATGCCCAAGGGCGACATACCCAAGCATATCAGCAGCCCAAGCACACTCCTTAGGCGTTTCAACACGCTCCCAGGCAACAAATAATTTTTTTTTATTTATTTTCAATTTCACCCAATGAAAAGTCAAACATGGACTTAAAATTTCAATTAAAAACAAAATAATGTGGATTCCCAACCCTAAAAGCAGCATTCACACTCATTTTATCAAAAGCTGCGTGAAATTTTTTTCAGGGGCTCCGCCCCTGAACCCCCAGCCATGCAACCCCCTCATGTCGAATGGCTTGTTGTACCACAAATAATATTGCCAGGGGGATTCCAAGACGTCACATCATTACAGTTCTTGGAGTTTGGGATATTCACTTCACCTCCTAACACATTGCACATTTGTTCACTCTTGGACTTCAAAATACAGCTATGGACATCATATTGAAGTTTTTATTTAACTTATTTTGTTTCCTCTATGCATATTATGAGGTTAATTTTGCTTATATGGCTATATTTTTATATTTTTAATTTTTTATATATATTTTTGTACGGCCGTATCCAAATCCCAAAAAAAAAATCCCCGTATCCGATTCTTGTACCTATATCCGTATCAGTAACGTAGCAAAAAACAATGACTTGAAATTGTAAATAGGTAATTAGTGAAAAATACTCGCAAACAGTACCGCCCCTACTGATTCCCTGCGCTTCCAGCAGCTTAATGAAGTGGGTATTATAATAATATTAATAATTTATGACTAAAATAATAAATAATACCCATAAATTCTGCCCTAGACTGCAAATGGTTCACGACACTGATTATTTTCATATTTTGTTTTATATATCAATATGCATACTATGTGGTTAATGACAATGTCACTAATTTCCTATTTATTAGGCTAGAATTTTTATTTTTTTTAATTTTTATATATTTTTTGTACGGCCATACCCAAGGCAACAAAAAAATTGCTGAACTGGTGAACCTGGTTCTTCGAACCCGAACCCGAACCGAAAAAGAACCAGTAACTTAGGAAAAAGTTAACACTCAGCAGCAGCAGAAGACAAAAAATGAGTGCTGAAGCATTTCAAAGCATGTGGAGGTTGAGGCCAATCCAAGGCCTGAAGTACCATAGGTGAGGAAAGAAATGTGTAAGAAATGTAGACGCTTCAGAATTTTTCAAAAGAAATTGCTCTCTATCCTTCGAATCCCAAAGCTAAATCTGCTGAACAGAGGAAAGCTTTCTGGAATGGGGAATGCAGTTGTAAGAGAAGGAAAGAGAAGCACAGGACTGAGGAGAAGTTTAACCATAAACACCAAGCTCTTCACACTGAGGTCAAGGATTTAGAGTTTCAAAGCTGCCTTTATGGTTATGGATCGATTGTGGTACCTTGATACTACTCACCTTCTCCTCTGAATGTCAATGTTACCACCAAGCTGGAGGGATCTGTTATAAGCAGGAAAAGAAAAGGAGGGATTGTGGGGAGGATGCAATTTTATCTGGATCAGATGAGGTCCATTATGTAGGCAAGAAGAAGAAGAGAATCAATGTAGACATGGAGGCTAGCCATAAAGGGAAGAAGCCTGTCATCCAGACTTGACATGATAGACTCCTGGAAATAGAAAAGTTTCGAAAGAGAGGCTAGAAATACTAGCTTGTTGATCTCCATAAATCTTAGGGAGAAAGCCATGAACCCTAATACGTTTTGGAGGAGAAAATTCATCTTGTGGACAATGCCAAGAATAGAGTGAAAGAAGCTCAACGTGCTTTGAAGACTGCCATAGTTGGCTTGGAAGACCTCTAAGGGCTCCTTCACGAGAAAAATTATATACAGTATTACAGGCATTCTATGGACAAGAATAATCCAGCCCCTGGTAAGGAGATGGACCCGGTTACCATGGATGATCTTTAGGTGGTCCTCTTCTTCAAATCTTGTGGTTCAAGTTGTGTGTTAACCTGTAATAGAGTGGCCAGAAAGTGAGGCCCATCCCTCTATGTTTGTGTGTATCGTTTCTTTTCCTCGTGTGGCTTATGGCGACCTAGTGCCTTGTTTTCTCTGTATCTTTGTTTGGGTTTATCATTTGTTTTAATTCCATTGAAGTTTACCTTAAATTTTAAAAAATCCCAATAGTCTCTACATGGAAAAAGGATTTGTTCTATCCAATTGAGCATCAGCTCAGGTGGTTCTAATCAAAGATGTGACATGCTGGTGGATGATTCTGTGAAGGAGAAGCTCGGTTTTTCCATTATTTTCCTTCCAAAGACACATTTTCAAGGGGCACATGGTACAACACAAAAAGAACTTCTAAATTTACTCAATGCTTTGTCATTATGGTGACCGCCCCTCTGATGACTGCGGCTAGGGTTAGTAAAAACCTGGTACGTTAAATGTAATTGATTTGAATATATTGACTTCTCCATAATTGAACTAAAAAAAACCTCTGTTTTCCCACCTGCTTTTCAATAAGCATTTACAGCATAAAATACATTGAACTTGGTAACACGCATTCAAAAACAAAAAACTTACAGCTCTGTCGTTATGTACTCAATCCTCTTGCTAACATTGGCCTTCGCTTCAGCCAGATCCTGCTTCACTAACACAGGTCCAATCAACTTATATACATTGGCATCCTCACTTAATAATTCCAGCTCCTGCCGTCATATAATACACAAATGAATTTAAGTATAATAGCCCAACACTGTTCAGGAGGTTTCGGTGGTGTAATGGTAATAGCCTAATAGGGTATACTCACAAGGGCATGACTTGGATTCAAATTCAATAGGTCAGGGAGCACTTACAAGAGCTTGACTGCAAATTCAATAATGCAGCCCGTAACCCTAGGGGACATACGGCAAAGTTGTGGTGTAATGATTATAGGGTACATTCGTAAATCCCACACAGCATAACATCGTCCAATATTTACCAAACGAAACATATTCTTATTCTCCTTGATGATGAGTCTAGTATAGGACTTGAAACGTCAAAATCTAAAATATATATGTAGTCTTATCCAGAAATTATTATAATAACTTCTAACTGCGAAAAGAATCTCAAATCTCTAAAACATAACCAAACTAAAAATTTACCAAACAGATCATAACCTCGTCAAAAAACTACCAAACGGGTCATAATCTCGCCCAAATTTTACCAAACTAAAAATCATCTACCAACACTGGTGAAAATAAATAAATGAAATAATGTCCTACCTTCTGGACCATCTCATTTTCACCATGCTGGATTGTATACTGTTTTCTCACTTGGTGATTCTTCCCAGCGTCTGCAACAAACAGAAAACAAATCATATGCATTGCAACAATTCGGGTGATTATTTTCAAACTATTAACGTGGGACCTTATAAGAAATGTAAGATAACATACCCTTTTGAATTTTGCTGAGAGTATTAGCTTGGTTTTCCAACTGTTGCTGGAGATCCCTAATGGCTGGTGTACTCATTATTGCAAAAATGGACGGAGCAAAGCAAGGACAATAAAACCGTTGCCGAAAAACACACTCGAGGTCAAATATCCTTTTGGGTTTTTAAGACTCGGGCTTACATTTATTTTTATTTTTATTTTTATTTTTTTAAGGAAGGAGGACTATATTCAAGTTGATTTCATAGAGATAAATCATTGAGGGTTTTTTTTTTTTAATTATGATAAAAATGTAATAATAGTAAATTTGTTATTATTTTATAAAATTGTAGGTTTTATTATTATTAACTAAAAAGTAAAACAAAAGAAAATAGTAACTTCCTATTATTATATGTTAATATATAGAATAGAATAAAAATAAAACAAGAAATTTAACAAAGGAACAATAAAGAAAGGTTGAAAATTAAAATTTAAACAAAACCAACCTACTTACATCAAAGGAGAGTGAAAACACACTAATTTTTAAAAATTATCGGCTTCCAAGCATGACTAATCTCTAGCCCTTCATCTCTATTCAAATTATTAGGGTGTTTCAATATTGCTATGACTTCTCTTATCTTCCGCTTATGGTAATGATCTTCAACTATTAAGATTCTTGCATCCTCAATATTGATCGCATGTTTCGACTGGAACGAGTGTTCAGCAAAGGCAGATTTTTCTTTTCTTTCAAGACGAATGTCAGTTGAATGTTCTTTAATTTTAGTTTTAACTGACCTACCTGTCTCCCCTATGTACGAAATACCACACGAATAATCAACCTTGTAGACACCACTTGTAAAGTTTGAGTCCAACTTGTCTTTGGCATAACCTAACAACATGTGTAACTTATTGATAGGAAGGAAAGTGGAGTGAATATTATGGCGATTTAGAATATTGGCTAGTTTATTAGAAATGCCTTCAACATAAGGCAAAAATGATGTAGGACCTTCTACCAAAGACTTCTTATCTTTCATTTTATTAATATTTTCTTTTACTTGTTTAATAGCCCTAGTTATTTGTTTACCTGAGTATCCATTCAACTTAAAAACTTTGTTAAGATGTTTGATTTCAAGATCAATGTTCTCCTTGTAGCAAATTTTAAAGGCCCTCGTGATTAAAGTTTTAATGACCCCTATTTTTTGAGCAGGATGATGATGGGAGGAGGCATGCAAGTAAAGGTCTATATGTGTTCCTTTTCTATAGACCTTCCTAGCTAATGAACCATCATCTTTCTTGATCAAGAGGACATCTAAGAAAGGAAGTTGGTGTTCACTCTCAATTTTTTTAGTGAATTTTATGTTAGGAACAGATTGTTGAAGTGGAAATGGAATTCTTTCAATTTATCTAAGCCATGCTGCCAACATAAGCTAATGTCATCCACATATTTTTTCCACCATTTAGGTTTCAATGGAAAGGAATGAAGTGTTGAATCTTCAATTTTTTTCATAAAGAGGTTGGCAACCACAAGTGAAAGAGGAGAGCCCATGGTCATACCTTCACATTGTTCATAAATGATACCCTTAAAGGAGAAAAAAGTAGAGTTAAAACACAAAGCAACAAGATTAGTCATCTCCAAGTTCGTGAGATTGTAGACTAATTCTACGACTTCATAAATATGAACTTTGGTATAGAGTGACACCACATCAAAGCTTACTAACAACTCATTACTTTCAACCTTTTTATCATTGATAAATTCCACAAAGTCACTCGAGTCACGAACAAAAGAGGTGGTTTTTCCTACAAGGTTTATAAGTTTATTAGCTAAGAACGTTGCAAGCTTATAAGTCAGAGAGTCAGTTGTATCTACAATAGGTCTTAATGAAACTCCCATTTTATAATTTTTTGGAGCACCATATATCCTCGGGGTAACTTCTTTATTGGGAGTCAACTTATTTTTAATAGAATCATCAAAAGAAGAATATTTTATGACTTTTGTGACATTTTTAATGGTGTTGCAAACCAGGTTACGATCAAGCTTTCTATAACTACCACAATTAAAAAGATGATCTAATATTTTATTGTCATATTCACAATGGTTAATGATCATTGTCGCATTTCCCTTATCAACTTTGAGGATTACAATGTCATGGTTATTTTTCAAGGACTTAAGAGCTCCCCATTCTTCCTTGGAAATGTTAAAAGAAGGTGGCTTTGCTTTACACAAGGCCACTGCACAATCTTGTCTTAATTCTTTTGTTGGCAGCATGGCTTAGATAAATTGGAAAAAAAATCATTCTCGCCTCAAAAATCTATTTTCTAACATAAAATTCACTAAAGAAATTGAGAGTGAACACCAACTTCCTTTTTTACATGTCCTCGTGATCAAGAAAGAGGATGGTTCATTAGCTAGAAAGGTCTATAGAAAATGAACACATATAGACCATTACCTGCATGCCTCCTCCCATCATCATCATGCTCAAAAAGTAGGGGTCATTAAAACTTTAATCATGAAGGCCTTTAGAATTTGTGATGAGGAGAACATTGATCTTGAAATCAAACATCTAAACAAAGTTTTTAAGTTGAATGGATACTCAGGTAAACAAATAGCTAGGGCTATTAAGCAAGTCAAAGAAAATATTAATAGAACTAAAGATAAGAAATCTTTGGTAGAAGGTCCTACAACTTTTTGGCCTTATGTTGAAAGCATTTATAATAAACTAGCCAAAGTTCTTAATCGTCAGAATATTCACTCCACTTTCCTTGTCAATAAGTTACGCATGTTAGGTTCTGCCAAAGACAAGTTGGACCCGAACCTTAGGATGATGTCTACAAGATTGAATATTCGTGTGGTATTGTGTACATAGGGGAGATTAGTAGATCAGTTAAAATTGGAATTAAAGAATATTCATCTAACATTCATCTTGAAAGAAAAGAAAAAGTTGCCCTTGCTTAACACTCATTCAAGTCAAAACATGTGATCAATATTGAGGATGTAAGAATCTTAGTAGTTGAAGATCATTATCATAAGTAGAAGATAAGAGAAGCCATAGAAATATCGAAACATCCTAATCATTTGAACAGAGATGAAGGGTTAGAGATTAGTCACGCTTAGAAGTCGATAGTTTTTAAAAATTAGTGTGTGTTTTGCTCTCCTTTGGTGTAAGTAGGTTGGTTTTGTTTAAATTTTATTTTTAGGCTTTCTTTGTTGTTCCTTTGTTAGATTTCTTGTTTTATTTTTATTCTATTCTATATATTAACATATAATAATAATAATAGTAGGTTATTATTTTATTTTATTTTAGTTTTTAGTTAATAATAATAAAACCAACAATTTTATAAAATAATAACAAATTAACTAGTATTATATTTTTGTCATAATTTATAAAAAAATCTTAACGATCTTATCTCTATTGTTTTTTTATTTTTAGTAACTTATTGTAATGACTATTTTTTTCCTATTTTGGTAACTTTTTTGCAACAACCATTTTCTTTCAGTTTTTAAAATGCAAAGTACTATTGTTCTCACATAAGTTTCTTTCCTGATGAAGGATCAAAGTAATGCATCTGAAACACGTTGATCTTCAAAACTAGACACAATTTTTTCCATAAAAAATCACTTATTAATTCTCTTTTTGGTTCTTACAGAGTTTTGTTCCTTCCTAGTTCACCTATAACTCTCTTCTCTTCTTCAAAATTGAATTAATTTTATTTTTAATATCCCCTTTTTGGCATCCCAAGCTTCCTAGGGTGTCTCTTCAACTTCCCTAATCTCAACATAACATACAAGAGTTTGAAAACTTCAATTTTCAAGATTAAATGTCAAATTATCTTAACTCCTTTCATGCATCACAAAACAAAGATAGTCGCACGCAACTATCAAATATTAATGTTGTACCTCTTCATAATGTAAAACTAGGGCACATAGGATGAATAATAAAACACCAAGCACCTCCAAAAATCTCAACTACCTTGCAGAATCTTGGATGCTCAAGTGGCATTTCATGGCGAATGACAGTTGTCAAAATTATCATAACTTTGGCATTGTAACTCTAAATGATTTAAAATTTGATGCATGGCTTTTACTCTTCATACACTATGACCTCATGAAATTACACCTTCCAGTTTACTATTATGATGAAGAATCGTCTTATTGACAAATTAAATAGATGAATGATAGATGCCAAAACTTACAACATTTGCATTGTAACTTCAAATACGCTTAAATTTGACACATAAATTACACTTGTTAGGTAGTATGACCCCACCAAATTTCACCTTCCAATTTACTACTAGATTGAAGAACCATCTTGCCAAATATTTGTGACTTAATAGTCCATGTAAACTAACATAAGTGGGCAAAAGATATTTGCCTTGTGACTTGGTAAAAGATTGCTTTTATCACATCATTCTTAAAGGTTCACAAGCTCATGCAAATAAAACAACAGAATAAATACACACAAATACACCACTCTATTTTTGGTTGATGCAAGATTGCATGAACCCTTAAATGCTCCTGCATCAAACACATGAGGTTTTTAAAATGTGATATCCTACTCACATAGATGAAAAAAGTGGTAAAACCACTCTTTTGACCATGAAGCGCAGTGGTCATGGCATTCCCTTCTAACACACTCAATACTTCAGTTGTTTTCAATCTTTTTCTTCTATTTCTAGTTCCCTTTTACTAGTTTCAAATCTATCATCTTCTTCTTATCTCTATTAAATCCTCCCTTTTTTGACCCATCATAAATTCCTTCCTTTGTGGGATTAGACCAACCATAATTTGTCCTCCTTTATCAAAGGCTTATCTTCTTTTCTCTTCATCCTCTTATGCACAGAAACCCATCTCTATCCAACCACCTCCACCGAGATGTTTTTTCTTGCATCTTACTATCCTTCATGGGCTTAAACCCACCATTAACCGACCACCTTCTCCAAAAGCCTTATTGGCTTTGTTTACTCATTATCCAACATGTTGGATTCTTCCTTATGTCACCCTTCATTATTTTTAGCTCCATTTTTTTGATGGTTGCCATCTCCTTCTCTATTTTTCTCCTTGACACTACCACCTCACTTGTGGTTTTTTCATTCATAAGAGTCTTGAAAGATTCTTCTTTTTTCTTCACTTCTTCTTCACATGCTCTAGTATATATATAAATTAGTTGCTTATCTTCACATCTTAATAATTCAAGTAGTTCACTCTCTTCACCTTAGAAGGCCTTTTTGAATACCTCCTCTCTCTCCATCTTTACACCTACACACTGGCTACAATCACAAATTAGTTTATAAACATGAGACATTATGGTCCCCGTAGGTGATTCCTCCATCTTCAAACTATTAGCTTGATTTCCACCAAGCTTGGGTTCCTCAAAGCCTCTTCCATTTTATCTATTTCTCAAAAGAGTATTTAGCTACCTGTTTGAAAACTCCTCTTCACTTCTACTAGTTGATTCATAAACTAGTTATTCTTTTCCTTCGTCTTCATTTCTCAAATTATTTATATCAGCTCCAAGTTGATTGTCATCTCCTTCTTTTACCACTTCCATTTCATGTGAAAATAACCTTGCACTCTTTTTGTCCATATGAGGATAATGCATGCCTTGATAAATAAGAGTCTCTCCTCTAACATCTATGTGGTTTGATTTCACATGTGCCATGCCATTAACACCTTTCAAACTTCTTGGTAGAACCATGTTGACCATCTCCATCTCCTTTGTTGTACCTACACATTAAACAAACATATTAAGGGAATCAAGAGTTCTTAAGATCACTTCTTTCAGCTCTTCATCACACCTCAAGGACATGATATCCAAATCTTATTTGTTGTTCACACTCTCCTTAAATCTTTCACTCTCATGAGGGAATCTCATAGGTCTATTTACAACAACCTCTGTGGTTGTCCTCTCCACATTCTTCTTTATATTTTTTTTCCTCTAAATATATGGTCTTCAACCATACTTTGTTCATGTGTATTTATCTGTACTTCATCCACCTATGTTGTTTCCTTCATAGAAACCTAAAGCTCTTCATGGCCACCTTCTTCATTAATCTTTGTTTCTTTATTCAAATAAACATGTAGATTTCCTTGGTTATCCTCAACCCTTCTACCTTCCAAAATAAAAAAGGAAAACATATTTCCTTCATTCATTAAGGATGATTCTAATTATTTCCACTCGTGGGATATCATAAACTCCTTTCCATCTTCAAATAATAGGTCTCTTTCTTATGGTTCAAAAATTATCACCTCCATATCCTCTCGTATGAGGATTCATTCCTCTATATGTTTTTCATAAACCTCTTTATCCACCTTATTGTTCTAAAAATTAGATTCGGGCTTCACATAACTTTCCTCCTCGTTGTTTTTTAAAACAAATTGTGGCTTCTCACATGGAAACCTAACTCTCTTTTTGTCTTTCAAGACAACCTTCTTCTTTTCACCCATGTCTTTCTCCTTGTTTTTTTTTATTGAGGTTAAAGGGGGGTTTTTGATTTAGGATCCCTAAACCCTAGGAGTACATAAAAACATAGCCGACCAAACTAAAGAAACAACCCTAAAAAGGATTCAAAGGACATAGCACAAAGATAACTAGAGAATAACTAAAAAACTACTCTCGCACAACCAGATAGCTTACATTATTATATACTTCCCAAAATGTCTTCCCAACATGCCTTCATGTTGCTAATATTCATGTCAATTTTGTTGATAATGCTTTCATAATCAATGTTGTGTGTTCCACTACTGCTTTGGCCCTTTATCTCTTTTCCTTTGCCTATATAGCTGGTGTCAAACAGGTCTTTGAGGTGCTCTCAAAGGTTTTCCATATTCTGTAATGCTTCATTCATAGCGGCTTTACTATAATTTATAATGAAATTGAGTTTGTTCTAAAGATCCTCACTAACATGCTCAAGGAGATCTACCCTGAAGTTGAGTCTTTAAATCTGTAGATCCTCTTCTTTATCAATCTAGGCATTGGATAACTTTTCATTTTCCTATCACATTATGTTCATCATAATTTTGAGGCTTGATATTTCCCTCATGAACCATCTCATGAGAGACTTTTGTAGCTCCAATTCTTCAGTCAACACATCAGTGTTCTCCCTACTCTTGAGCGAGTTCGTAATTTGGTTAAAATCTTTGTTTTTATCTTTCTATAACTATTCCTTCTCCTCTTTCTCAATATTATCTATTTGGATATTTTATTTCTGATTCTCAATCCATGTCTCAGTATTCATCTACATACTAGTGGTGTCCTTAACACTGCACTCTTCCCTCTCTTCGTTGTCGTTATCCATAATTACAAATTTCCTTGCCCCTTTTTAATAGAAAGGGGTCTGTTGCTTTTTGAGATCCTTAGATTTAGTATTATTTTTGACCTCATTGGTACATTTGGAAGCACCTCTTAAACATTTCTTAATACCCTCTTGTTCTTTGTTATTTTCTTTCCTATCTTCATTTTTCTTTTCCAATTTCTATTGCCTTATTGCCACCACCCTTGCTCGGCCTACTTGGGTATATAATCCAAAATTTCTTAATCTTTCTCATGTCCATTGGTCCTTCACTCATTTTTTCTTTATTTTTTTGAGTAAGATCATGCATTAATTGATTCATGCCCTTGAAGTTTTTGTAAATGAGGAATATAACACCCTCATGCCTTAGGGCTGTGTATTTACCATTTTTGAATTTTTGGAAGGAGTTTTCCATAGATTTGAGAATGAAAAAAGGAAGGATAAAACCTACTCCATGTCTAAAGTAATTTAACATCCTAAACATGGACCACCTGATAACATTGTACTGAACTTCTAAAGTAACATATTGAATAAGATGAAAAGTTACTTCAACCTATGGCTTGGGTAAAGATTCCCTATCGAATCCATTTTGTAGTTATTCCAGTTGTTCACCCTCCAAAAATGCCTCTTTATCTAATTTGTAGTCTCTAAGAGTGTAGTAGTTTTTGGTTTCTTCTATGCTCATACCTGTCACATGGGTGATCAACTCCTCTGTGTTTTTAAGCATGACCCCATTAATGTTGACAACCCTTTCCTCCCAAGCTCTGGCAAACTGAATGGATAGATGTCTGTCAAAACCCTCAATGTTTTCCATGAATCTAGTAAGATCTCCCACCTATAGGGCATTCCAAACTCTACTATTAAATTTGACCTCTAGTAATAGGTTGGGCTCTATTTTGTTGGGTAAGCCCATATTGATAATACTATTCACACATGGCTCTAAGAAGCCTTTCCCATCTCCTCTAAAACACCACTTAGAAGTGAATTAAAACTATCATGAGGTGAATTATAAGACTCAACACATTATTTTTCTTTTTCTAGATGCTTCTCCTAATCAAAATTAGGCTCCATGGGTCTAAGTTCCCACATATTTGATGAAATCATAAAGTCTCCCCTAGACATGAGGTAGAGAACTATACAACTATATATTAATAGAAGACTTTTCCCTTCATTAGTTATTGTTGTTGATAATTATCTACGTAAGTTCTCATGATCTAGATGTTTTGAGGCCCACATTGCTAGTTCCCTTGTTGGCAAACCAATCTACAATTCCATTACATTCCTTGTATGTGTGGAGAATGTGCACTTGTTGGAAAGAGTTTAGAATTATCTTATCTTCATCAATTATATTTTTTACAGTCCAACTTGGGGGGTGTTCACCAATTAAACAATTAACAATGTTCACGGGGTCTCCTTCTACCTCCAGCTTTTGGATATTAAGTCATTTAGTTAATTTGAGGCCCTAAAGGGTAGCTAGAGCCTCTGCCTAATGATTAGTCTTAGTGCCCATATCTCTTGCATAGGCTCCAATTAGCTTCCCTTCAACATCTCTGATGATTCCTCCTCCTCCTATAATTTCTAAATTTCCTTTTGATGCACCATCAAAATTAAATTTCATCCATCCTTCAGTTGGGACTTTCCATTTAGTTCTCTTTTGAATTTCCTCTTTAGGGTCTAATTTTCCTATGACTGATAGATCAATTTCCTAGTTTTATGTAGGTAACCATTTAAAGGAGTGGATTTCCTTGCTTTTTTATTTTGATGGAGTTGTAATTTTCCTTAATAGCTGATAATATTCTTTTAGAGGTCACTTTACTAGTACACTTCTTCTCCTTGAAGATGATGTTGTTTCTAGCTCCTCATATCCCCCACCAATTATGCGGAAGGGTAAGGTTCCATAATTGCTTAAGATGAGGATTTTTAAAGGGGAAACTCTAAACCAGCCAAAATTTAATTGGGGTTCTTGGGTGGGACCATAAGATGTTGAATTTTTTTGAGAAAAAATTCCACACTTTCTATGTGAAATTATAGTTAATGAAAAGGTAAGAGACAATTTCATTCTCTTCTTTGCATAGGACACATCTATTTATTATAATTCATCCTTTTTCTCTTAAATTTTCAACCATCAAAATCTTCTCTTGAATGGAAATCTAGGAAAAAAAACCTATTTTTGGGGTGATGAATTAGTTTCAAACTCCTTTCCATCTCACCTCAACATCTTGATTTTGAGAGATCCTTTCATACCCAGATTTGACATTATAGTTCCCGTCAAAAGAATCATTCCACATCAACTTGTCTTGCCTATTAATTTTAGTGATATGGATGGTTTTAAGGGCCCTATTCAAGTCTTCAATTTTGGTTTGTTCGCTATGGTTTACTCTATCCAGGATGATTTCTAACCAATGTTTAAAACCATTTCTTGTTTGCCAATAATCAATGACAAACTATCCATATTTTTGGGTTATATTCTCTTGTATGTGTTGTTCAATATTCATCTAAATGTGAGACAAATTTGTGTTCCATTTTTCTCCCCAAAATATTATATTCCTTCCATTACCCATGCGCCACATGGATCCTTCAAGAATGATCTCCCTATTTTAGTTAGGAAAATATCTAGTGCTCACATTTTTATATTGTATTATGTGTGGGTGAGTTGTTACCTTATTGTTTTATAAAAAATAATGTTTACTATGTTTATTATATGTGAGTTGTGTTAACCAACTCACATTATTAGGAGTTGTTATAGGAGTGGTTGTAGCCACTTCCTATTTTTTAGGAAGACTCTCTTATATATTTGTAAGCTTGTCTAAAGCAAGCTATCCCATATGAATTCTACTAAAGAGTATTATTATTCATGTTTATTATGTGATGAGTTTATTGTGTATATCTGAATAAAATCTAAACCTATATTTTAATTGGTACTAGAGAGGGAATTATCATAGTAAGTGGTTCTGATGATGTAAATAGAAGAGGCATTTGAAATAATAGTAAAAGTATTTTTTATGAAGCATGGAGGAGCTCTCAAGTAGAAAGAATAAATCTTGAGGTGTCTATGGCATATTAATAGCTCATACCAATATTTTATCATAGAATTGTGGTATTACTCCATATGATTTTTGGCAATCTAGATTAGGCAAACCCCTGCTCTCCTAGCCACGGTTTATCTTGTCAGTTGTGGCCTTCTCTCACCTGTCAACATGTCAAAACTCAGTCACGAATAGGTTTTTTATTGTGTAACCATAATTTTTAAAATAGATACCACTCTAAATCTCTCATAACAAGCTTTCTAATGCATTAAACAGTTTTAAAAATGGAGCTTTGAATCTCAAGTTATCATTAAAACATCTAGCTCATGTCATATGCTTCCATATTGGTGGTTTTCATTTTTTAGCGCTGTTTTAGGTTTAAATTCATGGTATTTGACAATTATTTTCTTATGTACTAAGTGTTAGTTCTTAGTTATGTTTATTGGTATAACCAATGGGTCAATTACTATCTTATTAAGTTTAGCTTTTTATCATTAAGAGTATTGTTAAGTCCTTTTTAAGGATTTTTTAGGTAAAGATGTCAATGTTGTGTTATCAAAATTTGTAAAAGTAAAAAAAAAAGTAATCTTTAATTACTTTTTTAATATAGTCTATAGTTGAAGTGTCAAGTCTTCAAAATTGTGTCATTATAAAAGTCATATATATATATATATATATATATAGTCTTTCAGACGCATTATCTGTGGAAACTGACATCCTCTATAAGTCATAATGAACAAGTCAAGTCATACTAAAAAATTTGATGGCAAGGACTTTCATACCTAAAAAGTACGAACCCAACTATTTGTAATCAACAAAGACTTGTGGGATATTGTTGGTGGAAAAGTGAGGAAACCAAGAGATGATGAAGAAGCAGTAAAATGGGAAAGCAAAGATCGAAAGGCTACAACAATTATTGGATTGGGGTTATCTAATGCTTATTTGCATCATATAGACTTAGCTAAGTCGTCTCATATAATTTGGGAGATACTAAACAAATTGTTTGGATCACAAGCTGAAAGTGTAGTGGTAGCTTTGAATCATAGATTGTTCAGTTTCAAGATGGAAGAAGGTGAAAGCATGGTGCAACACATCAGTAAGTTTCATTCTATTTACAATCAATTAACTGGAATAAAAATTGATGTGCTTGATGATGATGCTAAAGTAATATTACTTAATAGTATGCCTCTAAGCTATTCTAACATGGTTTTCACATTGAGTAAAGTAAATCTGAGTTTGGAAGATTTAATTTCTTCTTTGATAGAGGAAGAAAATAGAACAAATAAAATTGAACCAGAAGAAAGTGCAATGTATGGCAAAAACAAATCATATGCTAAAAGAAGAATTAAACCTTCATTTAAGCAAGAATCAACCTCTTATGATGCATAAAATAAATTCCATTGTCATTATTATAATATTCTTGGACATGGAACTATGTTTTGCAAGCAAAGGACAAGGGATCTTCTTGATGGAAAATTGAAAGATAAAGCTTTCATTTCTGAAAATAGAGATGAAGAATCTGATTGGGATAATGTGGAAGAAAATAATCAACATAGTGATGAAGACTTCTTGTATCAAGTAAGCATCATTTTGAAGGATGGAGGCATAGGAAGTTGGAGGTCTTTCAACAAATTCTCATCAATTACCAATGACGGGGCCACACAACAACTTTGGTGACAAGTGTGTTTGCTTTTAGCAGTGTGCAATGTGTTTCCTTTCATTATTCCTATTGTGTGCTTTATATTTCAATGTTTTTAGAGTGTCCCTATTTTTAATAAGTGAGCATATTCCTAAGTTATCCCTTTAAGTGAAAACATTGTGAAGAATAGATAGCACAAGAAAAAATAACATCGTGATATTTAGGTTGGTGGTTGCCCTGTAAAACTCATCCATTATTTTGGGTTATTGGTTATCCTATAAAACCATCCTTGTTTGGGTTGTTGGTTGACCTGTGAGACCATCCTTGTTTAGGTTATTGGTTGCCCTGAGAAACCATCCAGATCATGAGCATGCGTGAGGTGACAAGCTGTAGAAGAAGTGCGACATTATTTCTCCCCATGTTCGCACTAAGGGGGGGAATGTTAATAAAATAGTTAGTGCTCACATTTTTATATTATATTATGTGTGGGTGAGTTGTTACATTATTGTTTTATAAACAATAATGTTTACTATGTTTATTATATGTGTTATACATGAGTTGTGTTAACCAACTCACATTATTGGGAGTTATTATAGGAGTGATTGTAACCACTTCCTATTTTTTAGTTTTCAATTTGAAAGTTCTAGATGTGTGACCCTCTAATGAACTGTGCATCTTTCAAAATGACAACAGGGTTCCTCCCTTAAAGGTATTTGTGAGATAATATCTTTCCCCAGGTTGAATTAGTAGTTATGGATATCCACACAAACTTGGAGATCATAGCTTTATTGATCTTTTGAAGATTTCTTATGCCTAGACCTCCAAATATTTTGTTGTTACATACTTTTTTCCAAGTGACCAGGTGGAATTTGTTCCTACCTTCACAATCATTCCATAATAAGTTTCTTTGAATTTGGTTGAGAATTTCTTCCACTCCTTTTGACAATTTGAAAAGAGAAAGAGTATGAATTGCAAGGCTTTGAAGAACCAATTTAATCAAGATAACTTTCCTTGCTTGAGAAATGAGTCTCCCTTTCCACCCTACAAGTCTTTTTTGGAATCTTTCAATTAATGGATTCCAGGCAATTAATTGTAATTGATTATTGATGATAGATTCTTAATTTGACAACCCAAGATCCCTATAATTCTATTTTGTCTAGCTTCTGTAGTGTTAAAAAAGTAAACTAATCTCTTGTCAAAATTGATTTTATAATTAGTATATATTTCATATATAACCAAAACTCTTTTTAAGGTCCTTGCTTCCTGGATAGAAGCTTCAGCCAACAAGATGGTATCATCCGCAAATTATTGATGAGTAATGGGCTCTCCCTGTCTAGCTAGCTTAAAGCCTCTAAGTTTTCCATCCGCTAAAGCCTTAGAAATATACCTACTTAAAGACTCCACCATGATAATAAACAAAAAGGGTGATAGAGGGTCCCCTTGCCTTATTCCTTTGGCACTTCTAAAATATCCTTGAGCCACTCCATTAACAAGAATAGAAAACATGCAAGTGGATATGTAGGTTCTGATGATTTTCCTAAATTTTTCATTAAAACCAAATTGGTTCAACACCCTATCCAAGAAATTCTAGTCCAATCTATCATAAACCTTGGCCATATCTAACTTGAGGATCATGGTTGCCTTTTTACTAATCTCCATGGAATGAATAGCTTTATAGACAACAATTACTCCATCTTGGATTTGTCTTTCTAATACAAACCCTCCTTGTTGAACCTATATGATTTTCTCCATGATAGGTTGCATTCTCATGGTGATAAGTGTAGTGAGATTTTATAGAATTAATTGCACAAACTTATAGGTCTGAAGTCTATCAAATTTATTGTCCCTTCTCTCTTGGGAATGAGCATGAGAAAAGTGTGATTAAATTCCTTAAGTAGCTATCTCGACTCAAGGAATTCATTAACAAAAACAGTGACATCCTCACCTATAATGCCCCAAAAAGTCTTAAAGAAATCAATAGGTATTCCATCTAGTCTTGGGGCTTTGTTCGAGTTCATTCTAGAAATGAAGAATTCAAGATCCTCCTTAGAAGTGGGTTCCAATAACACAGAATTATCCTCTTGATTTATTAGCTCCAGAATGAAACTAAAAAATTCTTGCTCAAAACCAATGTTTTTTTTAAATAATTTATATATATATTCTTTTAGAACTGCACACATACCTTGTTAATCTCTTCTTGATCTTCAATAATCTACCCTTCTTTGTTGGTAATCTCCCTGATGGTATTGTGTTTCCTAGTGCTTGAGTGTTGATAGATGGAAATTTTTTATGTTTCTATCTCCTTCTTTAAGCCAAATATTTCTTGATTTTTTCCACCATAACGATTATTCTCTAGTTGTTATAGTATAGTAGCTACACAAAATTTATTTTTCCTTGTTTTGGATTTGAAGATCATACCCCTTATTTTTGATCTCTTCCTCAATTTTAATCAATTCTTTTTTTAGAGTTTTTTAGTATCATACACCTGTCTCTCTCCTTGATACCAAATTGTTGGTTGAAGATTCTTTTAGAGTTTTTTGAAGATCATACCCTTGTCTTTCTCTTTGTTGTTTCTCAAAGTACACTTGAGTTACTCACATGGCAACTTCCCTCTCTTATTTCCTTTCATGACAATCTTCTTCTTCTTCTCTCCTTTTTCAAGCCTTAAATCAAGAAGTTTTTTCATCTACTCTTTCTATAATTTTAGGTACACAAAATGACCCAACAACTTAGAAACCATATGTTCCCAGCTCCTTGCATTCTTCTTTCATCTTCCTTGTCTCTTCTCTTTGATATCTCTCCAATACTCAGTTGCATGTACACATAAATTCTTGCATGTAATCTCTACCCTCGTGAGGTACTCAATAAACTTACATTTATAAATACACTATCCATTTTAAGAGAATATCAAGGCTCTCTTTACCACATAACAAATCAACATCATAAGTAGACTTACCTCTTTCTATCACCATGACCTCTACTAGTCTCTTTTTTTTGTTGAGATTTTTCCTTTGCTTGCTTGGTTTCTCTCAAAAGCATCTAATATTGCTTGTAGGGGAAACAACCCCATCATCATCTCTTCATCAACATATTTAGTCACATATTCAAGATCTCTACTTTGTAGTCTCCATCATTTCTAACTTGCTTATAATTCTTTCACCATTTCTATCAAGTCTTATACTCCTCATATTATTCTTCCTTTCTGTACCATATTTTCTCAACCAACAGGATTATCTTGAAATAGATATTTGTTATGCTCTTGTAGAGTTTTTTTCCTTCCCAATTAGCCTATAGCTTGCCTCTCCTCTAAAACTAAATTATTTTTCTTTTTAGTATACCATTTTTTACATCCTGATATTTATAGGTGTCTCTTTAGATTATTTAATCTCAACATAATGTACAAGAGTTTGGTAGCTTTCAATTTTCAAAAGATTATTTGTAATAACTCTTTCCACATATCACAAAGCAAATATAGTCACACGTAATTGTCAAAAATTAATGTTGTACCTATTCACAAAGTGAAAATTGTCATGTATAATGAATAATAAAATAATAAACACCTCAAAAAATATTATCTACCCATGTGCTACTACATTGAAGAACCACTTTGCATAATCTTGGATGCTTATGTGACATTTCAAGCTGAATAATAATTGTCAAAACTATCGTAACTTTAGTAATATAACTCCAAATGATTTGAAATTTGATGCATGAATTGTAATATTAATACAATATGACCTCATATAATTTCACCTTCCATTTTTTTATTACATTGAAGAACCATCTTGCCAGGTGTTGTAGGCTAAAGAGATGAATGATAGATGTTAAAACCTATATTACATTAGCGTTATAACTCCAACAAGCTGAAGTTTGACATGTAGAATTTAATTGTCATGTACTATTGCCTCACAAAATTTCACTTTCCAAATTACTACTGTGTTGAATAATCATCTTTCCAAATGTCTTTGACTTAACAGTCCATGAAAATTGATAGAAGTAGATAAAAGATCTCTACCCTACCACTCAGTAAAGGAATACTTTTACAATATCATTATTATAGGCTCATAAGCTCATGCAAACAAAATAATGGAAAGGAAACACACAAACACATGAATTTATTTTTGGTTGATGCAATATTGTAGGAACCCTTGGATGCTCCTACATCACAACAAAAATAACATTTTTACTATTAAGTTTTCATCATATGAACACACAAGCAGAGCATAACATGTAGATAGAGTGCAACATGCAGGAAGAATGCACATGAAAACATTGTTAGGGAAGAGAAAAAACAACATACATAACAAATAGTAGACACAACATGTAGGTAGAAACACGTAAGGATTCTAAGGCATGCAAACAGACAAAAACACATCGTGATAATGAGACACATAAATAGGCATAAATAAAGTACAACACACACAACCAAGATAAAAAAAGTTAGGTTAAATTAGATGAGATATTGTCATTAATTTAAAGGAGAAACATCAATTTGATAAGGTTTGAAATGTTATAAACTTCAAAACTGAAAATCTCATAACAACATCAAAAAAAATGCTTGAGAATGCTTGTCAAGATTTGGAAGTGTCTCTAAAGTCCAAATCCCTGATCAAAGGATTTGGCAGACTTTGGGGGTACATAAGTAAGTATGAATTATGCTTTAAGCTTATGGGGATCCAAAGGTGAAAAAGTGGGTAATAACTCCTATTGGAAAATGCACTTATGAATATAGTCTGAAATCTCGCTTAGGACACCATAAAAAAACACAAGTGTAATAGGAAGTCCAATCTATGCCTAGAATGTTGTCAGGATCTAGGGGTTTTGAGACATGTAGATATGAAAAAATAACACAAGGCATGAAAAACCACATTATAATATAGAGATAAGGTAGAGGAGAGAGGTTTTTATTAGAGACTTAAAGGAGCAATACTAGTGCAATAAGTTCTCAGAGGTCAAAGGGTTATTTAAGAAATAGATTTTCAAAGAAGTATCGGTAGGAAACAGGGAAGAAAGGTATTAGGATAGAGACATAGTGGTTATAAATGTTTAAAAATTGTTGTGCTCCTAGTGAAGGAAGTTATTGTATTTAAAAACACTTTCCAGAGATGAAGCAACCACTGTAATTATATATCATAGAACAACATGGCCTAATTTCTAGAAACATGGCACGGTTAGAGATGGTTATAACATAACACCAATTGGTAAAAAATTATGTGAATTCAAACCTTATTAATGCAAGGAATAATGGTTCATGCAAGGTTAACATAACACATTATAGAGCTCCCACATAATACCAACACATAATCACAATGCACCATAGCCTCCTAGAAGCAATCTTAAAACCAATACACACCAATGCAAAATAATATTGGTAGCTATTAAGATCACATAAAACCTTAGAAAGGGTAGTGACCATGAATAATCATAAAAAAATATTATAAAAAAAACGAGATACAACCACATAAGCAAAATCAAAAGCAAATAATAATAAAGAAGAGTTATTATGGGACAAAAAACTCAATCACAAGTAAGTCAAGGGAAAGAGGTAAAAGAGGATCAGATCAGGGCAACAACAACAAAGAACATAAGAGAACATCCACAAATTGATAAAAATATCATGAAAATAAGCAAGAAAACACATAACTATGAAGACATAGGCCACCAAAAAGATATCCAAGATGGTGAAGAAACATATAGCCCCACAATGACCCTGCTCATTTGGTCATTGAAGCATATGTGCAAGAGCTAATGAGTTTGAAAGATAGATTAGAAAATATGGAAGTAAGGGAAAAAAACAAAAGATTTTGATATGGAAAATATGGTAAAATCCAAGCAAATCCTGATGCAAGACAACATCATGTTCAAAGAACAAGTGGCAAAACTTCAAAATCTCATGATTGTTAGATAACATGAATGACATGCCCTCAAATAAGCCATTCACACTCTAATAATTACCAAGGTTGAGAATGAAAAAATAAGTGCAAAAAAAATAAAATAAGTACAAGAATCACTTCACAAAATTAAAATGAGAGAAAAGAAGCTACACAATAAATTACAAGAGGCTAAAACATGGGCATAAGAAACAAAAGAACCAATGGGTAAGCAAAAGTAGTTGATAGAGAGGAAAGTTGAGATTAAAATGATATAAGAAAGATAACAACATAATAAACTAATAAATATAATAATCAAAGGTCTAAAATACTATGGATAAGGGGAGGATACAAGCAACCTAGCAAGGGACATCCTTGCAAACTAGTTACAATGGAAACGTTAGATCAAACAAGAAAGTAGACTTGGTAAATTGAGAGAGGGAGGAAGAGACATGTGTCTACACATATATTTGGTCAAGAAAACACAAGTATTATCTATTTTGTTACTTTTAGTAGCAGAAGCTCCTAATGTTGAATTAAGTTCCTATTCACATGTATTGTCCTAGTCCCATGCCATTTTTTATCACTACAACATATTGATTTCACTATTTTTGTGTAGTCTCAGTCCTCCATATAAATCCTTATTAGAGTCACAAGGATCCATGGTAATTCTAGTATTTCATGTTTCAATTTTATTATATTTGGATAATACCACTCTAAGTTGACATTAGCATGCCTCGCTATTGTCAAATCCCCCACTATTGTCCCTCGCACATTTTTGAACTCTTTTTGAAGCCTGTTTCTTTTAGGTATTTTTTATGACCATTTTACCCTTATTTCAGTTGATTGGCATGCAAACTAGTTTTTGAAATTCAAAACTGAGAGTCTTTTATTTAAAGGGTTCCCTATGGCATTTTACATCTAACACTTACTATTTTGGATCTAGCATAATAAGGAAAATCACACTACAACAAACTCAATCCCTATATTTATCTAAATTTTATACATATTACATCTAGATTGAATCTTTGACCAAGAGGATGGCTTAGGTGAAGATCATTTAGATAAGCACCATGCGTGATCCAAGTATGCACATTCTCTAAAGGGAGAACTACGTCAACCCAAGGTCCCTATCATTGGGGCTATGTAGGTAACATTCAGTTTGTCAATGTTCTAAGGACAACTCGACCATTCTCACTTCCCCATTTCCCCCCTTTATGTATTTTATTTGTGTTTGTCTTGTGGGCAATACTCTATTAGGGTTTTTTAAGAGGAAAAGATAAAACACATGTTATGATTATAGGTTCATATTAGGTTGAAGTACACCTATAGGAAGATCTACATATAATCCTAGTTCATAGTTTTATTAAAAAATGAGCTTGGATATGAGCACCTTAATTGGAAAATAGTGCCCCCCACTGCTATCTAAACCCATGCTATTATCCCAGGTAAAAATTATAGTTAGACAAACAAATCTAAAAGTGTCACATTTTCACTCAAGTTCAAAAACAGTTAGATATAAATTTGTGAGCCCCAAAAAGATAAGTTTATAATATATTTTCATTTTTTAATTCAAAACCCTGGTTGTTAAATATTATTTTATTTACAAGTAAAATGTATGGTTGAATGATTATTTAATGATCCATTTTACTCTACTTAATTATTTTATTTGATTAGGTTAAAACTCCATTAATCATAAAATCAATAAAACATATTTGTGAACCTATTTTATTTATTGAATGTATCCAAACCCTAGCTTCTAACCCTGGGGATTTCCTTCAAAAAAATTATCCTCTTAGGGTTTAAAATTAAATATTGATTTTTCTCTTATGTCGAAATGTGTGTTAGTATTCCTTCTTCTTTCTCCTCTTATTCTCATTTTATTTTTTGTAAAATTTAAAATGACTAGGAACCTCTCCACCCCATCTAATTAATGAATTCATAGGCATTCTTTATAATTAAAATAAATAATGGACAAATCAACAAGATTTTACATTACATCTAAATTATGAAAGCCATTTTGTGTATAAAGATGATGATGAATTTCCATAGTGGTTATGGTGAATATTATGAAAATGATGATTAAAATGTTAAGTAAAGTATTGTATATGTATGCTCTTCCCCTACTTCTTCTTCTCCTTATACTCCAATTCAAGATAAACAACAAATTAATTTTGCCAAAGGGTTTATCATGAAAGAATTTATATAACCAAGTAACAATAAATCATATAAAAAATCTCATGTTAGTTACAACAACATTCCTTTCTCATATGATAATGATGTATCTAAAGTAACAAGTGGCAATGCATCGTCTAATCCCTTCTATTTTGAAAACAAAATTGAAAGTACAAATTACATTTTTCATTCATGTGATGATGTTTCAAACAAAGTAGAAAAATCACCTCTTTATTCTTTATTTACCTTTTATGCACAAAATAATGTTCCAATTTCAAACATTGATAATGAAAGTACACATTTCATTCCTCTTTCATGTGATGATGTTGAACATGTAATCTTTGCTCCTTCTTCCTCCCTCTCTCAAGATGAAGATGTTACAATTTCAAATATTGATCATGAAATTAAAACTTGCATTCCTTGTACATGTGATGATGTTTTGAATTATATTGAAAATCTAAATTCATCTCTTACACACTTTTTTAGTGAACACAAAAGTGTGGTTACTTCAAGTGTTGATTCTACAAGTGAAACATATGATCATCATGATGAAAATTGGAATGATGATGATTATTATGCTTATAGTTAAGAGGAAACTATTTTTTCTACACCTTGTATTATTTCTTATTTACCCATCCCTCATGTTGATGATGATTGCATGTTACATGATGAATCAAATGATAATGTGCTCAGAGATAATATTATTACAAAATATAACAATATTCCTAGTTTTCTTTCCAAAGATAAAGTAGGTGCATGTGTTGATTATAATGATGCAAATAATAATGCTATTTCTTATATTTCCATAGAATGTGATATGCCTTTGCAAACTAATGATATATTAAATACCACTGAATCTCCCAATCCCACCATTCCTAAAGCATAACCTATTCTTAAACCCCTTCCTCATAGGGGAAATAGTGTACCAATGGCCAAAACTAATAATAAAATATAATTATTAAATTATCCCCTTAATGACTTAAATGTACCTTCACAATAAATTATCTCTTTAATGTAGGATGTGCATGATTTACATAATAAATTACATCAACTCACATTGGAAAATAAGGCCTATCATTTTTGGAAGGATTATGATGTTATCCACAATAACCCTATCCCACGTAAAATCTTTCATGCAACCTTACTGAAGAATTTACAAATACCAACACTTCCTAAATTTAATGGAAGTGATGATCCTTATTTGCATCCCAAATCTTATAAAAAAGCTATGAAATGATGCAATGGTTATTTCATATTATTACAGTCATTTCCCAGGAGCCTAGAGGATGAGGCACTAAATTGGTTTCACCATTCACTCCCTACTGGCTTGTTACATACATATGTTGAGTTATAAGAAGTCTTCCTTATCCATTTCATTTATAATAAGGGACCTATAGTTACATATGAGCAATTACCATCACTATATCAGGGATAGGCATAACCAATTTGTGATTATATATTATAGTTTAAGGTATGTATAAAGTAATAAGTTTATCAAATAGTAGATTTGGAGACATGATATATCCTTTATAGGTCTTATCTTCCATATTATGAAATAGTTGTTATATCACACATCTAAGTAATTTCAACATATTTTCAATGTAACTATTGCATTAGAAAAGAAATTGGGACTTGTTGAGACTAATACAGAGGTAGATTTTGATATTGAGTTGTTTTGAATTTAAGTTTTTACCATCATAGTCATCCAACTTGGTTTAAGCACATAAGCCACCTCTTCAAAAGATCAACATGTGACAAATACCATAAGTTAAAATATTCAACAAAAGGAAAGAATCAATTTATAGAGCAGCTCCTATAGTGAATAAGGCATAATATACCAAGTGAGATCCTATATAGTTTGATTCATTCAAAGATAGGCCCATGATATTATCTTGACATTATTGACTAGGAGGATGAGTAAACTTTCTCCCAATCATTATAATTCACCATGATACTTGGATAGAGTCATAAATCAACCATATTTCAATTATCATCATATCAATGGTCATTGGGATAATGATTGTTGTGCACCTAGAGACCTAATTGAGTAGTATGTTGACAGATTTATTTTCACATTTACAAATGGCACATTTGGGTATCCTTATTCTCATTATCCTAGGTCCCATTCTACCATGATTGAGTTATCCCATGATGTTCCTTTTAATGAACCAATGGTTACTCATCATGTGAGTATAAAGATTTTTCAAATCCCTAGTTATGATAGATCAATGGTACCACCAACTCAACAAAAATGGAAACTGATACATGAAGATAAGCCAACTAACACCAGTATTATGACATAACTAAATCAAAATAAATAAATAGTGATAGTGAGGAAACTAATAGATATTTATGTAACAAATAATTCATAGACTCCTACTACAACTATGCATAGGGCAATGTCACAACCAGAGTACAATCATTAATTTATACAACAAATCTATATGGTTCATAGTTTCTACTACCTTGAAACTAAACATATGATTATTTTTATCTCATATAGTTCTTACATCATTCTTGTATGGATATTACAAAACTACACTACTAACATTCTAACATAAGCAATTCAAATAAAAAACATATATCTAAAAGTTTAAAATGTTAAATCAATACAATCATTACACATTATAATATGCCACAATGCTTCACATCCATATGTATCAAAAAGTTTATATAATGAGATAGGTTTTACATCACTCTATGATAGTAGTGCGGTCCATAGGATCCCCCCTCATCAACATCATATATATTAACTACCACATGAGATGTAGAACTAGACACCCCAAAATCACTTTGTATCCTAGAGCATGACCTTTATCTCCTCTCTCAATCCTCATATACAGCTAGTCATGCCTTGAGATTGGCATGATCTTGTTGTAATCATATATAATCATATAATAGCCTAGGACATAGGCCACCCATCAAATTTAACAAGGGCATCTTTAGCCTCATTACCTCAGCTCTCAACTGATCATACTTTATCATAACTCACACATATGATAAAATAACAATTATGGTTTGATCAAATAGTGGCATGTGTACACCAACAATTTTAAGACCACCATCCATATGACATCATCAAGAACATGTGTCAAATCACAAAGTATAGACTTAATAGTCATAACCCAATAATCCTCATAACTTATATAGACCTAGGACGAACAAGCATTAGCTATTACTCAATACAAAATACATAAATAATAAATAATCAAGTACCAAAATAAATTCAAAACATTCCATACCTCTAATTACTCTGATAGGCTCAAGGTCCAACACATCATCACCAACCGTTATCCTCCACTCAAGAATGATGGAGCCCATCTATGTATTATCCACCATGATATATATGCATAAGTACACCTTAAATCATCCACATCAAGGATCTCTATCATAAGATCCCTCTCATCTATTGCAATGGGGGTAAGATCTATCATAGATGGTCTGCCTTATCACCTAGTCTCACGGGTGCTTGTACACTTTGTGCCAATACCCATGGAACTAGGGGCACTTTCTGCTATACATTGCACTATCATGTGACCCTCTCATACTAAAAATACTTATATAAATTTGACTGTTGATCATCAAACCAAAAAATCACTTATATTTGATGAAGTTATGTCCCATCTTTTGGCCATCCAACAAACCCTCTATAAGGTCTCCACACAATAGACTCATCCATCAAATCATCTAGTATCTATCTACATTGCATGGTAATCTAATCTTGTACCTTCCTTGTATTCATCCATCTTCATGTGAACATCTATTAATGTGTGTAATCACTATGTGCATCCCCATTGGTTGAGTAACTACTATATGCTCATTGGCCCAACAATGTAATAACATGGTTGAACCAATGCCTCCACTAAATCACTCATGTGTAAATCTATACAGATCAAGGTATAAATGAAAAAGTATAGTCCTAACCCATGAATACAAAAGCTTGTGTTCCTATATATATTGGATAATTGAGTGCATCCTATATGAGATCGACACACCGCCATCATCCACTACTATGAACAACACTAGTAGAACTACAAAAGACTTTTGCACACTTGAAACATCTAATAACATAGTCATAAATAATACAACATATGACTCAATACAACCATGATGATGTGCATCTTGTATACCAATCAAATATGTGTATGCATAATCCATGGCTATAGGTATTATAACATCCTACATTACCACCCTCATACTAGAAATTAACAATCATAATATCCTCCATGCATCCTCCGTAGTGATGGTCATCTTGCCCCTAAGAAACCATAATGTACAAGTATTTACATCCCACTGCTCAGCTAATGCAGTTAGCACATGTGTATCATATGGTATTAGATCTATCCAACCCACATATCCAAGTCTAGCTATCTCAATATTCACATTCTCCTTGTTAGATAAAGGTATCCCACACACAATCTCCATCATTCAACCCCATTAGAACTCCCTAAAATATAATCCTCCTATAAAAATCATGTTCAAATCTCAACAATCAGATGTTAGTTCATACAAAATAAAAAAATTCACAAAATTTAGAAACAATGCCATTTTTGTCACACACTCACATTCAAACAATAACACCCTTTATAGGACAGGTGCGTTGCATACCCATATAGTTGATAAGAAAAAATATAGAAAATGTGTGCAATAAATCAAATTTCAGAATTACTAAGTAATGATATAAAGAATAAGAGATCACCATAACATAAGATATACGTGGAAAACCTTGCAATGTGCAAGGAAAAACCATAGGGTAATGGCAACTTGGATCTTCTATTAACTTCAACAAAACTTCTCTAACAAAGCTTCCTTCCTCAATAGCTTGGCCTTCTTACTCCTAATTTACATACAAAGCTTATGCTAAGAATAAATTATGTTTATTCTTCAAGATCACAAATATAAAGGACTAAATACTTGTACATATAATTACATAAGAGGAAGGGAAAAGAGATAAACAAGAGAGAGAGACCAAAAAATGGCTCCACACTTGGAGATGGACATAAAGTTGTGAAGAGTTAAACACTATTGATGAATAGTGGTGAATAATGAAAGTTATCTCTCTCACATGTGCCAAAAAGGTAATCAATTACCTTTTGGCATAGATCTTCTCCATGTGACAAATTTGTCTTTGTCTCCCATAAAAGATAAAAGCTCATCAAACAACCTTTTGACAAAACTCACCTACCATGTACCTCCAAGTAAAAAGTAGAATCACCTTTTTGGCTTACCTCCATGTGCATTCAAGAAATGTGCCCCACATTCAAATCACCTTTATGTGACTTAAATCTATCCATCTCCATTGATTTTTTCTCCATGTGTATCCAAGGATGAAATGTGCCCCGTTCCACCTATGCACATAAATAGTGAAATATGCCACATCACATGTGACATGGATATTGGCTTCATATCCTAACATTTTCCCACTTGAAGTCAATACACACATGTATTATTCCATCCAACTACCAATTTTCCAATGCTACCCTCATCACATTTTTAGCAAGCCTAGAGAAGTTTTACACTATTCAAACTTCTCTATCCTGACTAATTTTATCAACATATCTACAATATTCTATTCAGTGTCAATTTTCTTCAATAGGATCCTGCCTTCCTCCACCATGCTCCTAATGAAGTGGTAATTGATGTCAATATGTTTTATGTGATCATGAAATGTTGCATTCTTCACCAAGTGAATTGCACTTTGACTGTCACAATGCAAATCCATCTTTCCTTGCATTTCCATGAATCCACCCAATAATTGCTCTAACCATATTACCTCCTTGAAAGCTTCTATTATAGTTATATATTTAGCCTCAATAGTTGATAAAGCCACCATTGGCTGTAACTTGGATGCCCAACTAACTGCTCCACCTATAAGAGTGAAAGCATATCTTATAGTGGACTTTCATCCATCTTTGTCACCACCAAAATCTGAATTTGCATAACCTGTGATCTATAAATATGTTGTTTCTTAGAAATTAAGAACATCTAAAGTGCCTTTAAGATATCTAAAAATCCAATTCACCATAGACCAATGCTCCTTTCTAATATTTGCCATGAACTAGTTCACAACTCCTACTACTTGGGAAATATCTGGTCTAGTGCTAACCATGGTGAACATGAGGCTTCCTACCATTGATGAATAAGGTACATGAGACATGCTTATCTTCTCCTATTTGGTTCTATGAAAATGATCGAAAAACAACTTGAAGTGTGAAGGAAGTGGGGAACTAGCTATTTTTGCATTTTGCATATTGAAGTGTTGCATAATCTTTTCTATGTATGTCTTATGAGACAACCATATCTTCCTTTCTTTTATGTCTCTATGTATCTTCATCCCTAAAATTTGGTTTTCTTTTCCTAAATCCTTCATCTCAAAATTACTAGACAATTAAGCCTTTAAAACCTTGATTTTCTTCATGTTGGGGCCCGCAACCAATATATCATGAACATTTAACACCAAGATAATGAAGCTTCCATCATCAAACCTTTTAAGGTATGCACAATGATCACCTTCACTTCTACTAAAACCTTGACTCTTTGTAAAGGTATCAAATTTTCTATACCACATCCTCGACACCTGTTTTAAAACATACAATGATTTCTTTAGTCTACAAACTAAATGCTCATTGCTTCTTTCTTCATATCCCTCAAATTGATCCATATAAATCTCTTCCTTAATATCACCATACAAGAATGTTATTTTTACATCTCCAACTCTAAATCTTGTGCAACTACAAGTGCAAATAAAACTCTAATATTGGTTAACTTCACAACTGGAGAGGAGATTTCATTGAAGTCTATACTTGACTTTTGTACATAACCTTTTTCCACTAAGTGAGCTTTATACCACTCCAAGAACCCATCATTGCTCTTATTCAATTTATACACCCACTTGTTTCCAACTACCTTTCTTCAAGGAGGGAGATCACAAGCTCCCATGTTTTATTCTTATGAAGAGCTTTCATTTCCTCTTCCATGGCCTTGTTCAATTTTTCGTATTTTTCAGAATATCTAGCTTCTTGAAATGAACTAAGTTCACCAACATTAGTAACTAATGCATAAGTTGAATTACAACTAGAAGAGTACCTTTTTGGTGGTCTAGTCACTCTAGTGGATCTCCTCACAAAGTGTGATGTGTCACCCTATGGCTCATATATTTTTTTATATATCCTCATCATATACCTGATCTTGATTGTTATCTTGTTGATTTTCATGGACAGGGGGTTATTTTTCATCTTTTTCTTTATTGGTGCCTTAATAGGTAAAATCTCAAGTGTTTGTTGTACCTCCTTCCTTTGCATGGATTTTTCATTGAATACAACATATTGAATAATAATTACATTGTGGTTAGTAGGATCCCACAATATATACCCATTTACTATATCTCCATAACCAAGAAAAATACATTTCATTGACTTTAAGTCAAGTTTGGACCTCTTTTCTTTAGGCACATGGGTAAATGATTCACAACCAAATATATGTAAATTAGAGTAATCAAATGGATTACCATGTCAAACTTCCTTTGTATTCCTTCCATCTAATGCAACTGTAGGAGACATGTTAATAAGACACACAATTATATAATAACCTCTACCCAAAATCCATTATCCAGCTGAGATGCACTAAGCACACTTCTTGCATGCTCCACGATTGTGTGGTTCATTCATTTTGCTACACCATTTTGTTGTGGATTATATGCAAAAGTATTTTGATGCTTAATCCCTTCCTGCATACAAAATTTATCAAACTCCTTAGAGTAATATTCTCCTTCGTTATTTAATTTGAGACATACAATAGATTTGCCCAAATGTTTCTCTACCCTTGCCTCAAATTCTTGAAACTTATCAAAAGCTTATGATTTATTTTTCAAAAAATACACCCACACTCTTCTATAATAATCATATATAAAGGTTATAAAATATTGTATACCATTTATAGACTATGTGGGAATAGATTCAAATATGTTAGAGTGAATAAGTTGTAAGAAATCAAAACTTTTACCAGTGTTAGTAGTAAACCGAACTCTCTTCTGCTTACCAAAGATATAATGCTCACAAAAGTCTAAATTACAAGACTTAATCCCATGAAGCATAACTCAATCATGAAAAATATGCAAACCTTTTTCACTCATGTGTCTAAGGCATTGATGCCATAACATCACTACATCTCGAGCATATTTTGATGTTATTATTGTTGCTTGTTTTGTCACTAAATCTCCACACAAATGATATAAAGAGCCATAATATTATCATTTTGATATCACTAGGGATCTTTTGGTAATTATGCAATGAGCTTTACCTAATGTACAAGAATACCCCAGCTCATCCATCATCTTGATAGAGATCAATTTTTTTTCAAATCAGGGACATGCCTCACATATTTCAAAAACCTTTTTCTGTCATCTAACTTAATTAGAACATATCCTATTCCCACAATATATAAAGGATAATCAACACCCAAGTTGACAAAACATCCACTATAGGGCTAATATTTGACAAACTAGTCCTCATGTGGTGACATGTGAAAAGATGCCCTTGAGTCCAACACCTAGCCATTAGAAAGTGATATATTATTTCTAAGGCAAAAGGCCTCATGTGATGGTGCTTCCTCTATATCTATTGTGCTAGATTAAATTGAAGGTGGATTCTAATTTCCATCCTTCTTTTCTTTCTTCAGTTGCCAATAATCCTTCTTTAAATAGCATGGTTTTCCATAATGATAGCATTTCACTTTTAGTTTGCATCCTTTTAACTTTGATGATCTACCTTGTATTCTCCTCTCACTCAATCAACCTCTCACAGATAAAGCTTCATTTATAGAGGATGGTAACACATAATATTTTTTCCTCATCTCCTCTCTAAGAAACACTACTACCACATCATCAAACTTCAAAATTCTAGATGATGAATTGCTGATGGTCATCACCAAATGATCCCAAGTATCAGGGAGGGAACAAAGGTGATTGCTTTGTTCTCATCATCCATGTTCACACTAATGGTTATTAGCTTAATAATGAGTGTATTAAACTCATTCAAGTGCTCTGTAATAGATGAATTCTCCTTCATCCTCAAGCTGTAAAGTCTCTTCTTTAAGAATACTTTATTTGTTGCTGATTTTATTTGATAAAGTTTGTTAATCTTTTGCCATACTTCTTTTACAATCTTCTCCTCAATAACATTGAAAATAATAAAATCTAGAAGACAAAGACAAATTGTAGAAACTACCTTTCTATCCATCTTATTCTAATCCTCATCTATCATGTTGTTGGGTTTATTTGTAAGACTTTGCAAGGCCAGAGCTTGGTCATTATGAACCAAGAGATCCTCCACCTTAATTTTCCATAGGGAGAAATTCCTACCATCAAGCTTCTATATCTCACACTTGGTCACTCATCCTATCATTTTTGTATCTCCCACTTTCACAAGGCTCCATAACTCAACATAAAACACTCAACACAAGAGTTTTTCAAAGAGCTTAGATCTGATACCAGATGATAGGAAAAAATATAGAAAATGTGTGCAAGAAATCAAATTTTGGAATTAATAAACAACAATACAAGTAACAAGAGATCACCACAACATAATATATACATGGAAAACCTTGTAATGTGCAAGGAAAAACCACAAAGCAATGGCATCTTGGATATTCTATTAACTTTAGCAAAACATCTCTTATAAAGCTTCCTTCCTCAATAGCTTGGACTTATTACTCCTAACTTACATACAAAGCTTATTCTAAGAATGGATTATGATTATAATTCAAGATTACAAATACAAAGGTTGAATCCTTATTTATAGAATTACATAAGAGGAAGGGAGAAGAGAGAAACAAGGAGAGACCAAAAAATGGCTCCATACTTGGAAAGGGACACAAAATTGTGAATAGTTAAACATTATTGATGAATAGTTAAACACTATTGATGAATAGTGAAAGTTGTCTCTCTCACATGTGCGGAAAAAGGTAATTAATCACCTTTTGGAAAAGATATCCTCCATGTGACAACTTTTTCTTTGTCTCAAAAAATACAAGAACTCATCAAACAACGTTTTGACAAAATTCACCTACCATGTGCCTCCAAATCAAAAAGTAGAATCACCTTTTTGGCTTATCTCGATGTGTATTCAAGAAATGTGCTCCACATTCAAATCAGATTTATGTGACTTAAATATATCCATCTCCATCAACATTTTCTCCATGTCCATTAAAGGATGAAATGTGCCTCATTCCACCTGTGCACATAAATAGTGAAATATACCACATCACATGTGTTATGGATATTGGCTTCATATCCTAACAATAGTAACAACCCAATCAAGATAGGAGTGCATAAAAGTCGACAAACCCTCTATAGTCAAAAAATTTAGTAAAATTGACCTAAATGCACATTTCAAGGAAAACAGTGAGAGGTATTTTAGTTACTTACCAGGCTGACCTCCTATTCGGCCTGAATTAGTGCTTCCACCTCCTTGAACTGGCTACATGACATTGTTCTCTTTTCAAGCATGTTGGAAAATCCAAAGCTTCAATTTATAATTCATGATACACAAAATGAATCCAAAGTTGTCAATTTTAAATTCATATAACCACTTTTTAATCTATTCCATACTACTAAGGTATGAGTCCCACACTATAAAATCTAGATTACAAAAATATTTAAAAAGTCTATATCTTATAAACCATAGCTTTAATTTCATATATGTTTCTTTTTCATGGAATATAATCATGTCACCTTTTGTATCGTATGGGCCTTACTCTTTTACCAACCTTCTTGCCACTGTGACAACACATACCGTGTTTTCCTAATAATTCCACTATTATTATATAAAATAATTTGAGTATCAATTCAAGTCCAATCAATTACTCATGTTAAACACTTGAACCTAAGCATCTTTCAATAACAAATTTGACTCCTAAATCTCGTTATATTAGTCATCACCTTTAGCTCAAACTCCTTACTCCAATTTTGTCCCTCTCACCAAAAGGGGGGCATACATAAGCAATATTTTTACTAACTCTAGTACAAAGAGGACAATTGACTCAATTTACATTTTACTATACAACATATTTTGACTTATATAATACTCATAATTACTTGATACACTATTACTTGTGATGCACTATGATTTGGTATGTAGATTATGGCTCAAAATATCATAGTTTACACATACTATACATAGTATGACATAGTGATTTAGAAATATTGCTTGGTTGTTCAGATCCACTCAATTACTTACATTTGGCTCAAATTCTTAGACTTGCATAGGATAATGGTTTCAATTTTCTACATATTAAAATAGTTTACTACAATGTCTTATCAATTTTTACATAGACTATGATAATGGGGGCATGCACATACTGCAAGTTTATCATAGACACAATATTATTACTCAGGATTCAGATCTCTTGCTCAAATTATATGAGATAATTATCAGATTGGGGGTATGTTGTGAGACACATGTTATTGTCTCCTATTTTTTGCACCATATTCTATAAATGGAATGGAAAATCATGCCATTCTCCATGTTTTTAATACTCAGAATCAAATTTATTACTCACATAATTTGATTTGATTTGCTCAGTTATTAAATTAGGGGCACATTGTGAAGTCCATGCTCTCATCTCCAAATTTTTGCACCAAATCCTCTAAAATAAATGGTAAATCATGCCATTATCTATTTTGTTTACACCAAAATTAGTTTAAAATTATACCTACACTAGGTTTGCACCAGAATAAATCTCATATCCATCTGTAGCGGTTGATTCATAATTTTTGCACTAGTTCCTAGTATATTTGAGTTGTGTGGGGTTGAATTTAAACAAGTTTGACTTACAAGCACATCTATATCCAAATATCAAAGTGGTGGTGAGCATAGCTTGATTCCTCATAATGAAGTTGTTTAATAAGATCCAATACATGGACTCCACTTCATGGGTTCATCTTCATAGGCATCACTCAAAGTCTTATTCATTTCTCTAGCCAATAAGAGAATGAGACTAAAGCTCATCTTATCTTTGTGTGGGTGGATCACATCGAACCTATAGCACCTCCATTTATAAGCAAAGACATGTTACATAAGAAATTACATGTACACATTCTTCCTTTTACTCTAGTGCTTTTATTTTATTGCATTACTAGAATAAAAGGTGAGGCGGGGAAGGAGGTGTATACACCTAAATTTGGTCAAGTAAACACAAGTATTATTTATTTTATGGATTTTATATTTAGAATTTAGTAATGTTGAATCAAGTTCCCATTCACACATATTGTCCTAGTCCCATGTCATTTCTATCATTTCTTCATACTGATTTCACTATTTTTATATAGTCTCCATTCTTCATGTCTATCCTTGTCAGAGTCACAAGGTTCCCTAATATTTCCACTATTTCATGCTTCAATTTTCTTATCTTTAGACAATAGCACTTTAGTTGGATAATAACACACCCTGCCATTGTCCAATCCCACATTATTGTCCTCTAAAAACTCTTTTTGAAGCCCATTTATTTTGGCTCTCTTTTTATTACCATTTCACCCTTGTTTGAGTTGGTCAACATGCAAATTAGTTTTTTTAATTTAAAATTAGGAGTATTTTATTTAAAGTTTTATCTAAGGAATTTTACATCTAATATGTACTATTTTAACACTATTACAACCCCTCAAGTTGTACTTAGAAAATACAATTTTTTTAAAAACAATAAAACAATTAAAAAAATATTTATGATACAACATATCTAAATATTAATTAAGAACAATTGTACTTCTAATTCAAATACTATACATAATATTCATTTTAAACAACTCCAAAGAAAGTAAATACAATAGGAGACAACTGCAACTAGTCTCACAATACAACTACTATTCAAGTATAACAAATACATAATACAATTATATTTCCTTAAGGCATACAACCTAATATAATAACCAATTACCAAAATCTCTAGAGCTCGAGTTGAACCAACTCGTGTATTGCTGATAATCACAAATGTCATCTCTAGGTAAGTACTGCAGTAGGGAGGAAGATCATCATCTAAGCACTTTTACACACCAACCATAGACCAACAATCCCCTATTCAGAGAATGACCCTCCCTTCATAGATAGGTAGATAGAACGGTGTGAGAATCTAGTAAGACGTGCTAGTACCCCATGTGCTTGTAAGATTTATAACTACATGAGTGTATCATAAATAAAATATATTTCAAACATGATATCACATAACATGCAAATCAAACATATGAAATGATAATGTAAATCTAACATTACTTTCACAAAAGTTTTTAAATAACACACGATCATCTTGATCGGTCAATTTCATCACACATCACTTGATCAAATTATCCAACATTGATGGTGCTACCTAGGCTAGTGGAATTTGTCTCACTACCTATTAACATCTTCAATGTGAACTCTAATATATATAACATAATATATAACTCAAAGACTTATATAGATTTCATCATCCTATAAATAATATCACATCACATACTATACATAGGAATAAGCAAAGTATAATTTTATTTCATCAATGCATGAATGAGTCATACATTATTATTTAACTCATACAGGAAATAATGTCTATAGTTCATACCTCTTGAGTATGTTTAAATTTTATAATAAACTACAGATTCCCAACTACCATAATAATATTCAAACAACTAAACCCCATTATATCCCATATTTTATAGTCTAGTGTTCTAAGGTACAACTACTAGTTTTCTCATAATTAGTTATACTAAGAAGTCATAACTACACAGAAGCCTACATTTTTATTCAAGTAAGAACATATTACAAGTAAGTCATACACACACCCTAAAGACAAATCTAACATTTATTTATATTCTCAAGGTTGTGTGCACACATATATGATGTCCTACTAACTATTATAAATATAAAGATCAAGTAATAACCAACACATATATTTAATCATTCAACGTAGGTGAGAGTCTAACATACAACTATAGTATGTACCATTTAGACATATACTTTTAAGCTGAAGTATCCTATGATATTCCATACTATCATAGCTCATTGTGCATAAAGCACCCTACTCAACATGAATAAATAATCTTACACTTTAATTATTAAATATGTAACGACGAGACTATACCACTCGAATATATCCTAGATTATGTTGTATAATAATAATAATAATAATAATAATAATAATAATAATAATAATAATCTCTAGGCACACATCTTGATGCACTATTTTATTCTAGAAATGTCAAATCATTGCATATAAAATACTCTCATAAAATATAATGCACATAAATTTTCATCTTTTCATGATGCTACAAAAATTTGACCATGTTGACATGTTTTCATAACATAAGTACAAAAATACTACCTGGCCTCTACGAGCATTCAAAGAAAAGCCACAGTACAGATTTAGATCATATAAATATATCTCTAGGATAAGTATTAATCAAAAAGGAATATAATAATATTATCATAAAAATGTTTAACTTTGATAGAGATTACCCAAATAATAATGATATATAACTCTAAGCATAGTCATCATATGTAAATAGCTTACAAGGATAAATAATCACACTAAATCACTTATCATTTTTGACCTCATCATAATCATCATGAAAATGCAACAAAATATAAAGTGGATTATCTTCATATATAGTTTTGATCATAATATATCAATAGTTATAATGGAGATATTTGAATAACACAATGCAACTCTAAATTATATTATCAAGCCCAGTATTCTAGGGAAGCTATGAGTAAGACATGTTAATGGACACATGCTTTATTTATTAAAATAAGGTATTTATGGTCTAAAAGTTGGTGTGTAAGAAGTTGCCTCATTTTCTCAAGTACGAAAGTTTACTAAGTAGATATACAGAGTATTCCAACATTGATTTTTTTAATACTTATCGCTTCAGTATTATATTCATATGGCAATCCTTATAAGGTTCCCACAATAACCAAGTTCATTTATAAAATGCAACTTGATTTGGAAATGCAATGCAAAATTTTGAGGCTAAATATAGTTTCACATATTATTCTATATGAACAATAAACTGCTCATATTACTATTTGGATAATTCACTATAGTTGATATTAAAGATTCAATTTTAACTCAACATTCTAAAATAATGCCTCTGACTTTAGTATATTGCCTCAACTATCTATTTAGAATTTTTATTTAATGATTATATAAGGTCATTGGTAAAAGTGACTTAGCATTTAATTAAATTCAACTCAGAATAATAGACGTCAATCTTGAGATTTGATGCAGGCTTAGCAAATTAAACTTATAATTGTTAAGTGCTACATATCTTTGACTTGGTGATTCAATATAAATAGATTGGCTATAACATGGGATGCAACCCCATATAAAATTAAACTTAATCGACACAAATTACAACATAGGTCATTGAATAAAATAAATGGTGCTAATAGTAATTTTCACATAGGCACGAGAAATTATGACGCAACATTCAAATACACTACATTGTCAAGAAAAGGGGGACACAACCTTATTTAGTAATAAATGTGAGCTAGAGAATTTCAACCATGTCAATTTCAATTTCAACACAACATGCCAAGGTTAAAAACAAATTCAATGCAGCTATTTATATATACAATGCAAGGTTGCAAACAAAGCTACATGTAGGAATTTGATTAAGACTTAGTCCTATTTGGCAAAACATAGTAAAAAAGTATAAGCATACTAGTTAAATAAGACACAGGCCCAAATAGTTAAAACTCCATGTAAACATGTATATGTCAAATTCTATCTCTGAAACGTAGGTATATATTCACTACACGGCCACTAAACATAATGCAAACTTATTTAGTATGAAACCAAGCTCCAAAAAATAAGCATAACTATGAAATTTCAATGCAACCATTAAATTAATTAAGATGCCTCCTAAAAAGGGAAAAGCATAGGTTTCCATTTGCTCTAAAATGCTACTAATAAATAAAAATATGCAGACTTAGTAATACCCAGGCTTCCAAATACTAGACACTATCAATCCTATATATACAATGCTGTAATAATTATTATGAAACACTGTCTAGCCTAGTTACATGTAGTTTTACATAAGGAACGCAGATTATAAAGCAATAAAATGCTAGTCTGAAAATATTTAACATAGGTTTTAAACAATTAGAATGTAATTTCCAAGATTATAACACAAACCAATAAAATAAAACGCTAGCTCTATGAATTACAACTATGCAGGGTTTTAAAGGAAACAAAACATATATTTATCACCTCTTTTGGCACACAACAAATAATTACAAAACCAACTTGGTAGATTTGCTAGGAAAAGGAATTTGATTAGCTCTTTCTTGATTTTTCCTTACTTTCTTTCTTTCGTCCTTGTCCTCTTCAATGTCCATGTCTCTAAATTCCAAAAATTCTCTTTTATTTATAAAACTTATTTCTCTACTCATTTTTACGTGCCTCCTTGCATGCAAACTCTCCCTTTGATTTATCACATGGATGATAAATTTACTCTTTTTAAAATTTTATTAACTACTGTTTACTCACCTTTTGATTTCTTTAATCATCATCAGAAACATTCTATTTTAATTATTTTACTTATCATGCCCTTTTTTCTTATTTTCTAAACTTAAACTTAAGTTGACTCAATAAATATTTATATCTCTTTCTTAATTTTATAGTAATTTCTTGCATGTAAATTCAAGATTAACTTTAAAATTGCATTAACTCAACTCCCATGTAATTTTCAAAACAACATTAAATAATTAATTAAACTAAAAGATAAATAAGTCATTAATTACCTTTTATTTTTAAGATAATTATTTCCACAATAATAATATCTATATAACACTAATATTTATTTTATGGATTTAAATTCAAAAAATCATATCAATGAGAATAAAGAAATCTAATGCATATTAAAACTAATCCACACACACAAATATAACCACAAACAATATTTCTCAATTATGCACTAACATTTCACACATATCATTTAAAATCTAATGTGTGCATGTGTAGGGTCACTAGAAATTTCTATTAATATTCTCTCAATCATCCCATCTAGCCCATTCTCTCTGATGATGCTTTCACTCATCAAGCTCTGAGAGTAAGATCTATCTTGCATCCACCCCACAACAAGTAGGTATTTAATTTAAGTCATCATATATATCAATCAATGATGTAAAACTAACAAATATACATCTTTAATGTACAATTTTTTTAAAATATGACTGTCACATAATCTATACTAATCAATAATATCATTGTCCCATTACAGTATATGTTAAAAAGCTCAAATCAAGGCAATGTTAATAAGATAATAACTATACTAATCTATGTATTTATAGGTTATTAATTATAATTTGAAATTAGGATGTGACATCTTACCCCCTAAAATTGGTCATCACCCTAATGACTCTTATGCGAATAAAAATTTTGATTAATAAATAGAGTTTAACAACATAAAAACATAGTATCAAGTATCAAATCATGCTAACCAATGCAAATTTAATTTGAAGAACTCATCATAGTTTTCTTAATTAACAATATTTTTAGAGTATTGGTTTTATAAGACCCTACTTGATGACATTTTCTATTCTACAAATAAGTTTTTCAAATGTCACTTACACTGATTGGTTCCATCACAACCACCCCACGGTCTAGAACTGGCATGAAAAGTCTAATAATAACTCGGTAAAAGTTTCATTACTAGCTCAAAAACACTTGACATCATCACAAAATCTAAACAAATGACCATACAATTAAATTTGATAAGTTTTGCCTATCAAATTCTAGATTTTACAAGTCTATCTAATAGATCCAACTTAGTAACAATCAAATCTATGTGAGGTTAAGTAGGATATCATTTTATCGCTTAAAACTCACATTCCTAATTCATCACTCTTCCTTCAGGTCTCCAAGACCTAACGATCTCATCAATGTGCATAAGGTTCACAAATCTAAACTAACAAATCATAAAATCAATACTATATGCTAAAATATTCCCTATGTACTTGCATACACATAAGAGGAATCATAAAATCATCTTGAGATTTTATTTTCTACTAATCAAACATAAATAGTATCATATTCTGCAAGTTAGACTATAGTGTTACATTATTAGTTATGAGGAAATAATGTTAAAATTATCATAATATACTAAGGCTAAGGATTATATCATCTTTAAAAATTTAAAAAGGATCAAGTGAGACAATGTCTCCATGTCTGCTCAGTTAAAATTCAACAAGTTAAAAGTTTATCTCAACCCTTTTAGATTACCAAGATGGTGTACACATCTTATACCTTGCTTTCTCTCGATAAAAGGTACACATATTACTCTTCCAAACAATCATGCTTCAAAAATAGAATAATATCAGTCTAACAAAGGTATATAATAACATATAATTATAAACACTAGAATTTGTATAAATTCAATGTTAGCCACTCCTCATGGTCAAGTTCATAGGTTAGATAAAATAATGACTCTAAAAAGTCACAAATATAAAGTAGAGAACTAAAATCTTATAAAGAAAACCTCCTACATACCCTCACATGGTAGAAAGAAACATCACAACCCAAGTTACCAATCATTATTCACTTACCAAAATTGTAAGTGTAGTATCATCATCTACTTCCACAATTGAAAAGAAAATATGAACCACAAGGATGCATAAATCTATCCAACTCTCCTACTTCTCTTAACAAGAGGTAGAAAGCATTATCCTATGAGCCCAAGGGAATAAAATTAAAACAATAATCTAGAAACAAGTTTCTGCTACTCTACACCATCATCCTAAACATATGAATCTTCTTGATGGCTTAAAAGGATGTAAGAGAAGAGTGAGAACATAAAAAATCACTTCTAATATAACTAAGAGAGATGACTCTTTTTATCAAGTATATATAAATATAAGGATGTTAATCCAGATAATAAACTCCTGACATAAAGAAATTCTCAACCAAGACATCTACATTTAACTACAAAAAAATTCCCACTGCACTAGGTGGTGCCAAACTAGAATGGTTTTATAGGATTCTCATTCCTAGGATATTTATAAATAGGACACAAAAATAGAGCATAATTACTTAAGTAAGAAGCATTTTATTATTTTAAAACACTCACAACACAAAACACAGATGGTGAAGGTGATTCAAGAAAGACATAATCATACTCAAGGTGTTTAATCTAAGATTGAAAATATGGCAGGAAACTCTTGTTCACAACTCAAGAACTAAGTTATGTACTCTCCTACCCATACACCTTATAAAACCATCATTAATGAGACATTCGATAAACCAACCCTTTAACAACTCTAAGGGGGTATGAATACTCTAAGGTATACACTTAATGTACCATACACACTTTCTCATTCCTCCTCTTTGCTAAACAAAAAGGTATGAAAATGCTAATGGACTCATTAAATCCTAGAGATTAAGCCATAACTTTGATACCACATGTTACAACCCCTCAAGTTGTACTTAAAAAATGTAGTAATTTTTTAAAAAATAATTAACAAAACATTCATGATACAACACATCTAAATCCTAATTAAGAACAATTATACTTCTAATTCAAATATCACATACAATATTCAATTTATACAACTCCAAGAAAAATAAATACAATAGGACATAACTATGGCTGGTCTTTGAATATAACAACTGCTATTCAAGTATAACAAATAAATAATACAATTATATTTCTTTGAAGCATATAACCTAATATAATAACCAAATACCAAACTCTCTAGAACTCGAGTTGAACCAACTCGTGTATCATTGATAATCATAAATGTCATCTCAAAGTAAGTACTATAGTAGGGAGGGAGAGCATCATCTAGGCACTTTTCCACACCAACCATAGACCAACAATCCCTTTCATAATTTTTTATTCAGGGAATGGCCCTCCTTTCACAGATAAGTATATAAAACGGTGTGAGAATCTAGTGAGACATGCTAGTACCTCATGTGATTGTAAGATTTATAACTATATTATGTGTATCATAAAGAAAATACATTTCAAATATGATATCACACAACAGGGAAATCAAACATATGAAATGACAATGTACATCTAACATTACTTTGACCAAAGTTTTTAAATAACATACAATCATTTTGATCGGTCAATTTCATCACACACCACTTGATTGGATTATCCAACATTGGTGGTGCTACGTAGGCTAGTGGAATCCATCTCACTACCTATTAACATCATCAATGCAAACTCTAATATATATAACATAGTATATAACTCAAATACTCATACAGGTTTCACATTCTTAGCAATAATATCACATCACATACTATACATAGGAATAAACAAAGCATACTTTTATTTTATCAATGCATGAATGAGTCATACACTATTATTTATCTCATATAGGAAATAATGCATAAGTTTATACCTCTCAATTATGTTTCAATTTCATAATAAAATGCAGATTCCCAACTACCATGATAACATTCAAATAACTAAACCTCATGATATCCCATAGTTCATAGTCTAGTGTTCTAAGGCACAACTACTACTTTTCTGGAATGATATTAATTTTCCAAATAAGAATATATACAACAATATATCATAATTATATGGAATTATAGTAGAAAATATGAATAATAGATAAGTGACTTCGAGGGGGAAACCTCCTAAATGGTTTCAATAAAAATCAATGCTTAATTATGATGATGAATAACTAACCCTACCTCTTATATATAGTCTAACAAGGCCATGTGCCACCTATAGGCCAACCTAATAAGTATATGAATGTATAAATAAATGTAAAATAATATGTAAAAGGGATATGCAAGCCACAAGTCAACTACAAATATCCATAGACATGCCAATGGTTAAGGGAGTAGCATGCCCCTCCCCTTCAAAATAATGTTGTCCTCAACATTGAAGCAATCTCAGATGTTGTTGCATGAATAATTAATCCTCCTAGGTAGCATCTTTATAAGGTAAATTCTTCCATTTGATCAGATACTCAAGAATCAATCTAGATCATAGCTTCTTAGTACATATTTGAAGGATCACTTCAGAATCAAGAATAACCCTCCCTTCCTCATCTAATTCTGGTAACTTGATTTGAGTGGTAACTCTCTATCTAATGACCTTCTTAAGGTAAGATATATGAAATAATGGATGAATGCGAGTGGAGGGAGAAAATTTCAACTTGTAGGCCACACTATCAATTTTTTGCAAGATCTGATAAGGACCATAATACTTGGGAGATAGCTTATTATCCTTTTTCTTTTGCTTCAAGGACATCTGCTTATAAGGCTACAAGCAAACAAACACCTAATCACTGATTTCAAAATGCCTCTCACTCTTGTGTTGATATGCTTATTGCTTCATGTAATTTTGGGATAAAGCTAAATTTTCATGCAAACTAGCAAAGACTTCTTGTTGATGTTGAAGGTGTTCCTTCACTGTACGTACCTTTGGGTGTGTCTTTAAGGGTGAAGTGAGAGATGGAGGATGGTATCCATACAATGCCATAAAATGAGACATTTCAGATGAACTATGCACTGACGTATTGTACCACCACTCAGCCAAGGGCAACCATTAAACCCCTTTATCATGTCTATCTGACACAAAACAAATGTACCCTTCCAAACACTTGTTGACTACCTAAATTTGCCCATTAGATTGAGGATGATAGGATGAGCTATGAGCTAATTTGGTTATCAAACATGCAAATAATATTGTCCAAAAATTACTAGTGAATATGGGATCTCGATCGCTAACAATAATCTTGGGAGTACCATAAATTTTTGAACTATATTAAGGAAGGCAAAAGCTATTGTATTGGCTACCAATGGTTGAGATAAAGAACAAAAATGAGCATAATTTGTGAGTCTATCTACAACAACCATGATAACATTTATACCTTTAGATCATGGTAACCCAATACTGAAATTCATATATACCTTTTCCCATCATTGACTAGGGATGGATAAGGGCTATAAAAGACATGGGGTTTTAACTGTTTCACCTTTTTTTTGTTGATAGACCATAAATTTAGCCACATATTTCTATACATCCCCCTTGAGTCATTTCCAAAAAAATCCTTTTTGAATCTATAATAGGTTTTCAAAAAACCTGAGTGACCGCCAAGTGGAGATTCATGAAGTTCTTGAAGGATTTTCTATTTGAGAAGAGAATTTTGACATAGATATAATCTATCTTTGTACCATAATGCATTCCCCTTCCATGTAAAATTTTTAATCCCATCGGAACCCTATTGTATATTTTGAATCAATGAATGGGTAATACTATCATTCTTCCATTCTGCCCTTACTTCTTTCAACCAGTCTACCTGACAAATGGTTATGGCACATAACAATGCCTCAATTGGTTCATCTCACCTAAATAGTGCATCAACCACCACATTTTCTTTTCCCTTTTTGTAGACTATTTCAAAATCAAAACCTAACATTTTTATCACCCATTTTTGTTGTTATTTAGAGGATAAACACTGTTTCTAAAAATATTTAAGGCTATCATGATCAATCTTTACCTGAAAGTGATGACCTGATAGATAAGGTCTCCATTGTTTGAATACGTGTAGAATAGCCATCATCTCTTTTTCATAGATGGGTTTGAGCTTATTTTTACCCTTAAATTGATGACTTTCAAAGGTAATGGGCCTACCCTCTTGCATGATTAATGCACCCATACCATATCTAGATGCATTACAGTTAACCACAAAAGTTTTAGAAAAATCTGGATTAGCCAATATTAGGGTGGTGCACATAGCCATTTTCAGTTGTTTAAATGCCTTGGTAGCTATATCAGTCCATTAGAAGGAGTCTTTCTTTAATAAAAAGTGAGTGATGTTGTAATACTACCATAGTTTTTGACAAACCTATGATAATAACCGGTTAGCCCCATAAATCCCCTTAGTTTCTTAAGTGTCTTGGGACTCTGCCACTCCATGATGGCTTGAATTTTTTTAGGATCAACTTTTACTCTCTCATGTGATATAAGATGACCCAAATACTCCACTTCCTGAACTCCAAAAGCACATTTGGATGGTTTAGCATACAACTGAAGTTGCTCAAGAACTGAGAGTACTTATTTCACTTGATGCAAGTGGTCTTCCCAATTTTTGCTATAAATAAGGATTTCATCAAAAAACACAAGTAAAAATTTTCTCAAAAATGGCCTAAAGATCATATTCATCAAACTTTGGAAGGTAGATGGTGCATTGGTGAGACCAAAAGGCATGACCAAAAATTCATAATGGCCTTCATGAGTATGGAAGGCTATTTTAGGAATGTCCTCCTCACATATCTGGATTTGATTATACCCAGAGCAAATATCTAATTTGATAAAATAAACAACACCATGTAATTCATCTAACAAATCATTAATCATAGGAATAGAAAACTTATCTTTGATATTGAATTTGTTGAGCTCTCTCTAATCTGGGTACATCCTCCAAGTTTCATCCTTCTTTAATACCATGACTACTAGAGAATAAATTCACTTTGGCTATGGAAAATGGTACCTACCTCTAAAAAATCTTATACCATTTTTTAAATTTCACTCTTCTGGGCATAAGGATATCTATATGGTTTGATATTAGGTGGTGTACTTCTAGAAATGAGTCTGATGGCATGATCATGAGTACGACTAGGAGGAAGACCTTTTGGCATGGGTCCAAAAACAACTGAAGGCTCATCCAATATGGAAAACAAGTGTGCCACAAATCCTTTATCACCTTTTTTTAGCATCTTGGTCATCTAATGTGAACTAAACATTTATAGATATTTAAATTTTAATCCTCGTAGTTCCACTAGCTTGCCTTCAAAATAAAAATGCATGAATAGTTCATGTAAATTCATCTCAATAGTACCCAATGTGGTGAGCCATTATACTCCCAAAACAATATTAGTCCCACCCATAGGAATAACAAACATAAGATTATCTAGCAAATAGTCACCCATTGCTAACTTAATATTATGGCATTTTCTAGAACAATTAACTATACCACCATCAATAATCATGACTTGAAACTCTAGGGCTAGGTCGATGAAACAATTAAAATGAGCAACTAACTTATTATTGATGAAATTGTGTGTACTACCTAAATCAATCAACACTATGACCTTCTATTTCTTAATAAAACCCACAACTTTAAGAGTTTGAGTAGAAGTACCTATAAAGGTATGGCAGGAGATAGTAGGTTAAGAATCTACATCTTCATCCTTAATTCCTTCCAAACCCTCAACATATGGCTCCTCATCTTCTTCATCCTCATCAACCCTTTCAATGTAAAATAACTTCTTTTCAACACATTTATGACCTTTGCTCCATTTACTGTCACAACCATAACACAACCCTTTGGCATGCTTATCCTCAAATTTTTATGGTGTTAATCTGGTAAATTGAGGCTATGATGGATTTGGGAAGGTGTGTTCCTAACTATTAGTGAAAGGATGATGTTTGATCATCTCTTTTTCTTCTACCAAGTGTGCCCTTGGTGTAGCCTCAATACAGTTGTGGGGTTAAACACACAAACCTCTAATTGAATACTATCATTTAGTCCACCTAGAAAAAGGTCAGTTTGATTTACCTCAGTGATATCCTCCACACATAAGGATAGATTTTTAAATTTATGAATATAATCATTCACTATTCCTATTTGTCTTAGTTTGGCTAATTGGTTAAAGTAGTTTTCAAAAACATTATCCCGATAATGAGACATCAATTCTTCAGAGAATATTGACCATGTAACAAGAGCACCAATATTCTTGTTTTGAACACAAAACCAATGATACCAAATGAATGGCTCAGGTTATAGATACATAGATGCCACAACCACCTTTTGAGAGGTAAGAATTTGGTGTAAATCAAATAGATTTTCAATTTGAGTGATCCAAGTGAGTGGATCCTTACCATCAAACTTGCACAAGTCTACTTTTGGCAACATCAATTTTATCCCCATATTGTTAGTGTTAGTATTAAGAGGAGGAGGACTAGAAGGAAAAAGTGGAGGGTTGTTTAGTGGTAAATGAGATGAAATGGTAGCCAAGTGTGTCATGATTGGATGTAACTGATTGTTCATGCCATTAAGCTCCCCTTGCATTGTTGATATTTGAGTTTGGACTTGCACATCCTTTTGCATTAGGCCATATAGGTTTGATTGGATTTGATAAATTACATCAGATGATTCAGACTCCATGTCATCACCTAAAGGGGTTTCTTTCCCTTTCCCCCGTCCACATGTGTTAGGACCAGCCATACAAACGCTTGATGGTGAACCTTATTTTGCCCCATTGACCTAACTTTGACCACTAAGTTTTTTGAATATGTAGGACTCAAATCAAAAATATCAAACAATATACCCAAACTAATTTTTTTAAGGTTTTCAAAAATATAAAAAAAATTGAAAAATTATATAAATTGTGAGCTATGGAGCAAATTTATAAAAAACACTAAAATGGTGATAAATTTTGAAAAATAGATCCAAATGATCTGAAATTTTAATGGAAACTTACTTGAATTATTTCAAAACTTTAGTGAAAACATTGTAGAGAAATTCACACATGTTTGCAAGATATATCCAAATTTCAAGATCTAGGGTTTTTTAACCTAATTATGGCCCAAATTGACGCTCTGATACCACTTGGAATGATATTAATTCACCAAATAATAATAATATATATAGTAGTATATCATAATTATATGGAATTATAGCAAAAAATATGAATAATAGATAAGCCACTTCGAGGGGGGAACCTCTGAAATGCTTTGAAGAAGAATGAATACTCAATTATGATGATGAATAACTAACCCTACCTCTTATATATAGTCTAACAAGGCCATGTGCCACCCATAGGTCAACCTACTAAGTATATGAATGCATAAATAAATATAAAATATTCTGCAAAAGGGTTATGAAAGCCACAAGTCAACTACACATATCCATAGACACGCCAAAGGTTAAGGGCGTAACATTTTCTCATAATTAATTATACTAAGAAGTCATAAATACATAGAAGCCTACATTTTTATTCAAGTAAAAACATATAAAAAGCAAGTCATACATATAATCTAAAGACAAATCTAATATTTGTTTATATTCTCAAGGTTGTATGCACACATACATGTTATTTTACTAATTGTTACAAACATAAAGATCAAGTAATAACTAACACATATATTTAATCATTCAACGTAGGTGAGAGTCTAACATACAACTAAAGTATGTACCATATGGACATATACTTTTAAGCTGAAGTATCTTATGGTATCCCATACTATAATAACTCATTATGCATAAAATACCCTACTCAACATGAATAAATAATCTTACACTTTAATTATTAAACATGCAACTATAAGACTATACCACCCAAGTATATCATAGATTATATTGTACAATAATAATAAGACAAAAACATAATCTCTAGGCGCACATCTTGATGCACTATTTTATTCTAAAAATGTCAAATCATTGCATATAAAATACTCTCATAAAATATAATTCACACAAGTTTTCATCTTTATATGACACTACAAAAATTTAATCTAGCTGACATGTTTTCATAACATAAGTACACAAATACTACCTAACCTCTACGAGTGTTCTAAGCAAAGCCACAATATAGATTTAGATCATATAAATATATCCATCTAGGATATGTATTAATCAAACAAGAGTATAATAATATTACATAGAAATGTTTAAGTTTGCTATAGATTACCCAAATCATAGTGATAAATAACTCTAAGCATAGTCATCATATGTAAATGGCTTACAAGTGATTTAAATTTTTTGGGAATAAAGGAATTTTATTCCTATTTTAGTTAGGGGTTTGAATTAATAAATCAATAAATAATATTATAGTAATTACAGTCTTAATTTATATAATTTATTTATCTTTTTCACCTCTTAAAAATAACAATAAATTAGGAGAAATATAACTTAGCTTAAAATAGGTTGAAATAGCTATTACAGGGTTTTGAACTGGATGTGCAAGATAGGGATATTGTTGCAAATCAAAATCTAGCTTTCATTTAGTGAAAGGATAAGATTGCTAAAAATAGGACACTTTGGGGTCCAATGTTGTTGTCCTCTTCTGCCACTATTGTCCAAACTAGTTTTTGAGACATGCGTTTTCTAGGTTCTTTGTACTATTCTTGTGTGAGCCTACCTATGAAATCTTGAGTGTTGAATGTCAATGGAGCTCGCTATAGAGATGATTTAATTTTCAAACCCTAACCTTCCATCTTGCTTGATAAAATAAGATTTGAATCACTTGAAAAAGAGGGGTTAGTGTGTGTAATATGCATTGAATGTGTGATCCACATCCCTTGTGTGGGCATGATGCCTACATACCTATACTCGAAAGAGGAATCAAGCCATATGTAGTTATCCCACTTGATGTGCCTTGTGCAATAGTGTAATGCATATGCAAAATATCAAATTGAGAGTGCTTAAAGTGTCTAGGGACTGGTATAAGAGTTTGAATATGTTTGTAGCTGTGTTGGGTGACTATATGCAGAGAATAGGGAAGTTTGCCTTAGTAATTTTACTTGTATTCTTGCTTGCTTTGTAAGATTTGTCACCTCCATTATAAATTAACTTTGAATGGGCTTTTATATGAAATAATTGGTCATGGGTTAGATGTATTCATGCTAGGTTGACATAATGAAGGATATGAATCAAATGAAATTGATCATTTGGGCTCAAAATGTGATTGAACAAGAGCACCAAAAATGTAACACCCTAGGGTCCAATGCTATAGTCCAAGTATGGTGCTCCTATCCTATAGGTTTAGGACCTAGGGGGATAGAATTGGCCTGGGAAGTAGAGCCTAGCTAAGCTGGAATGAGGGTTTAGAAGTCTACGTATGATTGATAATGAGTAAATGGGTGTCTAGAAGGGTCATAAGAGCATACAAAAAGGACCTATGGATAGGGTGTCACACGCCACACTCAAACTTCCAATTTGGATGTTTTATATGACTATATTTACCCCCCTTTATTTTAGTGATGTATCAAAGTGAAATACTATGATAAAGGAAAAGTAGAAAGAGAACTTGCTTGAAAGGGTGAAGCTGATGAAGCTATGTGATGCCGAGTGTGTGTAGAGAGAGCACATCATGATGTGTGAATTTACAAGAGAAAATAAAGAGTAGATCAATTCTTATTAGGCACATTATGTCTAAAATAATAATGTATAAAAGCTAGGTAAAAGAGAGAGGAAGAGAAAGGAAAGAATATACCTCACTAGGTACGTAAACTAATATAAAACCTGTTATGATGTTGAGTGATGTTGGGTATGTTTTGAACCAAGAGTAATATCATGAATGGAGTTAATTGCTCAATTCCTTGAGGGTGGCTCAAGAATACAAAAGATGACCCTTGAGCTCCATCATCACCCACTAAGTAAAGCTATGTAATCATGCATGTGTTAATCAATGTTTGGATAGTGTGTCCAATCCCTCTGAGTAGGTGGCTTAGGAATACAAAGGCTAGCTAGTTATTTGGCTCCATCATTGCCCACTAAGTTAAGCTATGAACTGATACCAATATGAATGTGTGTCATATGAGATGGCTCCTAAAGCCCGTAAATGCTCTGTAATTTGATAATGTGGTGTGGATAACCAAATGTGTAATGATAACTAAGCCAATCTTGGCCACTCTGAAAGGTGGAGATTAGGCTTGTATGAAAACCACTCTGAAACTAGGAACAAAGCTTATTTGAAAGCCACTCTAAAATGATGCTAACCACCTATAGATGGAATAAGGCATGTAACTACTGAGAATACCTAGGTAATGTACTAAACTTAAAAAGAAAAGAAGGTAAATGTGTTGTGCACATTACCCCTAATTACTAGTGTCTATAACATGAATTTTGATTTGGAAGTTATACCAACTGCCCAATCTGAAATTGAAATTGAGAGCCATCATGCCACATATGATGCCCCTATATCTAGATTCTCTAAGAAAACTATACAAAAACCACTTATTTTGAACTATACTGTAGCTGATAAAATGATAACTATACTTACTGTTCTGTTTATTTTTTGAAAATTTAGGTTTTTTATTATTTAGACAAGAGTGTCAAAAACATGACACTTTACTATCCAACACTGTATTCCAAGTATGGTGCTCTTGTCCTTTGCTGATTTTGATCACTGTTCTATATTTGTCACTATTTTTTGGTCTTTTTTACCTAGTTTGGGTTCTGATTATTGTTCTAAGTGTTCTAAAAATTGATTTTTGATCGATAGAAGGTTCTAATCTTTATGACAAAACCCTTGTTTGTCGCCTCCTCTTTTGAGGGTAAGAATGAAGACCCTATAATGGCTGCCCTTAGAAGAAAGAGCCTTGCAAGTATGTTATGCTACAAAATACATGATATAACAATGATAATCAAAATGATGTCTCAAGATATAACATAGTTTGTATTAGATATTGTTAGATTAACAGGGGTATGCCTAGATATATGTAATAATGTAATAATATGTGCATTATATTGAGTTAAAACTAGAAATTTTAGTTGTTAGTTGTCAAGGAGGGATGGAACATGATGTCCATCATGACATCTAATAAATCAAGATAATGCATGATGTAGATCATGGCATTGCAAACAATGAGAAGAAAAACAAGCAACAAACACTTAAGGCAAGAAGCAAGAATCACACAAAAGTGGCCAAGGGTCCAATCAAACAAGGGACATAGACACATGTCACTCAAAGTGGAAAGCAAGCATACAAGGCATGTTAAAATACCCACATACACATACAATTAAAAACAAGCAAGGTTGGCATGAAGGCCACAAACACAAAATATTACAAGCAAAGGACATTGACAAATGTTCTAAGGTACATAGAAGAATGAAAGTAAAGGACATTGGCAAATGTCCTAAGACACACACAAGAGATAAAATAGGAACTGAGAAATACAATCACATCTAGCTACTCAAAGAAATAAATGAAGACATGTAAATGCAATAAATATAATCACATATAACTAATCAAAGAAAGAAGTGAAAGTATGCAAAACATGTAGTACAAGACTAGGTAGATGCTAAGAAATACACAAGTGCAATATACTAGTGAATATTGATAGAGTAATCTATGTAAGCTAGTAAGTAATATATATCATCATGATAACTAGAGTGCGTGGTCTAGGAATGACATAACCTGGATGGTGTAGTCATGTAGAAGATGCCCCTAATGGGTAGATATATCTATGTATGTCTCGAATATAGAAGTCAGATGCCCCCTCAATGGGTAGAGTGAAGCAATCAAGGATCTAGGTGTCACCACACACACTGAAAGAAGATCAAGTGAAGCATGGTAATGTAGATATATCAATAAATAATATCATAAAATAACAAAATGTAAGTCTATCATGGTAGTAGAAATGTAAAACATAGATAATGCATACAATTGAAATGTTTTTGGTGTTTTGAAATAGGCTATGTATAAGTAAGCTGAGAAATTATGTTTAAGTAAGCAAAAAAAAATATTTACAAGTAAGTTGAGAAATTATGTACAAGTAAGCAAAAATACACTATGTACAAGAAAGTGAAAAAAAACTATGTACAAGTAAGCTGAGAAAAAATGATACTAACTGATAAGTCTCAAAAGAGACTCCCTATCATGGTGTCCTATATCAAACAAAGAAATCATGCATGATTGTAAAGCACAAGTGAATGGATTCAAATATGACTCTGAATATTTGGATTCAATGTCAGTATCTTAAAAATCATAATAACCTGTATTGTTCAACTCATCATTATCATATTAATTTTGAATCAATGGAATGCTAGTGTTGACTTTTGTTGTATCTAGATATTTTCCTTTAATAAATTATGTCTATGAATGATTTTCTTTAGAATGTTCAATAAATCCCAAACCTTGGTGACAAACATTATCAACTTCTAGAGTAGGAGTAGTGATGCCTTGAGCATGCTTGCCCAACCCTTGACCTTGATAATCAAATTGTTGTAAATATTTTTGACCAAATCCAAGCTACTTTAAAAGTCGAGCCTCAATTTGGAGAGGTATATTTACATCTTTTTTATTCTGTACCTATGCTTGTGGTACTATTTCTTGCTCTGATTTTACTTTTTAATCATTTTGTTGTTTTGAGTTATGCTTTGGTAACCACTTTTATACTATTTTTGAATTTGACCCTTTGTGAATATGTCCTTGTGTCACTATGGATTGCTTAAATAATTTACCTTGTATAGGGTCCTCATTAACAATTATCTATTATATATGTTTTTTTAATGCCAAACATGAATCTGTGTGTTCTATGATATGCGCAACAATATCTAGATCTTCTCACTAGATGCAAAGGAGGTAGTTTGATCAACTTAGATTTAATCATTTCCCTTAGTACCTCACTTGAACTCTTATTTAATCTTTGAATGCTTTTTAAATCACTAGTTGTAGAGTTACTTTGTTGTGATTTCTTGTTTTGATATATAACATTGCTTACAACGAATTGACTAGGTGAAGGCGCATATACATGATTGGCACTAGGGTACCTTTGAGGCTTTTGTACTATAATATGATTTTCTAATGTTATGATATTTTCATATAATAGCTGATTCTACATTTTTAAATCTAAAATTAACTTTCTTATACTAGTGATTTGATCCCTTAGAGCCTCACAAGTGCAAACCGTAGTTGTTTTTTATTAAACATGTAAGCACATATGTTGAAGAGGATTTGAAGAAGCTATAGGCTGAATGTATGTATTAGGAACAATAATATAAGATACCTCACTTTTTGGAGGGGTGATAATATGGACCTGGTTAGAGGGAAAGTAACTATTACCCTTTTGGGAGAAAGAAGGAGAAGAAAATTATTTCCTGTGCATAAGATATGACATTGAAACATAACAGGTGGTTGTTAGCTTATGTAATGGATCCTCTAAGTATGTAAAGATTTTATTCTTAATTGAATTACACATAATAGAGAGATATCATGTTAAATAATTAATGAAATATGACATATATTTGAATTGGTCTTAAAATAACATGTACATTTGTATTTATGCCATTTTTGAATTCATGCCAAATGAAAGGAAACAAGCATGCAAGAGAAACTAGAAAAATTTGCATAAGTAAATCATGATTAATAAAATCAAAATATTTATCCCAATATGCAAAAATCAAAATTTTAATTTTGAAACCTGAGGCTAGGGTTTGAAAATACCAGGACCTAGTATAGGCAACTAGGGTTTGAAAGATATATATATATATATATATATATAATTACTATGGTAAACTTTAAAAATTATATGTGAAATTCTGATTTATATATGCAGAAAAAATCAAAAAGGTACTAAATAAATTAGCAAGGAATTTTCCCTAGGGTTTCTAGGGTTTTTGTGCATAAACAAAGTAAGTCAGTTTCACCAAATGATTTAATTTTTTTAGGAATAATAGAGTTTTATTCATATTTTAGTTAAGGGTCTAGATTAATAATCAATAAATAATATTTCAATAATTATAGTCTTGATTTGTATAATTTATCTATCTTTTTTAACTTTCTAAAAATAGCAATAAATTAGGAGAAATATAACTTAGCTTAAAATAGGCTGAAAAAACTATTGCAGAGTTTGAAACTAACTGTGTAGGACTAGGATAGTGTTGCAAACCAGAATCTAAATTTTATTCAATGAAAGGATAAGACCATTGAAAATAGGGCACTTTGGGGTCTGACACTATTGTGCTCTTCTACTGCTATTGTCCAAACTAGTTTTTGAGACCTTTTTTGGGTTCTTTATACTATTCCTATGTGAGCCTACCTATGAAATTTTGAGTGATGAATGTGAATGGAGCTCACTATAGAGATGATTTAATATTCAAACCCTAACCTTCCATATTTCTTGATAAAACAAGATTTGAATCACTTGAAACGAAGAGGGGGTTAGCATGTGTAAGATGCACTAAACATGTGATCCACACCCCTTGTTGGGCACGCTGCTTACATACCAATACTTCAAAGAGGGATCAAACCATATGTAGTTCTCCCACTTGATGTGTCTTATGTAATAGTGTAATGTAGATTTAAAATACCAAATTGAGGGTGCTTGAGGTGGCTAGGGACCAGTATAAGAGTTTGAATATGTTTGTAACTATGTTGGGTGACTGTATGCAGAGAATAGGAAAGTTTGCCTTAGTAGTTTTGCTTGTATTCTTGCTTGCTTTATAAGATTTGTCACCTCCCTTGTAAATGAATTTTGAATGGGATTTTATATGAAATAATTAGTCATGGGTTAGATGTATTCATGCTAGGCTGACATAATGAAGGATAGGAATCAAATGAAATTGACCATTTAGGCTCAAAATGTGATTGGACAAGAGTGCCAAAAATGGGACACCCTAGGGTTTGGTACTATAGTCCAAGTATGGCTCTCCTATCCTATAGGCTTGATACTTGAGGAGATAGAATTGGCTTGGTAAATAGAGCCTGACTAAGTTGGAATTAGGGTTCAAAAGTCTACGGATGATCGGTAATGAGTAAAAAGGTGTTTAAAAGGGTCATAAGAGCATGCAAAAAAGACATATGGATAGGGTGTCATAAGCCACACTCAAACTACCAATTTGGATATTTTATGACTACAACAAGGATAAATAATCACATTAAATCATTGATTGACTAAAACTCATTAATTCATCTAATACAAATTAAAGGATCAAAATAAACATGTTGAAAATTCATTGTTGATCTCATCATCATCATCATGAAAACACAACAAAATCTAAAGTGGATTATCTTCATATATAGTTCTAATCATAATATATCAACATATATAATGGAGATATCTAAATAACATAATGTAACTCTAAATTATATGATCAAGCTTAGTATTCTAAGGAAGCTATGAGTAAGACATTCTATTAATGGACACATGCTTTATTTATTAAAAGAAAGTATTTATGGCACTAAAAGCTAGTGTGTAAGAAGTTCCCTCATTTTCTCACGTAAAGTACTAAAGTTTAATAAGTAGATATACAAAGTATTCCAACATTTATTTTTTAATACTTATCACTTTAGTATTCTACATGTATGGTGATCCTTATAAGGATCCCATAATAACCAAGTTCATTTATAAAATGCAACTTGATTTGGAAATGCAATATGGAATTCCAAGGCAAAAATATAGTTCCACATATTAATCTATATGAACAATAGAGCTGCTCATATTATTATTTGGATAATTCACTGTAGTTGATATTAAATATTCAATTTTAACTTAGGGTTCTAAAATAATGCCTTCGACTTCACTATATTTCCTCAACTATCTATTTAACATTTTCATCAATGATTATATAAGGTCATTGGTAAAAGTGATTGAGCATTTAATTAAAATGTAGTCCAAAATAATATACACCAATCTTGAGATCCGATGTAGGCTTAGCAAATTAAACTTACGGTTGTTAAGCTAAGTGATACATATCTTTGACTTGGTGATTTAATATAACTGGCTTGGCTATAACATGGGACACTACCCCATATAGAATGAAACTTAGTCTACACAAATTATAACACAAGTCATTGAATAAAAGAAATGTTGCCAATAGTAATTTCCACATAGGGATGAGAAATTATGACACAACATTCAAATACACTACGTCTTAAAACAAAGGGGGACACAACCTCATTCAGTAATACATGAGAGCTAGAGAATTTAAGCCATGCTAATTTCAACATCAACATAACACGTCAAGGTGAAAAACAAATTCAACATAACTATTTATATATATAACGCAGGGTTTCAAACAAAGCTACATGTAATAATTTGATTAAGACTTAGTATTATTTGGTAAAACATAGTTTAAAAGTATTAGCAAACTAGTTAAATAAGACATAGGTCTAGATAGTTAAAATGTAGGGTAAATATGTATATGTCAAATGTTGGATCTAAATAGCATACATATATTCACTATGCAACCACTAAACACAATGCATACTTATTTAATATGAAACCAGGCTCCAAAAATTAAATGTAACTATGAAATTTCAATGCAACCATTAAAGTAATCAAGATGCCTCCTAAAAAGGGAAAAACACAGGTTTCCATTTACTCTAAAATATTGCCAATAAATAATAATATGTAGACTTAGTTAGCAATTCCAAGGCTTCCAAATACTAGATGCTGTCAATCCTAGATATACAACATTATAATAATTATTATGAAACATTGTCTAGCCTAGTTGGGCATAGTTTTACGTAGGGAACGTAGATTATAAAGTAATAAAATGCTAGCTCCAGAATATTTAATACATGGTTTAAACTTTTAAAACATAATTTCCAAGATTATAACACAAGCCAATAAAATAAAATGTTGGCTCTATGAATTACAACTATGCAAGGTTTTAAAGGAAACAAAACACATATAGTTATCACCTCTTTTGGCACACAAAAAATAATTATAAAACCAACCTGGTAGATTTTTTGGGAAAAAGAATTTGATTGTCTCTTCCTTAATTTCTCCTCACTTTCTTTCTTCTGTCCTTCTCCTCTTTAATGTCCATGTCTCTAAATTCTAAAAATTCTCTTTTATTTGCAAAACTTATTTCCCTACTCATTTCTACATCCCCTCCTTGCATCCAAACTCTCCCTTTGATTTATCCCATGCATGATAAATTTAATGTCTTTTAAATTTTATGAACTACTATTTACTCACCTTTTAATTTCTTAAATCATCATCAAAAACATGCTATTTTACTTATCACATCCTTTTTCCTTGTTTTCTAAATTTAAACTTAAGTTGACTCAATAAACATTTATATTTATTTCTTAATTTTCTAGTAATTTTTTGCATGTAAATTCAATATTAATTTTAAATTGCATTAACTCAACTTCCATGCAATTTTCAAAACAATTTTAAATAATTATTTAACTAAAAAATAAATAAGTCATTAATTGCCTTTTATTTTTAAGATAATTATTTCCACAATAATAATATCTATATAACACTAATATTTATTTTCCTGATTTAAATTCAAAAAATCCAGTCAATTAGAATAAATAAATATAATGCATACTAAAACTAATCCACACAAATAATATTTCTCAATTACGCACTAACATTTTATGCATATCATTTAAAATTTAATATGCGTGTGAGGGTCACTAACAATTTTTATGGATATTCTCCCAATCGTCCCATCTAGCCCATCCTCTTCGATGATGCTCCCCCTTATCAAGCTCTGAGGGTAGGATCTATCCTACATCCACCTCACAAAAAGTAGGTAGTTAGTCCAAGTCATCATATATATCAACTTATGACGCAAAACTAACAAATATACATCTTCAATGTATAATTTTTTTAAAATATAACTGTCACATAATGTATACTAATCAATAATATCACTATCCCATTACAGTGTATGTTAAAAATCTCAAATCAAAGCAATGATAATCAAATAATAACCATATTAATCCATGGATTTGTAGGTTATTAATTATAGGGTGAAATCAGGATGTGATAGACACTAATAAAATAATAAAAAATCACACTACATCAGGCTTAATCTCTACATTTATCTGAAGTTTATACATAATACATCTAGATTGCATTCTTTGACTATGAGGTTGTCCAAGGAAAAGAACATTTAGATACACACTATGTTTGATGTAGTTATGCATGTTTCTTAAAGGGGTAACTACATCGGCTTGAGGTCCCTATCATTGGGGCTATATAGGTAACACTCAATACATCAGGGTTATGAGGATAACTCGACTATTCCCACTTCCCCATTTTCCCTCTTTTGTATTTGATTTATTTATTTTATTGTGTGCATGAATTTATCAGGGTGTTTGAAGAGGAGAAGATAAAATACAGGTTTAATCTCTAATTAAAAGTCTATGCTAGGCTAAAGTACACCTATAGGAAGATCTAATAGAATCCCAATTTATTTTTTTATTATAGTAGGAGCCTAGATAGGAGCACCCTAATTGAATAATATCACCCCCACTATTGTCCAATCCCCCGCTATTATCCCAAGTCAAATTGATAGTCAAATCTGATAATACCATAATCACACTCAAAGTTTAGAAATAGTCAAATACAACTTTGTGAGCCCTAAATAGGTAAGTTACTCATCTCTTTTCATGTTTTAATGAAAAACCCTAGTTGATAAATATCATTGTGTTTTCAAGTAAAATGTATGGTTTAATGTTTATTTAATGATCTATTTTACTCTACTTAGTTGTTTTGTTTGATCAGGTTAAAATTCCACTAATCACAAAATCAATAAAATAATAGAAACATTCAAGTCATAATGGTGAACTTTGAAGATAAAAGGAGAGTACTAAGAAATAAAGGCATATTAAGAGGCTCACGCTACCACCTAGATGAAGACTTAACCTTTGTGTAATTAGATAAGAGAAACAAAGAGAGGGAAAAGGTGAAAGTATCAAGGAATGAAGGAAGGTGGACATACATAAATAATGAGAAAGCTTATATCATAGCTCAAAAAACTTGAAACAAATAGGGAGTATGGCCTGCCTGGGAGCATCTTACAATGGTAAGCCAATTTTTTAGAGGCTACCCTTAGAGAAGAGGACCCACGGTAGGGACCATAGCTAAATATAGAGAGATAATCATTTTGACCTAAATACATGAGCACAATGGGTGCAAGAAACTAAATTTTGAAGGGTATAAAAAGGAAACAATATGGAAGAAAGTAACATAGAATGACAAGGGGTACTTGGGTATAATATGTTATTAAAGGAATCATGGGGAATAAATATAAAAATATAAATATGAGCTAACAATAAATAGTATATTTGGATAAAAATCATAGAAAATGACACAAAAATTAGCATAGTGGCATGCTATTTCACACCCAAGAATTCCAAATTCTATAAGAAGCATGATTTAGATTGTGAAGACCCATATGCATCCCTAAAGAAGGAAATTTTAGTCTACAATAACATAAGAGAGATTTTAATTATAGGGGACTATAATGTGAAGGGAAAAAAAATCAAGCCAACATTATAGGAAATAATGAGGATCTAGATATGAATCCTCTTTGGATGGTAGAAGAGGAAAATAAATAATGGTCCAGGGATTCAAATAATGAGAAGGGGCTATCATACACTTTGGAGAAGAGTTATTAGGTTTATGCAACATACACAAATTGATTATATGAAATGGTATGATTAAATGAGAAAAGTTAGGAAATTATACATGCAAGATTTACAACAGGAATAATGTAATCGAATACATTATATACTGATAAAACTATATACCTATAATAAAATAAAATAGCTAGAAGCAAAAGAATCTCCCATGGAACTTAAATCATATCTCAAACCAATTTTTAAAAAATTTCAATTAAACGGTGACAAATGACATAATGAGTACATTGGGGTCAACCAAAGTAAACCACCATTCAGAGGAAATATCCTCTTGATAGAGGAAAATCAAAAACCTTTAGGAAAACATTGAATAAAAAACTACAAGGAGGGGAAAGTTTGAAAGCTCTTAATAATGGGATAGACCACAATAAGAGACTAAGTCTAATACATTCCATTCAAGAAACTCTAAATACATGCAAGAGATTTAAGCCCAAAAAGAAAGAAATAAATAACTTCCGAACAAATCCGTGATATGATGAATAATGTAAGGCAGTGGACATATGACTAAAATAACCAATAGGTAGAACAAAAGCAAAAATAAAATCATTTGAAAAAATGGTGAGGATGAAGAAAGAAGAGTATACAAGAACTAGGAGGAAATAACTGATCTACCTAGGAAGTAATTTGGAGAGAGCTCCACAAGGGAAAATATATAGAGAGAACAACATAACAACAAGTCAATGGATATAATATTTAAAATAAATATATGAGCATGAAAATGAACAAGATACACCTCTCACAAATCATTGTTAATAAAGATCCAGTGAATACATCATACAAGAGATTAAAAAGTTAACAAGTAAAGCTAAAGACATAGACAAATTGCAAGTAAAAAATATAAAATGGGGAGTAGTATCATAGCACCTCAAATCAAATTAATTTTCAATGAGGTCATCTAAAATGACTTCATGAAAGAGTGGACAACCAACCTAACCATACCCTTGTTTAAAAGCATAGATGTAAATAATCCCTCAGATTATAGAACTATCATGGTCAACCATATTTTGTAAAGTTATTTGGGAGTATGATAGTGTAGTATTATCAATTAGGTGAAATAAAAAAGAAAGAGAGCAAAGGGGAAAGAATGGTTTGAACCTAAACCCAAACACTCAATTATTGGTCACTATGTCACACTTAGACACCTAATTGAAAAAAAAAATGGGATAAAAAAGAGGATGCATAATGTTACTTTATAGACTTGAAAAAGCATTTGACATAATGCTAAGGAACAAATTATTTAGTAGAATGGAGGAACTAAGGGTCTCAATGCACTATAGATAAATAGTTCATAGATTATACAAGCAAGTACATGCTAAAATAAAAATGCAAGAAGAGTTGTCTAAATCTTTTAGAAGTGATATAGGCATCAAATAAAGCTGCCCTCTATCCATAACTTTATCTAGGCTATACATTGATAAACTAGAAGATTGGATAAAAAATTTTAGAGGGTAAGGGGTACACTTGGCCAAATATGTGGTGAAACTCTTGACTTATGTTGATGACTTAATTCTAATGGCAAAGACAATCCAAGATTTAAAAGAACATATTCAGGCCTTAAAACTATTCTGTAAAGAAATAAGGATGTAGGTGAACATTGGTAAAACTATAATTATGATTTTCTTAGTGAAAAGGAAGAAGCAAAATCTTGACTTTCGGTTTGTATGAGAATATCTAGAAGTTGTGTCATAATATGAATATATCGACCTGGACTTCTACAATAAGCTCAACTAAAACATATGTAGGATGAAAAGAATACAAGAAGGTTAAAGACCTCTCTATGCACTACAAAATAGGTGAAAGAATGTTGATTTATGAGATTGGAATCCTAAAAGGGTCCTATTTGGGTTTCTTGTCATGTTGGTGGTGTTGTATGGGTGCCAAGTGTGGGCTAGTAGAATGACAAGTTTGAAACAGAGGTAAATGAAAAGCATCCAAAAGTGTCTAATCACAAACTATTCCAGAATTAAGGTTTTAATTCCCTATGAAATTATCCTATCTAAAATAATTACTTTACCATTAGAGGCAACAACTATAACTAGGTTACTTTGGCACCTAAATAAAACATGAGGATTGACAAATGGCCCAGGGCTATAAGAGATGAAGACTTGCATAAATGGAAGTATATTTAGATGAAATAAAACTTCAAATGGATGAGTAGATGGGACATAAGGGTAAATTAATGCCCAAACCTTAACAAAGAAATAAAAAAATGCGAATGAAAAGTTCAAAACAATGATGTGGAGGAAGAAAACAAATAGGAAATGACAACACTATATTGTAGAGTTCAATCCAACTTATATGCATTGCAAAAAAGCTTATATAAGAGCCAAAATTAAATGGAGGAAAACTATCCTCATTCCTCAACTAAAGATAGATCCCATATGGTCAAATGTGAAATAGTTAGATAGACATCACCTAAGGAATAATGGGATGAAAGGGTTTACGTTTTATATACCACAGGAGAAATCAAAGTAGAGAAGCATTTCATCCTTTAATATTTGAAATACATGGACATTCAAGCCAAATACAAGGAAACATTAAGACTTTGTTCCATGGTAAATCTATTTGAACAAAACAAAATAAAAATGTTGGGGGAGATGTTAACTCAAATCAACAAAGGAGGAACAACATTCTAAAGGACATAGTTGGGCCCATGAGTCTTTGAGTGGTTGGAGAAATTGGTGGAATCAGTGGTTCCATAAACCATTTGGTCTCGTGGATGTAATTAAAATCATTTCATTTCATTCATTTTAATTTTCACAACCTTATTTTAGGAATCTATATAATTTTTTTATTATTACTATTTTATGCATCTAGGTACTCTCATAGGCTTTGAAAATCAATAAAAATAAAACGTATTCTAAATATTTAAAGTATAAATGTCCAACAAGAGTGATACTGATGAGAGGGGTTTAATGGTTTAGAAAAATAAGGATTTTAATTCTATGACTAATAGGGACACACTAGCTAATTACTAGGACAAGAGTAAAATAAATTAAGAGAAGTGTTAATAATAACTAATATAGATATACACATTTTAAAACATTATGAACTCAAGTCCACTCCTATGTATATTTAGAGATGTGCCTTAAATTTATCCTAAATTTTGATCAAGAACAATGAGTGACTCCCATAAGCCATGGTTTCCAATGATCATATTTACTCCTACACCCCCGAACCTTTCTTTTTTCAATTCTTTTGTTCTTGCCTTTATCTATTGTTAATTGTTGCCTTGCATCCTCCTCTCTTGCTACTTAGTCTTATTTAAATGTTTTTCTCTTCTTCTTATTATGTTGAGCCTTTATTCATGGGTTGTATTGATGTTTCTCTCTATGGTTATCATGGTTGTTGCATTGGATCTCCTTTGGTTCTATTGGTATTTTGTTCTTGGTATTTGTCCTTCGGTGATTGGGTTCCTGTTAAGTTTAGCTATCAAGTTTTTTCTCCTGACCACTCTCTCTCACCTAGATTTGGTTGAGAGATCTATGTTCACATCATCTTTTTCTTAGTTACGTAACCCATTTTGTTTCTACTAGGTGATGTCTTATTTATTCTCTCATGGGATTCATTCCTACCACCTCTTTCATCCCAAGTCATCTTAGCCCTTTATGAAGCTATAGTTAGTAGACCCATTGTTGGGATTTGTTTTTAAAAGGAGGAGGGCCTTGTTTTGAAGTGATGCTAAATAGTGTTCAGTTTCCTTCTCTATTGGATATGGGGATCATGTATGTTATTATATTTTCTTCTTGGATAGCTCCTTGAGCCTTTTTTTCCTTTGGGTGAGGATCCCATATATTTCTCTCTCTCTCTCTCTCTCTCTCTCTCTCTCTCTTCATATCTAGGATTTTCCTTTGTCTTCTTGCTGATATTCTTTTTAATTTTTACCCTCCTGAAGCAGCCAAACTCCCTGGCTGTAGGCATATGTAGTTTTTAAAATTATTCTTCTTTTAGAAATTTTGATCAAGGAGGTATGGTTTTAATTTTTTTTTCAAGCATGTGGTTCCCTAGTTATAGGTTTTTTTTTCTTATTCTTGTATGGGGGATGTGAATATTAAATGTAAGAAAGTCTTTGTCTTCTTGGTGGAGTTGCTTATATGAATGCATCCTTCCTTCTCGTTTAAGTTGTTTTAGCATTTTATGAATGCAACTTATTCCTCAATAATATTTTCATTTCTTCTCTCCTTTCATTTGAGGATAGCTTATTTTGATGGGTGTTGTCATAAAGGTCATATTCAAGGTCATTTATCTTTTTTGTGAGACTTATTCATGGTTTGGCCTTGTGTTATATACAAAGGCTTGGTTTTCTCTTGGCCCTGTCTTGAATTATTTTTATCTCTCTAGGCAAGGCTCTTGTTTTTCCCCTATATTCTAATCTCTCTCTTCATTTCTTATATTTGGAACATTTTTTGTTTTTCATTTCTACTACATTGTAGTAACCTCCTCTTAAGTGTGTTTAGTGTTAGTTTTTTAAATAATCTTCTAGATGTATTATGTTCTAAGCTAGGGGCCAAGGTTGGGAAACATAATTGATTACAAGCATATGGGTGTCTAGGATTTGCATTGCACCTCTCTTTATATACTTATAGCTACTTTAATTGATTCTTAGATGGTGATTTTTGATTTATTGGTTGGTGCTATCCTTATTTATTTCAATAGCTAGGGTGTTGGTTGTGTTTTCCTTTCTTCTTGGCAGGGTAATTATACTTTCAACAACTTTTAGAAATTATGTTCTCTTGGTATTCTCTTTTTGGATTATAAATGCATCTTAATGCTATATGTTTATTAGTTTATATGTTTAGAATATTTAGGTTTCGTTGTTAACATGTTATTGTCACTGACATTCTTATGGGCATTGTTATACTCTCTCTTCCTCTCTCTATTTTCCTTTTCATTCTTCTTTCTCTGCTTTCTACTTAATCTTATTGTTATTTTTTTTATAATTATTAAAAAGGTGAGGGACCCAATATAAAGCCTTAATTTACCAATGAAAATAAATTAGTATAAATATATTAAATATATCTATTTGACATATTCTTAGAGACATCAATCTCAAGGTGTCTATCTATTTTTCATATACCACATTGATTAATGACTCCAATACGTTCTCCAAAAATGTCCCACTTATTGGTGATGAATGGCCTCAATCTAACTACATCCTTATGTCAAGATCAAAAAATATTTTGTGGAAATAAGAGGCTCCAAACTCCACCATGTGCCCAAGATGTCACGATTTTTTGTTCACCTTCTCCAAGCAAGAAGAAAAACTTTTGTATGATGGTCAAATGGATATCAACTTTAAGGTCAAGACTGCCACGTGAAAATCAAATGGATGCCATATTTAAGTTCAACCATTTTAATTGAAAAATTACACTATTGCATTTTACCAACATCCACTTCACCACCCATGGATGCCATTGTAGGTTATGCCTATCATCACAATGAGGTATATACAATGTTTTTAAGTACCATATTGTAGATGCCTAAAAATGGTCCCTAAGAAGTATTAGTCATTAATTAATATTATTTCAGGATATTTTCTTATATATCAATTATTTATCCAAATTAGGCACTATTATTATGTTTATCATCTTTCAATGATCCACCTTGATCCTTTTCATCCCTCCAATTCTCTTTTTTCCCAAGGAATTTCCCCCTCTTTTTCTTCAATGTCCTGAGCTTTGTATATGAAGTGTCCTAATTATTTTGAAACCTATAAGAGGCATTTGGAATCTTCTTGGTGCTTGTTTTGGTCTTCCCCTAATTAGTGTGCACTTTTACCTTTTATCCCTTTCTCAGTTTTAGCCATTTGATGTTAATTTGTGTACCAATAGGGTCTTAATTTAAATTAAATTGTTTATAAGTATACAAGAATTATAGTTCATTTGACACAAAGAATCATATAAATAATACACATGATATTTTTATCATTATATTAATCAATCATAGACATTCTAGAGAGATAAAGAAATCATAGATCACATATCATTATTTGGAGCTAGTATTTCCTCATAATAGTTTTGGCACACGAACTGAGGTTTTATCTATCTTTGAAGTAGTTTCATTTATGCAATTTTACTTATTTTTGACATATAATTATCAAGTGGTTTCTATCATTTAGGGGATTTATAATTAGTTAGTGTCTATTTAGCCACAATATCCCTTAACACAGGCTCCCAAAGCTCACATTATTTTCCTTAAATTTTATATATTATTTCCATTATAGCGTAAGTATAAGTAAGGTTGATTTTCAAGGTATGAGTGTCACAACATATGAATCATAGTGAGAAAATAGGAAGTTGAGACCAATTAAGTGTAGTCATTAAATAATTTTATATATTGCATGCCATGTGTTAGAAGCATCGTAACACTTTAGACATCCATCAAAAGCACTTGGAAATTCTATACATTCATCAGAAGCACCACAACACTTTTAAAAATTAGCCATGATCATATCCAAATTATTAGGAGAGTTTCCTACATTTTAAGGTGCACATTTCCAAGTTTAGAATTGGTCGATTATCACTAGATCTCACATTATAAAATGTTAAGTATTGAAACCCTATGTTAATGCCCTACTTTTTGGAGTTATACTAAGTATTGTGTTGTATTAATTATGAATATATTTGTTTGAAATGCCTAAATAAGTGTCTTAAATTTGGTATTATGGTAATCAATTGTAATTCATTTATTTTTTAAACATTTTGGTGAACTCAATCTGTCTTGCACCCCTTTAAGGCTTAATATTTTTGTGGAAATAGATTATGTCAAACATTATGAGGTAAGATATTTTTGATATTATTTTATATCTAAAAAATGATCTTGGGTTAGTTAATTTGTATGCTCATAGATGTATAAACCCTATTTTCTATTTTACCTGATTCACTTAATCCCAAGCCCTAAGTTATTTTCATGGCTAAAAAATCTTCAAAGCCTAGTGTGTTAATACAATTGTAATTTCTCTCTAGGTTTTTAATGTAAATTTTAGATACATATTTTACAAACCCTAGCCATTGGCCATTAAAATTATTGTTGATTTTTGTATCCATGCTCCAATTGTACAAAAATACTTTTATAATTGATAGGCAAACCTCTTTGGCCAGTAATTATTCAGGATTATTTCCTAATATATCATTTCAATAAAATGTCTAAACCCAAAGTATAAGACCCTAGTATAAATATATTATTTTTCATAATTAAAACAATTGTATTTTATATTAAACACTTGATAATGTGTAATATAACCAACCTTTTGGCATACTTAACTTATGCTCAATTACATGACTCTTATTCACAATTCCTCATAACCATTTTCTTTTTTATGTGCCTAACCCTTCCAAGCTTCCATTACTATTGTTGATGATTAAAATTGCACTTGTTTCTAACACCAACAATGGGAAGTTTCAAGATGTGGGACTTGCGACTTGAAACAACCTCTAGATTTTTAAGAAGCTGGTCTCTTCTTTATATCAAGCGTATACTGGGAAAAAGGATAGGAATTTTTAAAGAAACACAAATGCAAAGAAAGAAAATCTAACTATGGCAGTGCACCTAAATGTAATTCGACCCTTAATCTGAGCACAATGAAACTCTATGTAAGATTCAATTACATTTAAGAGCAAACAAGGCATGATCAATGTAAAAGATGAAAATAATAGAAACAGAGGCTCACAGTTTAGACTACTTTTGCAATGACACAAAAAATATCAACAAAGGCACAGGATTCAATCTTCTTATTAATTCTCTAGTCACATAAGAGGCACAGAAACATGCACAGTTACATAAACTTTCCAACTTAAGAAAATAGAACAAAGGCAAGTGATATTCCTAATCACAGCTCTAGAAAGTCTAAAACTCTTGACAATAATTCTCTCAAAAAATTCTGTCTAATTCTCCTTTTTTTTTGGTGATCTTTGTACCCCTATTTATAGCCATAGATTCCTTCTATATTTTCTGCATGTTCTCAATCTAACAACCCAACTGAAATCTAACCGAACTGGAAGTGTCTAACAGAAGATATTTCTTAGATTTTGAAACGCTCTATCTTCTGACAATTCATTGGCTGAACAGATTGTAGGATGCTCCCTTTTAAATAGAAGAGGACATTTGACCAATTCCTTGAAAACCTTCTTATTACTTAGGAGACACTGGAGAATGACACTTGGCATGTTTCACAGCCTTATCAAAGACACACGGTGCTCTCTACTTTACTTATACTCTTACTATATCTTCCCTCAGGAATGTTCTGCCTTTGACACTTGTCATAATCCACTTCTTCAAAACTTTAACAACTTAACAGAAAATAAGACCCACAACATTTCTTGCTTGAGCAACTTTAAAAGGAGCATAAGAACAGGTGGCGATTTCCGCTTGCCTCAATAAAGGACACGTGGCAATCTCTGATTTACTTATACTAGGGATATGTGGCAATCTTCACTGCTTTTAGCCACCTTTTGAGAAACCTACAGAAGGTGACACGTGCTAGTCTCTGTATCACTCTATTTATATTATAGAAATAATTGGGCCTCATTTCATATTTACATAGACAATGACACTTGGCGGCTTTTGCTTGCTTCAAAAACAAAACTCGAGACCCACCACAGTCTTTGCTATATCGGTGAAACAAAATGAAGATAATTTATATCTCGACACATGGTGGCTTCCGCTCTCTTCAGCTGGGATACGTGGTGTCTTTCATCTCTTTTAGAATAGAAAATTGAAACCTTTTGTGATTGCCACTTGGCACTTTTCACCTGATCCTGATACTTAGCTTGTTGAAACCTTTTGTTGAAAAGAGATTTGAAACACGGATGCCGATATGATACGTGGATGATGACACTTGTCACATTTCATTGAGTTGCTATGAGATACATGGCACGTCTGGACCAACTTATACAAATTATGAAAGGTGCCTCGGTCGATGACATTTGGCAGCTTCCGCATGACTTTGACACTTAGACAAAATAAGGCAAAAAGAAAATCAAGCTCGAGCTCTGTTTCAAAACTTCACCGTTTCGAACCAAAGTATGCAGGAACAAAATTTTGTAGCGTGCAACTAAAAATCAAAATGAAACGTAGAGTATTTTTTACTCTACAGTTATTGGCGACCCCAAGGACTTTTGAGTTTACTCAAAAAGAAATCACAACTCCCACTTGATCAAAAATGTCAAAATTTACAGCTTCAACAATGCTATTTGATAGGTAGACCACTCATCATCAGATAACCCCTGCTTATTCTACAATTCATTGAAGGCTAAATCAAGGTTAATAATATCCTTGTGTGAAAAATTCTACAAAAGTTGAATTGTAGCCTTCAATTTGAATTCGAGCATTGAAACAAGAATCAAAATTGATTCTACTTTAGGTACGGATGAGTCATCCCTTAAATCTTGAAACACTATTTGATCATTCTACTTGACCAATAGCAAAGGTTCAGTTTCATCTACCATCATCATGATGTTGTCATCAGGAAATGGAGAAGGAAGACCTAATTGTACTAGGTCTTCAATGTGCTGTTTCATTTCATCGATTCCCTCTTTCATTACATCAAGAAGCTCTCTACAATTGATGGCTGTAGAGTTGCAATTCAAAACCTCATTTACTCGCTTAGCAGTGACCATTCTGTCATTGATTCCTACTGCTAACAAATTTTTATCTGTTGCATCATAAAGCTTCTACAACAACATTTCAGAGTCCAATACTCTCCCTAAAACTGTAGCCCGAGTGTTTGCAATTGAATCCTCCACCTTTTTGCATAATTTCTATGCATTTAGCAGGAAGGTGAGAGAAGGCTTGAGCTGAATAATCTCTGAAGAGATTCTCTTCCACATTAATTCATATAGCTCCTTCACTAGACTTAACACTCTGACATTCTTTGGCCTATTGGTCAACTCCAGTGTCAATTGTGCTGCTATTTATTGCTCGGCTTGAAATTGGGCTTGTATAGCCACGGTATTATTCTATTCAGCTAGTAGCTTCTATTGTAATTGAGTAACTTGCAATAGGTGTTCCTCACATTTTTCTTGTAATATTGCCTTTTCGTGCCTTAGGGTCGTTACTGCATCTTTTACCTAGGTTAGCCCTGCTTTTAAGGAATCATTTTGGGCCTGGACTGCCTGGTGAGTCTGAAGAGAAACAATATTTTGCAACTGTTTATTTAGATTCTCTATTTCATTATCCTTTTTATTGATTTTTGTGGTCAAACTATTACAGTTTGCCTTTTCCTTGGCTAAATCAGCCTCCATCTTCTGTAGCCTCCTTGATGTTTTCAAGTAGTCTTTAGCAACTACAAAAGTGGATTCAGTTAGTAGCTCAATTTTGTCTTGTGGCTTGAACAGGGACATGTCTATGGCCACTGCATTCATTGTGTAGTCTTTTGGCTGCATCTACTCACTTGGCTTGATTACATTTGGTGACAAATGAGTCACCATCAATTGTTGTTGAATGGGGTCAAATTGTGACCACAGATGGGGTGTAGCCAAGGCTTTATTTTCCTTGATCTTCTTTTTCTCTCTTTGGGCTTCCCTTACCTTCCTAGCAACATCTGCTTGGGTTTGGAAGGTAGAAGGAGAGGCAATGTGCCCACCCATAAAAGGATGTCCCTGTGGCAAACCATATTGAATAGCCAATTGTTGGCTATGGGCAATCTGAGGGGGGAGTTTCTTGGGAACAGAGGGGGAAAAATGAGGTAATGTTAAAGCTTGAGGTGTCATAGATGGGGTAAAGTGAGAAATAGGAATGGCAGAGGTGGCAGGGGATGTCATCTGGCTAGATGGAATCATCATGCCAACAGGAGAAGAAAGAGATTGAGAAGGATTTTTTGAGAAAATTATTGTCAAGAGTTTTAGACTTTCTAGAGCTGTGATTAGGAATATCATTTGCCTTTGTTCTATTTTCTTAAGTTGGAAAGTTTATGTAATTGTGCATGTTCTATGCCTCTTATGTGATTGGAGAATTAATAAGAAGATTGAATTATGTGCCTTTGTTGATATTTTCTGTATAACTGCAAAAGCAGTCTAAGCTGTGAGCCTCTGTTTCTATTGTTTTCATCTTTTACATTGATCATGCCTTGTTTGCTCTTAAATGTAATTAAATCTTACATATAGTTTCACTGTGCTCAGATTAAGGGTCGAATTACATTCAGGCGCATTGCCATAGTTAGATTTTATTTCTTTGCATTTGTGTTTCTACTAAAATTCCTATCCTTTTTCCCAGTATACGCTTGATATAAAGAAGAGACCAACTTCTTAAAAATCTGGAGGTTGTTTCAAGTCGCAAGTCCCACATCTTGAAACTTCCCATTGTTGGTGTTAGAAATAAGCGCAATTTTAATCATCAACAACTATTATGCATGACCTTCCTTGTATTTGCTCATATAGCTTTATATCATTCTCAAATTATCTTTTAGCCTCAGGTCACTATTCCTATTTTTTAGATAGGTTTGCACCTCTCAAACAGGCTTGTTGCCACAAATTTATCCACTTAGGCCAAACTTATTGTTTTACCCTATAAAAACTAGTTTCTAAAATTCTAATTGTTTAAAATTTTCAACTTGTATGTTTCACATGTCAATTTAGAGGAAGTTTCCCAAAGATTTAATTATATAAATATATCAAGTCCAAGCATTCATCTATCTTGCACCTATCTAGCAATCTATCAAGCACTCACTAAAAATACATTTGTACATTAAGAGGAACCTCCATAATTATTACAAATATGAAGTTCCTCAAAGGAGAAATCCTTGAGCTAATTTTAATTTTTTTTATAAGCTCAAGTCATAGGTTTTCAAGTGTTGAAATCCATATAGAGGATTGGACTACATACTAACATTACACTATATTACACACACTCTGTTTGGTGAAAGAACTACATGTGGTTTGACTTCTTTCTTTGGAATATTGGATATGTAAATAGTGCTTAGTCATAGGGGTGTATGAGGCAAGATCAACCCATCCCTTTACCCTTTTCTTTCATTTATAATTGTCTCACTTTGTAATGCAAAGAGCTAGGTTTTTGAAGCAAAGAGAAGGTAAACAAAGTTATATACAACCAAACGAAGACATTTAAATACAAATGAAACTTACACTAACACATGATCACTCATTATAATATTCATAAGTTTCACATAGTTTATAGGAATAGTTTTTCACCCTAGCAAATAATACCACATTGTGCAGGTGTCCAGGGAAGTGCAGTCCTATTTAGGCCCACACAAACACCTTGTTTCTAGATCTGAGTGCCCTCAAGCCCATTTAATTTCATTATAAATGATTGTATCATTATCATAGATCTATATTCATATAAAACAATTTAAATGCATAATATTCATAGTGTTTTCTAGAAATATCAAATTATAATATTTAGCCAATTACATTTAGATTTATATGATTATTATACATCTTAAGCAATTTGAATATTTAATCAATTTTATGCTATTAGGGTCAAATTAATCCTATAAAATATAAAATAATGTTAATTATATTTTATAAAAAATTTATGTTGACACCTTATTTTGGTGTAAGATCCATTTCCATTGTGCCTTTATCATGTTTTATCACACTTGTCTTACTTGTGTACATTTGGATATTTTCATCTGCATTAGACCCTCCACAACCTTAAATCATCTATATTTCCTCATAAAGACCTTAGATTTATTAGTTTTCATCATCATTATTCCATTCAGTCATCCTTTTTTTAACTTGATCTTTGATTTGTGTTTTTTCCTGTTAGGACAAGATCAATTATTTGTTGATTATGTCTAGGTCACAATTGGCAATTTATCGATTTTGTTCCTTTATATTTTATGGGTCCTTTTCACCTTATGTCAATTTATCATGCCTTAATTATTAGTTGGCACTATTATCTATTATCTCCCTATATGCGTAAATTCAATGATCCCTATATACACATATGTACCCTAATTTTTTCACAAGCTTCATTTTGAGTATTGGACTACACATTGAGTCTATTTATTGAACATTGGTCATCAATTCAATTCTTATGCTGACACACTTGTACCAGTATAAGTGTTGAGTTATTATTTTTTTTGTTGGTTTTGAAGCATTTTTGTTGTCATTGATGCCACAGTCAAGATAGATATCATTTATGTCAAGGTCAGAGTTGAGGCCATGCATGGTGAGATGATATGTGTCAAAGAATTATCATGATAAGAGAACATTTGAAGGCAACCTCTTATCTATTTGTTGAGAGAGAAATTGAAGGAAACCTAATAATTCTTCTAAGGTTGATGGAATGCCAAATTCAAGATCATGATACAAGGTAAACTATTGTTGTGTACTAGGTGTCCTCAGAAACCTAGTCCAACACTGAGAGAATGTTTATACATGAAACATAGTGAACTTTGGTGATTTGTGTCAATATAGGAATGATAGAGTATACAAAGTTATGCAAACATGAGTAATAGGCAAAGAATACTTTAGATGAGTTCCAAGGTCAAGTTTTAAGGTTTAGTCCTTACTTAAGAGACCTAATGAAGAGGCACAGATTTGGTAGCATGATGAGGTGAGCAGTATGAGACTTGGGAGTTGATGGGTGATTTTTTGTGAGTAAGGTATGAGGTAATTTGACATGAGAATAAGGTTTTGAGAATAATATAGGAGGCTTCAAGGTATGATCATGGTCCAAGTATGATTGGTAGTTTAAGGCCTAGTGTGCAAAGAGACCTAATGTGGCCTAATGAGGGGTCAAGTTCATTTAAAAAGGTGTCAAAGATCTTGATAACATTAATAAATGTGTGAGAGGTTTTTTTAAGTTTTTTTACAAAGGTTGAGGTCGTATCCTAAAGAATAAAGCATGAAAATTAGTGTTGAGATCCTCTGTGTGCATAAAATGGGGTGTTGCAGACCTAATTGGCATGTGAAAAATTTGAGTGAGATCCTAGCCATTTAATGGAAGCGGGGGAAGGTACATAGATTTATTTTCCTATAATTGATTTTGGAGTTGAGGGGAAATACTTTATGAATGATTTCTAAGAAGGGAAACATGTCAAAACCCTCCTAAAACCCTCATAATGACCTAATAGGAAAGATATTGTCGGTTATGGTTCAGAATGGTTTTTTGGACCTAGTTTGATGTTTTTACCATGTAAATTAATCTTAGAGGTTTATCCAAGTGGTTTTGGTTTTTCATTTAAATGATTTTATCTATAAGAAACCCCTCATTTTTTTTAGAATTTTGATGTATCGAGCAGGGTTGACCAAGTCAAACATGCAAATAGATGGAGGATGATGTGTAATATTTTTTGTTTATGATCATGTAAGTTTTTTATCAGGTTATATACCTAAAATATTCTAAAATATTCATGGAATTTGGCCTATCGCTAAAAGGGTCTAATGAGCAAGACAGTGAGAAAACTAGGCAGTAGTGAGAAAGAGATTAAGGATTGGTTGTAGAGGATTAGGGATGGATTCAAATGCACGAGGTCATTATTAAAGACATATAAATAGTATCCCCTTATTTTATAAGTGTTGATGATGCTCAAAAATAAGGAAAAAAGTTGTTCTTAAAGTGACCTATCTAACACAGTGAAGTCTATGTAGGGTAAAGATGTGAAATTGGTCTAGAAGACCAATATTGATATAGAGATTTGTAATATACATATATATATATATATATATATATATATATATATATACATATATATATATATATAGTACATATACATATATATATATATATATATATACATATATATATATATACATATATATATATATACACACACACACATATATATACATATATATATATATATATATACATATATATACATAGATATATATATACATATATATACATATACATACATACATATACATACATATATATATATATATATATATATATATATATATATATATATATATATATATATATATATATATATATATATATATATGTTATAAGGATGATTAATAACCATGATAAACCATTGGAAGATCACAAAAGCGTTCACATCAATGTTCTAAATCTTTATTCTCATGACTATGTTTTTGGAGCTATAGACAGTTTTATGTGGAAGTGAGAATGTTGTTCCTAAGTGTTTTTGCATAGTGTTGAATAATATAATTCATATGAAGTTATGAATAATAGGTTAATTTTAACACATTTTTATGCATTAAAAATTCCTATGAAGGTGTGAAAAGTCAGGATTTTGATTGGGTTTTTGGAGCCTGTGTACAATTCTAATTGAACATATGAAATTGATCATCTAGAGGTATTTTTACATATTTGATGAATTATAATGAACATTATGTTTATCCTAAAGTCATATATATACTATCCATGCATTTTTTTATTATGGTTATGTTAAAAATTTGAGTGTATGATTTAGATTTTCAAGACAAACTTTTTGGCAGTTATAAGGCCTAATGGTGAGTAGACCTAATTATGTGGTTCAAAGAATGAAATGAGACAAATGGTGTTGGGGAAACAAGGTAAGATTATAAAGGGTATATTTTATTAATTTTTAAGTGTTTCATCCATTTTTAAGGCTAAAAGTGTTCCAAGGAGGCCTAAGTGAAACATGTGCTTAGAGAAGGCCTAATTGCATTAGGTCTCTATTAGGCCTAATTGTGGTTTTAGCCCTTAAGGGTAATGACCGACCTATATGGTGGTTTTTTCAATTATGAAACATGTATTTTGATCTATTACAAGGTTTATATAAGTATGGTGAGGTTCTTGTATGACCAAGATGGGTAAGAACAAAAGTCAAGTATAAAAATAAGGCCTAATAAGCCCAATTTGACTAGTTAGAATATTGAGCATATGAGTGAATAATATAGAGTTTTTGAAAATAAGGTAAAGGGATTAAATATCATTAGATAGGTTTTTTTAATATTCCATGAATATATAACTATGTTTATACAAGTGTTGAGCAAGGTCATTTGACCTAATTTTGTCAAGGAAAGGGCTAATTGAGCAAGAAAGCCTAAGAGGATGTTTGAGAAATGTTGAAGAGTGAAAAGAGAAAAAGAAGGTAATATTTAGTTGAGTGAGAAATATGTGTCCAAGGGTGATCAAATATTCAAAGTATCTGAGTTGGTGCTGAGTTACCTAGGGGGTTGGATCCTCCTTGCAAGTTGGTGCTTGCTAAAGGACTGGTTGAGTTGGTACTTGACTAGTAAGGGGTTGGTGCTCCTTGTGGGGTTGATGTCTCTCTCAAATTCTAATTAATTGATTATATGAATATGTTATAAGTTTTACATCAATGGGTTTTATCCCCTAAGAGGGTTTCCCACATAGATTCTATGTTCTCATGTTGTTTGCTTTCATAAATGTTTGTGTATGCATTAACTAATGTATGTATATGAATAAATGTTTCATGGATGTTAAGTGAAATTGAAGGATTGTTTTTAGGAAACTAATTCACACCCCCATATTAGTAGCTATACTTACAACAACAAGATCATAGTAAAGCATATAGTTGCATGTTATTCTATATGAAGAGGAAGTGAAGTCATTTCTCTCATTTTTTGTTGGGAATATTCACAATCACTATAACTACTTTGAAACATGATTATAAGAATGTGGATTATGTATCTTAAACCCTTAAGATGGGTACCAATCCACTAAACTTAAACATTTTTATATTCTTATGGTATTGAATTGAATTAGGGTCATAGTAAAGGAGTAGATTTAATGACAATTATGCACGTAGGGGATAAATCAAAACCAATATTGTGATCATCATAAACCAACAAAGAATTAGATAAATTTTAATATTTATAAATTTAGAATGGACACAATTGTATAACAAGGTCACAATTAAAATAAAAGGGTCATAATTAGTTAATATTTTTGTCTTGTTCTAGAAACACTCTACTTCGCAGGGGATCTTTCGTGATTTTTTTAGACCATATTTTTATCATATTAATTAGATCTAGAACCCAAAAAATATATGTTAAGGTATGCATTCCTCTTTTTCCATCTCTTTCCATTTTTCATTTCAATTATTAATTATCCAAGATTTCAATTCTTAATTGTATTCCACTTAAGGTAACTTAATATTAGGAATTAAGCCAAGATTGTTTAGCAAAGGTATTAAAGAGTGCAGAATTTAATGAAAGCAAGAAAAAATATTATCTCTTATGGAGAAAACCATAAATGAGACAAAGATTTTTAAAGTGGGAAATTGAACATATTGAAAAAAAACCCATGTGATTTTATTAGAAGGATTGCTACCAAAATATTCACAAGTACGAGATTGAATCAAGAGCACAAGAGATGAAGAGAGAGAGCTATGAGATTCTAGTGAGGAAAAGAGTAGAGGAAGGGATCTTTTATAGATATAGAGGAGGAAAATAAGAGTTACATGGAATCCTATTATTACCCGACAAGCCTCCTATGTGTGTACCACTTATGGCCTATTTCCTTAGAGAGTGTAGGGAAGTGTGTGTCAAGTGGGGAAGAGAGAGTTACATGCAAGTAAATCTAAATATAATAAGTGGACTAAAGATATGAGTGACAACTCATAAAGGTAATAATAAAATGTATTTATAAATATAATAAATACACACATAACTAAGACTTATAAAAAACCTATAAACCTATAAGAAGGACCCAAATTAAGGTTAATTCTCCAACACTCCCATTAAGCTTAATTTGGGGTTATAAAAGTGGAGAGAAACTTTACAAGAAAATAAGGGAGTTGAAATTACATAATACTCCCTCTTAATAGAAATTTTCTTCAAGAGGAAGTATAAAAGGTTATCAAAAAAAAGAAGAGAAGGTGATGCCAAAAGTCACAAAGAAGAAAGTGTGATTACTAAGAATCTCAAAAAATCCTCTTCAAAAAATGTGGTTGATCTGAAATAGAATAAAGACCAATAAGAAGGATTAGTGATCCATAAAACTTGAAAGAGAAACATGCTAACATCAATCTTTCAAGTTAAGTAACCAATATGCCAAAAATATAATCTACATATATAATATGATAAAAATAGATGTACAACTAGGCAAATTTCATCAAAGACAAATTCAATCATAAGGTGCATAAACCTACATGTAAAGAAGTTATTCAAAAAATATCTATATAAAACATAAATCTTTTGCAACAAAAAATAAGGAATGCATACTAGATTTGAGTATCAAAACAGAGACAAAGAAGATGTGTCACTTGTAAAAGATATCATACATGAATCATTAGAAGAATTATCATAAGAAGACATATCAAAGTCTTTAGAAGATCCATCATTTTAAGGAATCCAAATAGTTTTACCTTTAGAGTTAAGAGATTTAGTCATTTTCCAATAATACAAAGTATCATGCATAAATTTACCATAAGATTTTCATGGGTGTAATTTCCAACAATGAGATATATGATGCTCATGTTTTCCATAATGCGCACAAGGTTTAGAAATTTTAACCAAAGCATGAGCATTAGAAGCAACATAATCAAAATAAGTTGCATTATAAGTCCTTTCGTGCAGAGGATAATAAGATGTTAAATTTTTATTAGAAGCATGTGAAGTAGTAGAATCAACATAACCGTGACCTTTAGAATTCACATTATAATTAGGCAAAATAGGTTCAAGTATTCCATATTCATACTTACCAAGACCTCCACTAACATACCCCATGGAGTGCATTATTTTTAAGTCGGGGTTGGTTGAAAGAGAAGTGTTCAAAGACATTTTAAGTATTTCAAAAGCATAAGAAGGTTGACCATGATTAGAAATAGTGTCATGTGAAAAAGACACAAATTTAGCTTTAAAAGCATTTGTTCTAGAGGTTTCCAAGGAATTAAAAATTCCTTGGAAAATTTGCAACCATTGATCTCAATGAGCCAAAGATTAAATTTGAGTCATTGATTCTCCCTCCCATGGCTTTTATAAGAAAACCATACCTCTATGACCAATTGAATTAAAAACTTGGAAGCCTTTAGAGCATACTTTTATCCATTCTTGCATTTCCATAGCGTTGTCAAAGCCATTCACAAGCCATCAAGAAGCCATTATCAAGCTCAATCAAGCAATCTAACAACTCACTTATTTTCCATTCAAAGTCGATTTGGAAATCTTGGAAAGGAAATATAAGAGATAAGAGGATGATAAGTGATACTAATGTAAGTATATGATTATCTCTTTATTCTTTTCTTTGAAGTTGTTTGCATTTTGGGGTTTTATTACTAAAATTAGCAATATAGGAATAATCCAAAATACACTCAAATATTTGGCAACCATAGTGGGAGTTTCTCCCTCAATCTAACCTCTTTAGCTTGATGGAAGTAATTTAGTAGATTACTGGTGTAATTGGATGAGAATCAAAGGCCAAATTTGACAAAATAATCGTGTATAGGAGAATCATGGTATTTCATTAGTATTTGTGATATTGTAGTTATAGTATTGCAATAATTTAAGCGATATTATGCTAATCATGAATTTAACTGCTAATGGTATTGGTTTTGATAGGTTATTACCTTCACGTAATACTACCACTTTGAAATTAGTGACATTGCCCTGGTAATCATGATATTACGTTACTAATTATCATTTTGTAAGATTTCTGGGTTGACCTATCATAACTACTTTTATGTTGTTTTTAACCTTTGTGCAGTCTCATTTTCCTATTTTGTGTTGTTAGGAAGGGATTTTGTATCTTTTGTGTGAAATAAATATGGTTGGTCAAGAATATTACGGTTGATTTGTTAAAGCATGATATCACCATTTCAAGACTTGTGACATTGCCCTATGAATTATGATATTGCCATCATGAGTTACGATATTATGATTTTTGTCCAAACTAGTAAAAACTATCCTGTTAGTCTCTGATCTATAGGTGTAAGTTCATCATTTGTTGTTTGTAGGACAAATTAGTGATCATAAAATCTCTTTGACAAGCCAATCTCATTATTTTGAATTTCACTATTTTGGGTCTGATTGTTTTGAGTTTTGGTTAACTATATTCTTCAAAAGGGTTCTTCTTAGCTTGATGTTTACAAGTTGACAGGAAGAGAAGGAATAAATAAAATCATATACAAAGATGAATAGAGCATCATTAACCTTTTTGTCCCTTGCTGCAATATCACTAATTATGAAGTAGCAGTTTTATTTAGAAATCTGTGATATTACTTTACTAATAGTGACATTATAATTTGATAATTTTAGGGTGCAATTTTATTCACTATTTAAAATTTTCAACTCATCTTTAGAGGAAATTTGATAAAGATATTTTTCTATTCTATAACCTGTGTGGGTCTATTCATTTTTACTACACAATCTCGTCTCGGCATCCTTCTAATAAATTTTTTAATACATAGTCATAAACTTTTAATCTATTCTAGTTGTCTAAAAACATCTACATTTCTTGAAGCATCTGGGATAATCATCTATTTGTTTGCATTAAGTAAAAACCAAAGATTTTAAAGTTTTATAATTTGTTAAAATACCACTAATATTGAAGTAGTGACATCGCCTTAATAGTCACTATTTTTTACTAACAGTCATGGTTTTGTAAGAGTCTTTTTGCTGACTATCATGATTAGCTATGCTATAATATCACAACTTGTAATTTGTGGTATTGCCTAATAGTTATGATATCGTAGTCTTTGGTTGTGATTTTACTTTTAACTGATTGTATAATTTCAATTTTATAGGGGATTAGGGGTTTTGTCTTGAACTAGATTACTAACCCTTGTTATGCAAGACCTCTCAAGACAAAGGCATACCATTTGTTTATAATTTAATCTTGTTGCTTGTATATATCATGTGTTGTGTGATTTATGTTTCCTCACATAGGTAATTAATAAATAAAAATTAATCATGCTTGATTGCTTGCTAACCCATTGAGTCTAGGATAACATGATATGGAATTCATCTGCATGCATGAGTTTAGTCACTAGGGGTTGATGTCACAAATTTCATCACCACACATTTGACCAAACTCTATGTTCTAATAGAGTATAAATATCAGGCATAATTATCGCTAGGCCAAATGGTTGACCCCATATAGGTCATTAAAGGGAAAGAGTTAATTCTCTAAACCAAATATTAGATAACACCCTATACAAACTTGGGCCCCATCATACCTAGTGTATATCAGGGACTCCCCTAGAAACCTTTGTGTAAACCTAACCTACGATCCATCAGCCATAATAAGCATTTTTCTATACAAGTTAGGATCAAATCTTAAGAAGCTATTAAGTGCATATGAGGTCGAGAGGGTTTGGTTGATTATTTAATGGGTCACCAGCCTATAGCCTCACTTGCAAAGCTATTATAAAATGTGAATGTTAGGTTACACACCCTTTTTATTCTACTAAATTAGGACTTGTGGTTGAGTGTGTAGTTTGTGTGTTGTGATTAAACCCATGTTGTTTGTGAACCGATTCAACCAATCCTATTTTTATTCTAAAATAACTAGACACCCATAGGATAAATCCCATTCTAAAACAACATCAAACATCTATTCCATATATTCCATTTACCCCTTTGAATACAACTTAAGTCTTAAAACCAAATCTTAGTGGTCACCCATCCCTCCAATATTCATTACCATCCTTTGACTAGGTATTCTTAACACAAAAACCTTGACACATCTTTGATCTAGCACCCACCACTTTATTATCATTTTCCTCTTCATACTTAGCACCTATCTAATCATCCCTTTGTTAGTGTGAAAGGTATTTTATCATGATCAATCTCCTCAGTCTCCTTGCTAGATTGAACCCTTGTAAAGTTTTGGCTTTGGTAATACTTAGTCACTTTAATCTCACATCATTCTCAACCCAAAATCAACACATCATCTTCTTTTATCACTCTTAGGTTTGATTTATATACCAAATTAGTATTCAAAGTCACATCATCACCCATCATACCTAATCACTTTTTTATCCTAGCCATCCAATATGCTGATGCAAACCCATGCCCAACTTCTCATAATGGGACAAGGATCCAACTAACATAATGAATTATTAGGGAACTTAGGTGATCAAAATAGGGATCATGATGATATGCATAGTGTATTTACACTCCCATAGGAGAAGATGACCGATTCATAAATGACCTTTTCCATAGTGATGAAGTTAGTGAATAATTTGACCAATATATATATGAAAACCATGACTAGATTCTAGCTCAAGTCATCAGAATGGGGGGAACACTACCCCAAAGATTTGATTTCAATCTTTTACTACATTTATTCTACCCATCCACTCAGCCTAATACTCGTCAATGACATGTCCATACTAACCAAGTACCTAAAAAAAGAGGAACTTGTGGACCACGAACAAGAACTTGAAGACCAAAAATAACAAGTCCCTCTCCAAAATAATCGTATCAAGGCTAATAGGATACAAACCACCATAGAGGATCTATTCGATCAAATCACACAACAAATTAATTTCGTAGCCTCCCAATTCTATACATAGAATCAATGATTATCATCTCCATGACAAAATGTCTATAACTCTAATAGACCACACACAAGTCATGCCTAAACTTTCAATCCACTTGTGGATCCATCATTTGCACAAGAATGGAAAATGATGAAAGAAACTCTCCAATAAGTTGACCCTCACATGCAAGTGATGAAATACAAATATGAATATTTTTGCTCTTTTCCCTTAGACATGAGCATTCTACAAATTCCTTTCCCACCTCACTTTGAGGTACCCAAATTTGAAAAATATAGAGGCAAAAGAGATCCTTGTGATCATGTTTGAGAGTTTTATTTGGCATGCCATGAGGTTGTATATGATGATGTTTAATTATTAAGACTTCTCCCCAAGATTTCCATAAGACCAACACTAGAATGGTTCATGCATTTACCAAAGGGGTCCGTTTCTAGTTTTAGAGAACTAACTAAATGATTTGTGAGACATTTCTCATTCAACATAGAACATGATGTCTCCATTATATACCTCTAAAACACTAAGCAAAGGAATGGGGAAAGTTTGGCATCTTTCTTACAACACTGGGGTAGCTTAGTAAGCAACTTTCAATGTATAGTACTAGAAAAAGAGTTGGCCAAAATATTTGTCGACAACCTAAATGTAGAGCTAAAATATTAATTGAAACTACAAAGTGCCAAATACTTTGATGAGATTATCAAAAAGGGGATAAAAATTTAGAGAACACTTATTAAAAAGGGAACAATCAAGTTTTACACCCAAAATGAACATAATCAACATCAAGATAATTCTTTTTTGGGTAAATAAAAAATCTTCAATAAGAAGAAGAATATTGAGGGAGACAAAGTTAGAGATTCCAAACAACATGTTTCAAATAGTGCAAAAGAAGACTCCCAAAAATTAGTAAAATGTCTCCTCCATCCGAGTGTCATGAGGTAAGCCAAAACCTCGAGTAGGAAAAAGACCTCTTACTAGCTTTGGAGTGCCTATTGAAGTGGTCCTTCAATAATTGATCACTACTAACATGATTACTCTCCCTAAGATATAACCTTTGGATGATATTAAACCTCATCTTGATTGGTATTATGAGGATGAATTCTATCAATATCATAGAGTCAAAGGTCACGATAAAGAGAATGTATGCAATTAAAGAATTATATTTAGGATCTCATTAATAAGGGAGATATTGAAGTAGAAGGGGAAAGTACTCCCCCAACCAATCAAAAAATAAGCAACTCAGTATTTATTGGGACCCTTTACCCAAGCATGGACAAAGATAAGGGAAGCCACCTAGAGACTAAGGTCAAGCATCCAATTCTAATCATATAGACTATCAAACCATCCCATACCACTATGTCAATACCATTGAAATCTGTAGACCCCAAGAGCCCACTCCATCATCATCCACCATACTAAAAATCAACTAGGCCACAACTGACTGTGTAGTTACCACATGCCATAGAAAAATTTTAATTACTGGGGCACCACCAAAGGACCCATCTACATCCATATCTCAAAAGGCTAATATCTCCAAGAAAGTCTCTGTATCTTTTGACAAGCCTTATGATATAATACATCAACTTGAAAAGACCCCTGCTCAAATCTCACTCATGGATCTTTTCAAAACATCATCTATGCACTAAGAGTGATAGGACCTAAGTTCCCCAAAGCTCTGACACTACTTGTCAGAATTAAGAGCACACATGATTACCATTGTATAAGCAACTTAATGCAGAAATTAACCAGAAGTACAAGTAACTAGAAATAAGAAACAACACAGAATATGAGAGGCAACACACAATTGTATTCAACTCATTACAAAAGGAAATTACAATAAAGAGATCACACTCTTCTTCCACTTCGTGGGCATACCAGTAATCTTTCCTCAAGAGTTATCTTCTCTCAATACAGGTCACAACAAACAACTCAAATACAGAGTTGTTGTTCACCTCAACTAGTCAGTATAATACTGCCAGTACAACTGAGTACGAATCGGTACTCCAAGTAGATCTCACCATGATCTTGCTCCTTGATGTGTTGCTGTCACCTTGGATCTTGCTACCCCACAGATCTCCTTTTGACCCTCGTACACACACCCCCCTGCAAACCAACGTGATATTACTTATCACATGTAGATCTCCTCCATGATCTTGCAACAACCTGCAGATCAACCCTGATCTTACATACCTGGAAGAACCCCTGTGATTCCACCATGGGAAGAACTCTCCTAGTTCTACAACTTACAATACAGCCCATGAGTCTATTATATAGATCTCATGCATACAATAATTAGACAAGCGGCTCAAGACTTGAACTAGTCTTTAACATGCAAACAACCCATTCAACAAACTGACTGTTTGTCAACAACTAGTTCTGGAACCGCATAGGCGACTGATGTTGGTCCCTGTCTGACTGGAGGTGACCGACATCGACCAACTCCTGCCGATGTTGGTTGCTTTTTGTCGACCCCTGCCCGACGTCGGTGTGGCCTGTCGATGTCGGTGACTGTGACACTCAACAACCCTCCATGTTTGCATCTGGGTGAAGCTTTTAGCTCCACAACCTAACAATCTCCCACTTGGAGATAAATAGCTACACCTGTACCTGTACCAGTACATTGTCTAATCTTTATCCTGGCTTGTATTCCTCTTCAAGCTCAATCTTGAAGACCAACCACCACACACCCTGTGGTGCTACACCTGTGTCTGAATTTCTCCATTCTCAGCTTACCTTCTTCTACCATTGCTATACTCCCACTCAATCAGAAACCCCTGAGAGTGACCTGTAATCAAAAATACTTAACAGATCTGAACCACCTATTAGTAAACCCGCTCTGAGAACCTCTAACCTCGCTCTGATACCAACTGATAGGACCTAGGTTCCCCAAAGCTCTGACACTACTTGTCAAAATTAAGAGCACACATGATTACCATTGTATAAGCAACTTAATGCAAAAATTAACCAGAAGTACAAGTAACTAGAAATAAGAAACAACACAGAATGTGAGAGGTAACACACAATTGTATTCAACTCATTACAGAAGGAAATTACAATAAAGAGATCACACTCTTCTTCCACTTCGTGGGCATACCAGTAATCTTCCCTCAAGAGTTATCTTCTCTCAATACAGGTCACAACAAACAACTCAAACACAAAGCTATTGTTCACCTCAACCAGTCAGTATAATACTACCAGTACAACTGAGTACGAACTGGTACTCCAAGTAGATCTCACCATGATCTTGCTCCTTAATGTGTTGATGTCACCTTGGATCTTGCTACCCCGCAGATCTCCTTTTGACCCTCGCACACACACACCCCTGCAGACCAACCTGATCTTACTTATCACATGTAGATCTCCTCCATGATCTTGCAACAACCTACAGATCAACCCCTGTGATTCCACCATGGGAAGAACTCTCCTAGTTCTACAACTTACAATACAGCCCATGAGTCTATTATATAGATCTCATGCATACAATAATTAGACAAGCGGCTCAAGACTCGAACTAGTCTTTAACATGCAAACAACCCATTCAAAAAACTGACTGTTCGTCAACAACCAGTTTTGGAACCGCACAGGTGGCCGACGTCGGTCCCTGTCTGACTGGAGGTGACCGACGTCAACCGACTCTTGCCGATGTCGGTTGCTTTCTGTCGACCCCTGCCCGATGTCGGTGTGGCCTGCCGATGTCAGTGACTGTGACACTCAGCAACCCTCCATGTTTGCATCCGAGTGAAGCTTTTAGCTCAACAACCTAACAAAGAGATCCTTAATCAAGTCTTGAATGATGTAAAAGTCCCTTGAGATATCGATACTAGTCAGTTCCAAGCATTAGTGGGTCATTTGTATCCTTCACAACAAATCACATTTAGTGCCTAGGACATGCCTCCCATTGGCCCCCATCATAACTACCTATTATTCATAGAGATATCCATTTCCAACCATCACATCCATTGGGTACTCATTGAAAAAGGGTCTACATTGAATTTATATAATCTATATTTATCAAAGAAATTGGGATATTCTAAAGCTTCCTTGGGGCCTACTCTATTCAGGATTAAAGTGTATGATGATAATGAACAATCATCTAAAAGCACCATCTATCTCCCCATTGTTGTGGGACATATTGTACATTAGTCATTGATTCATGTCATGGACGTTGATTTTCCATATAATCTACCATTGGGTCATTAGTGGATCCATGAGATGCAAGTAGTCCCATCTAGCCTTCACTAATGTCTGAAATTCCCTCACTCTGGTATGGAAGTCACCATTCTTAGGGAAATTAAGCATTTTCATAGCTAACAAACGGGTCAATCCCAATCTTCATGCTATTATCCTAGCACACATAGCTCTACTCCAAACCTAACAACCAAACATGTACATCCTGATGTTCTAGTGCCTACTTCTAATCCATTACTTGATGTTACCCATATTAAAATCACATCTATAGGCTATGGGGAATACAAATATAAAACCTTTTGTATAAGGGATTTACATCTTTCCCCATGTAGCTATGGGTCCCCAATTATGAAGAAGCACAATCCTATCAACTATCAGTTTAGATCGATGGCCTTTTCTAGTGCAAGACTATTATTAGAAGAATATATTGATGAATCTGATGAATCATGACTTATTCTAGAAATGAGTCCCTTACATTTCACAAATAAAAATACCCCCAAATCCAAAAAATGCTACAGAATATGCATTACCAAGGAAAATTACCAGGAAGACACAAGTAAGGAAAGATTGAGCTTATAACAGTTCAAGAATGTCCATAATATCTTGGTCTAGGGTACAAAATTATTGACATTGACTTAAAAAATATCATTGTGGATACTACTTCAGTCCTTGAGGAGTCCTTTTTTGATGAAGAAGTTGAGATAGGATCCATTTATAGTCTTTATGAAGAGCTTGATGCCACAAACCTTTTCCATGATACCACTATCACCACCATCGATATATACCTCTATTACCCCTCATTAATAGATTGGGATCAATGTTAGGAGCCATCCTTCAACATGTTTCAAAGTGATGAGGCCATCTTAGAATATCTAGGAGCCTGAGATTTTATGCCTTTTAATGATCATAAGAAAGATTTTTCTATTAATCTTTGTCAGTCAGCTTACTTTGGGGAACAACAAAAATCCCTTAACCAAATTAAATAATAATAATATGAAGAAGAAGAACCACTTCAAAGTTTGGAATAATTTCCACATATTTTAGATGAATCAAAAGTTTATAATGAAATAGACACCGAGCTCCCAAATTTTTTTGCTTCAGATGTCTAAGATTTACCATTGCCTCCAATTTTTCTTTAGGATTAGTCATCCTCTCTCATTGAGGAGGTGATTGAAGTCAACATTGGAATAAAAGAACATCCTAAAATAGTCAAACTGGGGGCAACTCTTATGCTTGAAGAATATCAAATCATTATTGAGCTTCTCAAGGAATTTATAGATATCTTTGCATGGTGCTATTTTGACATGTCAGGACTTGATCCCTCCTTGGTTGTGCATCATTTAGTTGTTCACCCTAGTGCCAAACCAATAAAGTAAAAATTATGTAAGATGCACCCTAAAGTGGCCTTACTAGTCATGGAGGAACTACAAAAATTATTGGAAGTAGGGTTCATCTGACCTATTGATTACTTTGATTGGATATCCAACATTGTTCATATGGTTAATCCACAAGGAGGGATTTAGATTTGTACTAAATTTTAGGACATCGACAAGACATGTCCTAAAGATGACTTCCCTCTCCTAAACATAGATATGATCACATATTCAACAACTGGATATGAAATGTTATCCCTCATGGATGTATTTTTGGGCTATAACCAAATCAAAATCACACTTGAAGATCAACATAAAACAACTTTTATTACTCCATGGGGAACCTTCTATTATCAAGTCATAGCCTTCGGTCTCAAGAATGCAAGCACTAATTGTAAACAAACATTGACTATTATTTTTCATGATATGATGCATAACATTATGGAAGATTATGTTGTTGATATCTTAGGGAAGTTAAGACTCAGATCTGAGCATTATGTGGTTCTAAGAAGGATCTTTGAGTGACTGTGTGAATATAAAGCAGGTTGAATCTGAATAAATGTGTATTTGGAATTACCTCAAGCAAGCTATTAGGGTTTATTATATCCAAGAAAGGCATAAAATTAGACCCAACTAAATTCAAAGCCATTATGGAAACAACTCCTCATATTTTGAAGCAAATTAGGAGTCTTCAGGGCAAGTTATAACCCATTAGATGGTTCATCTCTAAATTAGTAGATAAATGCCACCCCTTCACTCATCTCTTGAAGAAGGGGGACCATTTTAATTAAAACTTTGATTGTCAATAGGCCTTTGATAATCTCAAGCAATATCTGGCAAATCCTCCTGTGTTATCACCACCAATCATGGGAAGGCCTCTACTCCTATATATATCTATAACATCTTGTGTGATAGGTACCCTTATTTCACAACACAATAATGATAGAAAGGAGTAGGCTATCTATTATGTCAATCATTCCTTGATTTCATATGAGCTAAATTATAATCCCATTAAAAAATCTTGCTTAGCCGTTATCTTTGCCTCACAAAAGCTTTGACACTATATGCTCACTAATCAAGTGCAACTCATAGCTAAAATTGATCCTCTTAAATATTGATTATCAAAATCAGCTCTCACAATAAGAATGGCTAAATGGATAATGTTTCTCAGTGAATTTAATATAGAATATGTTCACCAAAAGGCCATCAAAGTATAGACAATTATGGATCAAATCACAGAGGTACCTCTTGTAGATACTAAGCCTCTTGTTACAACCTTCCTAGATGAATCCATCATGAATACCCCAAAATTTAATGGCTGGAAAATATATTTTGATGGATATTTCACCATGCATGGGTCGAGATTTAACATCCTTTTGTTAACCCCATAAAGAGACCTTATCCCCAAGGTATTCCATCTTGCCTTTCTGTGCACCAATAACATTTTTGAGTACGAGGCTTTAATTTTTGGCCTCTAATTAGCCATCCAATGGAACATCTAGCATGTCCAAGTATTCGGTGATTCATAGCTAATAATCAAGCAAGTCAATGAAGAGTTCCAAACCAAAGAAGAAAAAATATTCCCTTATAAGCAGTTGGTGGATCATTTAAAGCAAAATTTTTGGTCTATTACATTTGGACAAGTGTAAGGGGAAGTAATAAAGCAACTGACTCCATGGCTACTATTGGGTCTTTAATTGACCTTCTTGAAGACATCCTTGAAGGAAATTTTGTCATTAATCATTTTATCTTACCAACCCATCAATCTATATCTCCTCTACAAACATGTGTTATCAAGGATCCTAGTCTTCCCTGGTATCATGATATATATAACTATCTCCATGATAACATCCTTTCACCAATCCTCAATCACCATCAATGCAAGACCTTCATCCACCACACCTCCCATTACACTATCCATGGTAGTATGCTTTATTGGAAAGGCTATGCTAGGACCTTTTTGAGATGCCTAACCTCAGAAGAGGCTTCTCTTGTGATCAAGGAGGTCCATGATGGTATCTATAATGACCATGTCAGTGGGATGGCCCTCACCAAGAAAGTGCTCAGGATTGGATACTATTGGCCTACCATGAAACAAGACACCTACCAATATGTGCAGAAGTGTGTAGCCTGATAGAAGCATGGTAATATAATTCATGCCCTCACACAAGAATTGTAACCTATCTCGAGCCCATGGCCATTCTGTATTTGGGGACTCAATCTCATTGGCAAGATATATCCTACTCCTCTGATGGACACAAGTTTATTATCACAACTATAAATTATTTTAATAAATGGGTAAAATCTATGCCGCTTACTTACACCACAGGTCTCCAAATTTCCAAATTCATCCTAAACTAGATCATTTTCCATTTTGGCATCTCAACCAATATCCTATCAGGATATTGAAAAGTCCTTCAAAAATTATGAAGTTGAGGCCATGTGCAAGCATTATCATATCAAACAACACTTTTTTACACCCTATTACCCCTAGAGGAATAGACACACTAAAGAAACTAATAAGACTTATGAATATTCTCAAGAAAACTATCAATGATGTAGTAAGGAACTGGCACTTGAAATTATATCCTGCACTTTGGTCTTAAGAGTAAGTGTCTGAACACCCACTAGGGCTACTTCGTATTTTTTGGTTTATGGAACAGAAGCCATCTTGTATATATACGTGGATCTCCCCTCTTTATGCATCTCATTGTGGGGCATCATCACTGATCATAATTTTAGACAAGAAAGGCTACAAGAGTGTCAAAGGGCCCTAAATCACCTCCGAACATATTTGAACAAATTAAAAGGCCAATATCACAAGAAGATCCAGTCTTGAGAGTTTGAGGTTGGTGATATAGTCCTAAAAGAGAATTAAAAAAATTCCATTGCAAACAAAGATAAAAAGGGAAAAATTGAAGCCAATTATCCTGGGCCCTATATAATAGTTGCTAAGTTTGGATCAGGAGCTTACAGGTTAGCCACATTGGATGATGAAGAACTCGATGAGCCCATGAATATAATACATTTAAAATGCTTCTATACTTGATAGGATCCAATTTTACCTCTATCTATGGGTCCCCACTCTTGGGGGAATATCCATTTCTATTCCACTCCTCTTATCCTCATTCCACTCCATTTTACCATTCCACCCCTAACCCTGGTCTTAAAAGTGAGATTTTATTATAGGCTCACACAGAAAAAAGAGACAAATATTTCAAATTGGGGAACATGCCATTACTTATTATACAAAGGGAATAATTATCGAGGAGTATTCTGGAGTCTCACTACCCATTTTTCATGTATCCTCTATCCTATCACACCCTCATACATATCCCCCATCACATCTTCTTTGATGAGTGTGTCTCCTCTTAGCCTTTACCTAATGTTATCTTTGTTTGCCTCTTGATATCCCTAATCCATAGTCCATAATCTCCCACTAACTTTGTCATTATAGAAGGGTCTCTAATTCTTCCTACTTTGGGGTCTAACATACACTATGCCACTAAATCTTGATCGATTATCCTAAGCCCCATATACAGTTGCTTCTATTTTGTTTGGATCCTTGTTTCGATCAAATTTTTTGGACATAATTATCTCATTATAATCACTTAATATTATCACTTGTATATATGTGTGAGTGTTATGACTATGTGCGGTTATTTGATCAATCCTTTCATCTTGTATACATTATTTAGATTGTCTTATTTACTTTAATAGTCTTTTTATTCTTTTATCTTTTATACTTAATGGGAATGAGGATGGTCTAAGTGACTCCCAAGCTCATCTTGGTCATGTCACCTCAAAACAAAGTTACCCACAAATCATATTTTTAATGTGCCTTTGACTTGTAACATTGGCACACATTCATTTACTAGTGAATATTAAAATGGATTGCATACAATATTAATGGATTTAAACTTTGCCACCTATCCCATTCCCCCCCTCCCCCTGCCAATCGCCATCTAGTCTGACCATCACTATCTCACCTAATCATCCTACCATCCCATCCCCACCCACTTCCTTGGTGCAGAACAATTTGTGAGACATAAAAATTAAACATGGATTACCTTTCATTAGGCACATGTATTAACATTTCAAATACACACATCTCATTACATCCATATAAATCAATACCATGAGATCCATAAAAACATCCATCTCATAACGTATCATGAGTCCCAATGTACTCCATAATTATATAACATCCTCCTATAAATAACCATCTCATCTAATCAAATGAATACATCAAATCCCTCACCTCACAACTTAAGCATCTAATCACATCATAAATCCATATATCACATATCTATCATCCATAAACATATCCATATGAAACATTAAACCATCATCATCTATCTACCATATCATCTAATCAAATCATACAACACTAATACAGTTACAATCCAATCACATCCTGTCTAACATCCATCACATCCTCAACAAGTCATCCAATCATCTTACACAAATACAATTATCCATAAATGTCACATCATATAACATCACACAAATCATCTAATACATCTATCTAATCCATCTAAACCATAAAAAAATCCATCTCATCACATCATATAACATAGAATTATCCATAATCAACTCATATCATAGACACATAACCATGCATAATCATAATGTCATAAAACATAACACATCACATAACATCAAAATCTCATCATATATAATAATCTCAAATGTATGCATGGAGTCCATGTCAAAAAATATATACAATAAAAGGTCCCCATGGGCATAAATGTGCTACAATAAACAAAATCCATATACACTATCTCACATAGTCTCGCTAGGCCCCTAGTGGTCCTCTGAGACGCTGCTATACTGATTGAGATGAGCTGGCTCTGAATATAGGTGCATGATGCTCCAATGGCACTAATGTCTCATACAAGTCTCTATAATATTGCATCTTTCATGATAGCCTCATAATTTTTTGCATAACATCACCCATCCCACCTGCTAACATTGATATGTCTACCTCCTCCTTAGCCCTCTTAGCCACTTGAACCTCTCCTATTATATCTCTGATCTAAGTCTACATCTGACCAATATGTGCAGTAGCCCAACAATCTATGTGTCTCGACTATAGATCTAGCTCTATAACATAACTATATGAGAATGTAAAGAGGTGACCTATCCCTATAAACCAATAACCTATCCCTATGCCTAGGCTAACTGCCCATCCAAATATGTCATCTATTCTTGTAACTAGGTCTGAAGTTGGTCTCTATCCATGGTAATCCTTGCTAGCTTAAAGAGCCATACCTACACTTTTATATTGAGATGTGCTAATAAATATATCTCATCCTCTGTCAATGGTGGATGAGATGGTCCTACCAAACCACTACTCCCACTAGCTTTAGCTTGTGTCCCACTCACCCCAACCTATGTATTGTTCCTTTCAACCTAAGTCACCATAGATCTATCTACCACTCTCCCCCACTATGGCTTGTCTCAATCACTTTGAGAAAATACATGATCCTCACCTAATACATCCTAAGGGAGCTTGAACTATATCTAAACTCTATCAGGCTTGTATTGCTTTATGATGAAATCTCTCCTACCTGTTAGGTAACACTCTATCAGCAAGTACCATGTCACCTCTACCTCATCCTCCCATCTGAATTGAAGTCCCCTATATGGTATCCAAGTGATGTGCTCAGGATGTAAACCATTAAAATCTTATTTGTAGAACCTCATCTCCCTTACATGGCCTCTCTGCATGCCCAACAAAATATACCAACTAAACACAATTAGCTCATGCAACTACGTCACTACTCAAATACCTAATGGTTGTTGGATAGCTATGTGCTTCCAGCTCCAAATTTGTAGCAAAAGTGATGGATCCAAGCTCACAAATCCCCTTTAGGCCCCCAAATACAACTCTTGATAGAGATGAGCCAACACCACTACCCTCCAAACAAACACCTAAAATCCTACACCATATCTTGAACATCTCCAAGTCCCAAATGGAACCACTATTCACTCTTATCTAGAAAGAGTATGCTAGTCACAAGAGACATAAACATAAGTGTAAACTTATCAATGGTCCCCTCTCATAGGCACCTATCAATATCTACCCATCTGTCCCACACACCAACCCACAACCCCGCTGTCAGTCTCTGCACTATTGCACTCAATGTGTGCAATCACTAGTATATCTTGTCCCTTGTCATCGATAATCTCAAAATATAATATATGTCCTCCAATGTAACTGTCATCTCTCTGATCATGAAGTGGAAGGTACTCATCTCTGAGTACCGCCACTCTACCAATGTAGTAATCAATGCATGATCAATCTGCACCACCATCATGGTCACTACATAATATAACCCCACTAGTTCTATCACACCATAATCTATCAGGGTCAATAAATACATCTCATGTAGTGCCTCAAGACACTGCAATCGAGATGTCATTATGCCTATGTCCTCCTGCACTAATCACATAGCCTATCACCAAGTCTACCAATCACACACTCACTTAAACACTTTTTTCTCACTATACAATCCTACTTAAACTCACCCTAAACCCCAAGCCCCAAACCCCATAATCCTTAATATTTATCCCCCTCTTCATCCCTAACATAACCATAACCACCTCCTATCCAATCATCTAACCTAATCTACTCACTTCATACCTATCCTAAGTCCCCTCCCTAACTTACTTCCACTCCTAATCACCTAACTTAACCCTAACTAACTCTACTCCATCCTAACCTAACTCACTCTAATCCTCTTCATCTCATCTAACTCCCTCATCATCCTTCCCTGTCACTTGATCCCCTAGCTTAGCTTCACCCATGACAATATTGCTATTCATAATTTTGCCCTAACTAGTGATAGTACTAATATCACTCATTGAGTTTTGTGGTTTTACATAACCATGATTGTAACCTTATGGTTGTGCAAAACCATGATTCCCTAATCTACATTATCATGATATCGTAACTCGTGATTTATGGTATTGCAATATTATAATTCCACAGTTGCAGTATTGCTATACCATAATTCATGAGGGCTTTATCGTTAGTCTAAAGTGCAATAACGTGATTGAAGGCATTGCCCTTAGTCATGGTATTGCACTCATGATGCCTCTAATCTAAAAACCATGAAATAAATGCAAAAATTCACAAATTCACAGGTTAAAGGCTAGTAACATATTGATGGTCCAACATCCTCAGGCCTCTAAAACTCCCAGACTCCCTCACTGCAATGTGAAGCTAGTGGGATACTATCTATGTTTTCAGCTCAGAGCACTATTTCACCAAGGCAAGAAGTTAAATGAACCCTTTTTCACCCCTTTCATCTTATTTGTCTCCCCTTTTTACCCCCCCACCACTCCTTTAACCCCTAACACCCTTGTTCTCTCATCTTGTCACCCTGAAATCCCATCAACCTCATCTGTTACCCCAGTTAATCATTTATTCTCATCCCTAAGTCATCTAGGGAATGGCCTTTCCATCTCCCCATCATCCAACCTAATCTCGAGTCAGAACTACATCGACCTGAGGTCTCTTAAGACTATATAAGTAGTACCTGGCCCCAGTTTTATGTGCCTAGGGATAGCTCAAACATTATTAAGCCCCAATCCTTGTCTCGTACTAGGTTGAGCACTCAACAATATTACATCACTTTAAGCTACCCATCTCAAGTAAAGTGACTTATTATTAATCAACTCATCTGATCTCCATTATAGGCAGTTAAGCCCTCCTTGACATGTGTCCTTGCTATGATAATTATTACCAATTGGTAGCCTATCTCATGTCTTTATTTTTTGGATAATATCTCTGTCTTGAAAAAACCATTTTAATCAGTCTCTTTTCTAGACATTAATTGTTTATCTAAAATCCATCTCTCGAGATTAAGCCACTTTATCCCCTCGTAACTATATTTAGGGCATCATCCTCATAGTTACATCAATACCCTTTCAAAGAGGGGCAAAATATATGCACCTAAATCTACTCATTCTAATAATTCTACTAATATTACTAATTTAATCTATAATAACATTTCCTAGCCAAATAATTAACATCTCAATCCCTACATCAAATTCCTACATCCCATAAACCTTATTCTACCCTTGCAACTAATTGATCATTTTCATTAATCTATTAACTAAGCCTACTTACCTACTAACCTACTCATTAACCCACTTGCAATTTAAAAAATATATTTTATTCACCTACCCATCTACCACCCTACTAAACTGACTACTTCTACATCTCTACTTCATAATGAAGATTCTAGAATCGAAGAATTCTAGAATCTCTTCTAATTTAACCCTCCTCCTATAGAACCCTCTATTCTAGAGGTTTCCAAGGAATTAAAATTCCTTAAAAAATCCTTAACCATTGATCTGAATGAGCCCAAGATTAAATTTGAGCCATTGATTCTCCCTCATAGGGCTTATATAACTTGAAAGCAAGCCATACCTCCATGACCAATTAACTTGAAAACTTAGAAGTCTTTAGAGCATACTTGTAACTATTTTTGCATTCCCATAGCCTTGTCAAAGCCATTCACAAGCCATCAAGAAGTCATTGAAGCCATTATCAAGATCAATCAAGAAATCCAACAATTCACTCATTTTGCATTCAAATTCAGTTTGGCAATCTTAGAAAGGAGCTATAAGAGACAAAAGGATAGTAAGTGATGATAATATAAATATCTGATTGTCTCTCTATCATTTTCTTTGAAATTATTTGCATTTAGGTTTTTATTATTAAAATTAACAATATAGAAATAATCCAAAATATATTCAAACATTCATCTTGAAAAAAACTAACTTATAAATATAAATTCACATTGAAACACCAATTAAATAACTTTAAATATTATTTGACAATTTAATTTTGGTTTAAAAAGAATTTGATTTAATTCATCCTAAAAATATAATTATGAATAAATCACTTATGATCTAGAAAGGAGCTATAAGAGACAAAAGGATAGTAAGTGATGATAATATAAATATTTGATTGTCTCTCTATCATTTTCTTTGAAATTATTTGCATTTAAGTTTTTATTATTAAAATTAACAATATAGAAATAATTTAAAATATATTCAAACATTCATCTTGAAAAAAACTAACTTATAAATATAAATTCACATTGAAACACCAATTAAATAACTTTAAATATTATTTGACAATTTAATTTTGGTTTAAAAAAAAATTGATTTAATTCATCCTAAAAATATAATTATGAATAAATCACTTATGATCTTCCCATCCACATGGGAATGTAAAAGTAAATTTATTTATAAAAAAAAGAAAAGATTCCTTTTTAGAAAAGTTTATATGGATTTGAGAAATCATTTTTTTTTCAATAATTAAATAAACTTAAAGGGCCAAACTAAACGCCACATATAAGGCTTTAAGCAAGAGTTAATGATTTTAGAAAAAAAAAAAAAATCATTAAAAAAAGCACTTGGATGTAATATGGCAATTTAAAACTGCAGCATGAAAAGAAGTTTATTTTTTTTTGGTTTTGAAAGGTTTTGAATGAACAATAATAGTAAAAGTTCATTGAATTTGTTTTTCGTTTTAAAAGAAATAATGCAAAACAAGTCTTTTAAAATTAGTTGCTTTGATTTAAAAAAGATCTGTTTTTTTTTTTCTTTAATTTAAAAAATAAATTAAATAGAAATGCACTAATGTAAATGCATGTAATCATAAAGTGAAGCTAATTTATGAGTTAAAAATAATCAAATGAATTTATAAAAAACTCAAAAATAACACATTAAGAAGCGTAATATACTAAAGCAAAACTTAACACACAAAATTAAATTGTAGGTAAAAAAATAGTTGGCAAGAGAAGGTGTTAGTTAGACCTGGCAAGAATACTTCCTTGTGGCTGTACAAGCTGTGTAGTAACCTCACCCCCTAGAACCATGGGTAATCTCACTTGAAAGTTACTAAAAATGAAATAATTAAATAATAATTATTTTAGAAAAATTAAATCATTTAAATATATAAATAAAATTTCACATAAAATAATAATTTAACATATATAAGTTGAAACATAACAGAAAAATGAAATTATTTATAAAAAAAAAAATTATTTAAATATATAAATAAAATTTCACATAAAATAATAATTTAACATATGTATAAGCTGGAACATAACACCGAACATAACACCATTATAGATCAGCATACAGGTGTGAAAAACATTAGTAAAGGAATAAAAAAATCATGGATAGAAAAATATTAAATAAGCTACATGGACAAAGGATATTGGCAAAAGTGAGCAAAGAATATAGAAATGAAGTGACGATAGCATGAACCATGAGATCAAAATCCAATGAATGGAGAAATGACAACACCATGTTATCATTAAAGTCTGTATGAATGTTCCGTTTAATATATATTAATATACACAAGTCTTAAATATACTGCAAGAGAATACCACAGAAATATTAAAAACATTTAATAAAAAGTGAACTGCATATCAGAATTCTTTGTAAAGAGAATCAAACTCTTAATCCATTAGGTGCACGCAGGCCTTTATTTTGTAGGAGAGTGTAACCAAGCACCATGTTATCTGTAACAATAGAATCAAGTTCTCAATTGGAGGCTGATTGTTGGTTCACTTCCAGAAACTACCAGCAAACTTTAAAACAATTTTATCCAATTCTTTATATCCTACAAAGCTACAAATTGCAAAAACCTTCAGCATTGGACTAAATCTTCTTTGCTTGGACACAAAAACATGAGGTCAGAAGTCCCACATCCATTAGGTGCATGCGCAAAAATAGATTAGTCAAGGAAAACATAACCCTATAGTAGCTGTTTAAATAAATCAAAGACTCCATTGAGAGCTGCTTCAAAATTCTTTCCTTAATAAATTATGAAACTATTAAACAATTTCAAGAATAGTCTATCTGATTCCATCCATCCTCTTAACATCTGAACACTGTAATCATATCCTTCACTCAACTGATGACACCGTCAAACTCATGTTAGTAGGAAACTAAGAAGATTTTTTTTCTGGTAGAATTTTTGATATTTTGATTTGTTTTTTTTTCTTGGGGCTCCTGCATTAGAACAAAAAATGCTCTAATGTTCTCAGTCCAAAGTTGTTTCAAGCAACATAACTTGAACCATGATGCCACCAATCTCAAGAGTTATTGTTAGCATGGACAAAATCCCACAACCCTGAGGGGCATGCAACGTTAAATTGTGTAAATCAGGTTTAACTCTACATTACTTGTAGTGATAAAATTGTTGTCTCAAATGGGAGCACATTGTTTGAAGCTCCCTTACAGGAACCTATAGACAAATCTAAAACAATTCTATCCAATTCCTTCCATCCTCTAAATTTGCAAATCATAGCAACTCTTCCGAATTAGAACTCAATATCCGTACTTTGACACAAAGAAGAGAACAATGAAATCACAAGACCCATTCCCCAGCGTGTGCATGGAATCACACATTTGTTGGGTGTAAGAACTCCTGCAATAGGTATAACAGGTTTAAAATAAGCCTACATTGAATTCCATGTGTGATTACAAAACATGATAGTAACCGTTCGGCACTGCCACTCAAAAATCTAGCTTGAACATAGGCTTATTGCTAGATAACCCATCTATTTGGACAGTGTATAACATGTACACACTTACCAATTTTTAACATGGGCCTCTTTGAAATGAACCGAAATATGCTTTGTATAGACATTGGACATAGTCCTATTGTCAATTTAAATTAATGTCCACAAGAAGGCAAGAATGGAAAATGGGACTGAAGAAAAGTGCATACCTGAAACATGTCATTGAAACATCATCAATGTAAAAAAAACACAATGTAACAGAAAACTCTAAATCAACAAAGAGGGCAATGCCTAAAAATCCAAAGCTATGCCGTGTAGCCACTCTCCACATTTGGAGTTGAGAAGAAATTGGTGATGGGGTTTCATATGTACATGTTGACTATCTGAAATTTGGAGGTGATAAGTCTAGAACTAGCAATGCCATGTGATCTTGAGGATAACGAAAACCAGACGTTTTCTATCTTTTAGTTAAATGAAAGTCTTCAAAAAACCATGGCAGTCTGCAATGGCATCTCCCCTGAATCGTAGTAGACAATGCACATGAATTTGACGAAATCATCAGACTCAAGCTATGGGAGACAATAATTAAAAGGAAATTAAGGCATGCAAACAGCTGTTTTAGAAACAGAGTGCACCATCTGACTGATTCAATCGGAAAATCAATAATGATAGGATGGAAAAATGTTAACAATTGCTCTTAAAAATAGCTGGTAGATAATTAGTGTCATTATTAGTTATTTTAGGGCGGGTTACTTTTTTGCTCTGCGCAGGGTTAAAAAATCTACCTGCAAATGTCAGGCCACTGCAAGTCCATTCAAAAAGCTCACCTTGAGATTGTGGGTGCCCTAAAAATAGCCCTTCGGAGTCCAAATTATACAAATGACATGTCCCATTATACATGCAAAAGGTGCAATTCGGCCATTAGTAAATTCATAAAAATGGAATACATCTTGATATCCATGAACATCTTGAAATAACCCAGTCTCTAAGTATTGTCCTAAACAGAAATAATTTAGTGATGATCAATGGAATAAGTCACAGATAACAATTGTCATCTTCTAGGCCTAACAAGTTTAAAATTTAAAATTCAAAATTAAAATAAATCTTTTGTTGAATCAATGGGTCAATTGCTGGAAAAAAACATAGCCCTTTGGAAATGTCAAAGTTTTCAATGTTTGTACTCGTTCGATTCATCCCATGCAAAGTAAGCAATATAATCATATTACCCATCATATTTCTCTATTGCTCTGTAATTCCTAAAGCTCTGAATGAATGGCTAGTTCAATGGAATTCTATGTTGAACACGATGAAAAAAAATTAGGCTCAAAAAACTGGTTTCAACACAAGCATAACTGCAAAACATGATGGAGAGTGCAAACACAATGGCATTGGCCTTGATAGAATGGACAATAGGCTTAAATAGTTGAATGGAGGAGTTTCTGCAACTGCCATGGCCAACAACAATTTTTCTTTTTGCTTGTATGATGTTCTAGATACCATGTTGAAGTCTACAAATCTTTTATCCGGCTAGAATGTCCACACCTGGTATGGAGAGCTACAAAAAATGATATAAATTTTGAAAATTGATGCAAAATATATAAGACTGCTATCATGAATGTTTAGATCACTGATAGCACCATTGAGGAAAAATAATATAGAGCTGAAGAATTTTGACTGTTTTTATTTTGCATATTATCTCATAAAAGCCCATCAATGTTTGTGTTTGCTAAAAAACACCTTTGCTCAAGGCCTGCTGCATTCCCTAATACATATATTGATTTCATAATTGAAAAGTGGAGAAAAACATACCATTCCATCCTCTTCTGCATCCCAACTGCACATGATAATTTTTCTTTGTGGCTGCAACGAGTTGGGAGGCAGCTTGGAGGTGTTTGTAGGGTCTGGGGTAACATTTGAAGTGCACTGATGAAGAACTAGGATGGCAATCACAACAAGTTCAAGGTACATATATCCTTCATTTCATGCAAAAATGACATGGATCAATCATTCACTTAGGCATGGTCGTCGATAGACAGCACCTGTCTGTTACTACTCTCAGGGACTGCCATCAGCCGCATGGATTTTTTAAGTTTAATTTTTAATCCCTGAAATCTGCTCCACCGATACCATGGTAAATTATGCAGTTCTGACAAAGAGTCAAATGAGGCAAGTCTCCTAACAATGCATTAAAAACATTCTATTTTGGCTGCAGTCATTTCTTTGAATGCCATGAAATGGTTCATAACATACATTTTTTTTTGCCCAATCAAATTATGTATAATAATAGTATTTTATGTTTTTATTAAACGACTTGTATCTTGCCTTCATTAACCATTTACAGATTTATCAATGCTTAAAATAATGAGATTTCATTTGCTGATGAAACAAGGATTAATTTAAAGATAAAGCAAACTGAACGGTATAGTCCCTCCCTCCGGGACTAATAATCCAAATAACAAAACTTGAAGCCGATAAGCCAAGGGAAGAGCAAGGACTAAGAAAACATTCCTTTTAGAGCCTTCGGTGAAGAATAAGCACGAACCAAGACTGAGATAAAACCAACTCTGCAACGATTAGAAATTAAAGTGTAATAGAGGTTACAAAAGTGCCAGAGAATTGAGCCAACAATCTAAACAAAGAGAAGTGGAAAGGGAAAGATCAAAGTACCAAAAAAATCAAAATACAAACTAGCCAAATTTAGTTGTATTTAATTATTGCAGTATTAAAAATCTGAATTGATAATTGTTGACCATTTCCCCCCCAAGGCCAAAATGGGTCAACCCCTATAGTCAGATGTCATAAGGTATGTTGTAGCTTTGTTAATGTCATTTCCTATGCCATTTTGGTTTAGTCATAGTCTAGCTTGGTCCTTGTGTCATTTGGTGTCTAAGGGACCATTTTAGAGTCATATACGCAAGTGACTAGTCTTCATGGTGATCAATGCAGTTAGAGCATGGATCAGGTTGCTAATGGATGAGTAGATGGATATGGTTGCATAGGCCCTATGGGATGTCAAGAGTGCTTGGAATGAGTATGGAAGTGCATAACGTTCATCTGGTTCTTCATTGTGTTAATATAGGCATTTTGGGTCTAGTGGCATAAATTTTGTGTGGGCAGTGTGCCGATGTCATCATTGCCATGTGTGGATGAGTTAGGGAGAATTGGTCACATGGGTCTGATCACATTAGTCCTGAGAATATAGATGCCAAGTTTTAGGTCATCCGACGAAGTGGAACAAAAGATATGAAGACTCAAAGTTGGCCTCTCAGACAAAATTCCCTAAGATTCCATACTTAGCCAATTTACATAGAAGCTCAAATAGAATCAAGTGGGCATATTGATGTGACCAAATCTCACATATGTGGCAGTCTCAAGAAAAAGTGATCATATGGGTTTGTTCATCTTAGTCCCTAGTTGCTACGTGCTAAGTTTTAGGTCATCCACTGAAGCGTGACAAAAGTTATGCATGTTCAAAGTTGGCTCCTTAGACAAAATTTGCTAAGTTTCCATACTTAGCCATTTTTGACCAGACCGTCACCAAGATGTCACGCAGGAGCAAATGGACAAACCAAATTATACATTTAATATATTTACTTAGAAGCCTCACACGATCAATAGATCACACAAAATTGTAGTTCTACATACTAGGATCATCCTAAAAAATTTTCATGCCCATGCAAGCTTTTTGGCTCGAGTTATAAGCTTCTAAAGATGGACTTGCAAAGTGGAATGATTACACTAATGTAAAAAATTAGCTCTGGCAAATAACTATTTAATTTAAAAAATACCATTGGAGCTTACAATTGACGTCTGCATGCCCATCATTTGACGGGCTCACAAACATATTTAACGGTCACATAGACATCAAATTTAAAATATAACAAAGAGAAATCTATTGGAGTTTAAATTTGATGGTCATATGAATGTCAATGACGGTCACACAAACTTTGATGAGAACACATATGTCAATTTGAAGCTCATGAGTTAGCCATTTGGGTTCAAATGGTGGGTCTCAACATATCTAATGGTCCTCGCTTGATCGTACATCTTGATCCAATGATGTGTGATGAGTCAAATAGTCAAGGGACTCAAGAGGTTGACACATGGCATAAGTGTGAAAGCTGACAAATTGACAGTAGGATCTTGATAATCAACACACATTTGACATGTGGTATAGGCTTGGACAAAGTTGATAAGTCAAGAAGAAAGATCGATGGCTGACATTTGATCATAAAGATCAAGATAAATAGAGTGAGCAAAGGTTAATATGTAAACGAGTTGAGTCAGGTATCAATGACCCAACAAATTAAAGGGACTTCCAGGGGGTTGAACACATGATCGAGGTCGAGCTGGGATAAATTTTTTAAAGGGTATTGGCCATCATTAAAGCTCGTTCAAACACCATGAAAAGGACATAGTAATGCAGTCTAGTTTAGGAATATAAAGGACCACCATTGGAGCTTAATATGGACCTCTGGATAAACATTTTTATGGCTTGTAGGGTCATTTCTACAACTATATTTGCCATTATTAGAAGGACTTGTGCATAGTCTATTTGGACATAATAGGAAAGCCAATAGTCTGAGATTGGTTTTCCATCTATAGTAGACCTATGAACATGGAGACAAGTTCAAGCATGATCCAGTTGGACAAGAGTTGGCATTTTGAAGGATGCCAGAGGGCATACATGTGGACCTCAATGGTCTCATCTCTAGGACCAAATACATGAAAAGGACCCTTCTCTCCATTTTGGCATGCATCAATAAATCAATCATGAGCGGTTTAGCATCAGGGCAAAGCTATAACCACTTGATACCATTGTTACAACCATTAGGGAGCATCAATGAGGGAATATGTAACTGTACAACCACTCAAGACGACCTAGATCAATCCAATCATCTGAATGAGCATAATTTGCAGAAGTAGTTGTAACTATAGTTCAAATGTTTGAATTGATTGATTCCCCTTTTAAGCACCAAAGCTTTCTTTATATTGCCTTTTCTCTATAAGTATAGCTTTTGAGCTATTGTAAAAAGAGACCACACTTTGTATGGCAAATCCCTGCTAGATTGATGTCATATTTTGACTTTGAACATTAATGCAAGTCTATTTCTAAGTTTTAAATAATTTTTTGAGTCTGTAAGTGATGTATGGTGATGAGAAGTGATAATTATCTATCCTTCCTTCCCTTATCCTTTCATGTTTAAGCAAGAGTTCCTAGTCTAATAGGTCTTATAGAGTGTAGCCTAGTGTGCAAAGATTTTCAAGTGTAAAATGTCCCTGTAGTGTGCAATATGCCCTCTGATTCATTTTCCTTGTGTTGCTGCCCACATCTCACCTCTATATTGAAATGCTCATGTTAGAATCCATTAAGACTTAGAGACTAGTTTGTATGTTTTATTTCATCATGGTAGAAATATGATGGTCATGTGGAAGACCTTTAGAGTAGGTTCAATTTATGCATTCTCTAACTCTTTTTCCAATAAACAAGTAGTAATTTAAGTGATAAGCATTACACGATACATTCAAGTAGCTAACCCTTAAATATAGAGGCTCATTTCCAATATAGGTACACCCACATACCTAGAAATGTTCCCATGTTGCCCAAATCTAGAAGTAGCCTGAATAACTTCTTCTAAGGTGCAAGATTTGGTGACAATAATTCTGACAGACCTAGTGGGACATATTGTCTTCAAAACAACTTGTCAAGGTGAATGCTAGTCTTGACAACATCGGCTATAAATTGGTGTGCTACTCAACATTTGGTGACTCCTTCATGGTAAATCTAGTTCAAGGCCATTTATTTTGTTATAAACATGCCCTCATAATTCATGGTTCTTACTAGGTCATCCTCTGCTAGAACATCCAATCCTACTAACCCACCCATTCGACCTAAAATTCCTCTTGCAATTCAATATCCACAACCTAATCCACCCTTTGAGGAATCATTAGATTTTGTTAGAGAGGAAGAGGATGATGATCTTGAATATCTTGAGGATCTTGAAGAAGAAGACATGGCTAGACCCCATGCTTTACCTACCTTCAATACTAGGAATCCAATTCAAATTTAATTATATGATGCCATTCCCCCTAATGCCATGAAAGGTGTGCTCACATTCAATGGTGAGAGTCATGTCACACCTAATGAGCACATCAAAGATGTTTCTAACTTTTTTAGTTTTCATAGTATTGTTCGAGAAAACATTTCCATTAGATTCCTTGCCATGTCCCTTAAAGGGAAGGCTCTTGATTGGTATAAGACTCTAGAAGGTGGATGCATCATAACATGAGATGATTTTGGAGTGTTGTTGACTTTCAGATTTGGAAATGAAAGTGACCATGCCTCTGTCATACATTAGCTCAATGTGATAAAAAGGAGACCCAAAGAAATAATGCATGAATTCCATGAAAGGTTTTAGAAGACTTGGCATAGGTTGCCTTGTATGAGACCACCTACTAGTTTTATGTTCCCTACTTAATTGAAAGCCATTGGGATTGAAATTGCTGTCATGATTCAATCTATGGGAGGATCCACCCTCCTTGAAGCATATGATCTTTCTATCAAAGCTGAGAATAGTCTCATCCAGGATGGAATATTGCCTCCTAAGGTGTCTATTCCTCCATTGTATCATACTTTTTCTAATACTCCAGATGTAGCCCAAGTTCTTAGTACCAACAAGACTAAAGTTGCTCCTAGGCAAGCAAAAAATAATGTTGATTGGAAGGCAAAGTTCCTAGCCTTAGAGGGTCAAAATAAACAAGCTATTATGCAACAAGGTGCCCATGAAAATCCTTACCCATAGCATCAACAATATGGTCAACAATATGGAAGAGGAAGAGGCCGATAGCAGCCTAATCCCAATAGGTCTACTAATGCATACAATCCTAACTCTACCACCAATGCAAAGGATATGGTACCAATTCATAGCAATTTGGTGTAGGGAGAAGATTGGCATCAAGACTAATTCATGGATGCCAATCAGAATAGAGAACAAGATTTGGTGGCTCAAGGAGTAGTTACTCCCCTCCTATCAAATGAGGATGAGTTAATGATGCAAGTTAATGAGGGTTAGCAACCTCAAGGAGAGATCTTCACCAATTTTTTGGTTGAAAACACTTTTGTGCTAAATCAAGGAGCCTATATTGTAGATAATATAAGGGCTAAAATTAAGTCTCTAAGAGGTGGCAACAACATGCCCACAAGCTCATCCAATCCTCCTATAAGGCAACAAGACGCAACTACAAGTGTGATAGTTCCAAAAACTTCTACATCTCCATCAAGTTAAAATATGGTAAAATCTGCTCCCATTCCTCAAGTTCTAAGTAATTCTCTACCTACAAGAGCCCAATATAAAGTAGGTATGGATTCTTTAAGCATTGTAGATTATTTGAAGAATACTAAAACATCCATTTCTCTTTAGGATGTCCTTCATATGCCTAGTCAAAGAGAACTCCTACAAAAACATTTATCTACTATCGCTGTTAGTGTTTGACCCTCAAATCAAAGTCATTGCCATGTTGCTCTTGTAAATGCTCCTAGTACCATTATATAACCATCTAATAGGCCTGAGAAACCTCCACCATTTTACCTTACCCTCATTATAGGTGACAAGTTGGTACATAATTGCATAGTAGATAGAGGAGACTCTACTTCTATCATGTCCAAAGTTGTAGCTAACAAGATGGGCCTGAATTATGAGCCACATAGCTAAGGGGTCCTTCAATTAGATGTTACTCTTGCCAAGACAATAGGGCTGATAAAAAACTTGAAGGTTTTCTTACATAATTGTCCTAGTTTTCCTATCTTGCAAGATATAGTTGTGGTTGATCTCCCAACCCACTTTTGAATCTGCCTATCAAGGGACTTCACAACCAAGATAGGTGGCTATCTCTCTATTGATTGGTCCTTCTTATCCTTTAGGATAATGTATGTACCAAGGTGACAATTAGGGCACAGTCTCTTACAAGATTTCATATTGAGCCTTACATTGAATCAAGTTCCAACTTAAATTGTGCTGTTCATGAGAAGGAGGAACCTAATGTGGATGGAGGAGATTCTAAAATTGAAGGAATTTTTTATTTGTTCTTAGATGAGTATGTTGTAGATACATATGGACATGATCCTTATGCATACTTTGAGCAGAGTGATCTTGGGACTTACATCATGCATGAGGAGCCATTTGAAGGAGTTGATGTAAGTGTCAAACATTCTCATGCTGATGAGTGCAACTATATGATTCATGAGTATGATGATCATAGGTTGATGAATCTAATTGAGCACCGTAGTGGTAAGAATGATGTTTTCATTCTTGCTATTGATGAAGATGCTCTGGATGATGACACTCATGAAGAAGAAGAGGATGACTTATGGATAAGATTTGAGGCCATATGTCAAGAGTTTGACAAGATTAGAAATATTCCTTCTTCTCCCAAGAAGTGTATGTCTGATGCATTTTTTGATGAAACTAATGAACATTATTTCAAGTGTTCTATGAAGTATGAAAGTAAAGAGCATGTTGTTAAGGAAAATGGACATCAATATGTTATTCAAAAACTTACAGTTCTAGAAGGACCTAGTGAGGTCAACGTAGAAGTTGTTGTGCCTAAAGGATAGTTAAGAGATCCATCTGGTATCAATCTATGTTTAGAGGGGTTGGATCATAAAAAGCATCAAGTATATCTTTTGTAAGAAGACATAAAGGTTGAGGTAGCTATCATCATACCTATTCTATAATATGAGGGATGTATATCATATATGAAAATGATCAAGAGGATTTTATCTCCAAAAAAGGCTCTTAGGGAGCAAGAAATATCATTCATGAGGGTCCCATATAGCTCACTTACAAACCTAAAGATATTCAAAGGTGATAGGTTTCTTGATCACCTACATATGCAAGTGGTTGGTGACGAGCATGCTACTCATACTAGGATGCCTTCATGGAGTGATAAAGATGCTAGGGGAACCATTTTTGACCTTGGTTGAGGTAAGATCAGATGTTTCACCTCTGGAGGTTAGTCTTGTAAATATTAGGTTAGGTGTGTGTTTCCTTTCTTGTCCCATTGTGTTCTAATAAGTGCTCTTGAAGCACAAGTGTGTTTTTACTTAGTCCCTTGATTTATGTTTTGTTCCTATTTTTTTTACTATTTAGTGTGTTATTCAAGGCATTTTTATGTCAAACCTACTATACATGTGACTCCATATCCTAATAAATATGATTAGGCAACTAGTCATGGCATAACAAGCATGCCACCCCTAGGAAATCGCTAAGAATGTTGACCATTTTTCCCCACAGGCAAAAATGAGTAAACCCCCTATAATAAAATATTGTATACGGGATTTTTATAATGTCATAGGGTATGTTGTACCTTTGTTAATGTCATTTCCTATGCTATTATGGTTTAGTCATAGTCTAGCTTGGTCCTTGTGTCATTTGGTGTCTAAGGGACCATTTTAGAGTCATATATGGAAGTGGGTGGTCTTCATGGTGATCAATGTATTTAGAGCATGGATTAGGTTAATAATGGATGAGTAGATAGAAAACATTGTATAGGCCCTATGGGATATTAAAATTTCTTTAAATGAGTATGGAAGTGCATAACATTCATTTGGTTTTTCATTGTGTTAATCTAGTCATTTTGGGTCTAGTGGTAAAAATTCAAAGTAGGTAGTTTGTTGATGTCATCATTTCCATGTGTGAATGAGTTAGGGAGAATTGGTCACATGGGTATCATCATATTAATATCGAGAACATAGGTTCCAAGTTTTAGGTCATCTAATGAAGTTCAAGTTATAATTATGTTATCCACTGGTCATATGTTATCCAAGTTTTAGGTCATCTAATGAAGTTCAAGTTAAAAAATTTTCTTGCCTGCACAAGCTTTTTGGCTCAAGTTATAAGCTTTTAAATATGGACTTGCAAAGTGGAAGGTTAATACTAATGTCAAAATTAAGCTCTAGTAAATAACTGTTTAATTCAAAAAAGGCCACTAGAGCTTAAAATTGACATCCACATGCTCGTCATTTGACAGGCTTGCGAACGTATTTGACAATCATGCAAATGTCAAATATAAGATATAGTAAAGAGAAATCAATTTCAACTTAAATTTTATGGTCACATGAATGTCAATCATAGTCGCACAAATGTCATTTGATAGGAGTGTAAACATCAATTGTAAGCTCATGACTTAGCCATTTGGGTTTAAATGGTGGGTCCCAATAGATCTAATGGTCCTCACTCAATCGTACATCTTGATCCAATGATATGAAATGAGTCAAACAGTCAAGGGGCTCAAGAGGTTGACACATGGTGTAATTTTAGAAGTTGATAGACTAACAACAAAATCCTAAGAATCAATGTACGATTAACATGTGGCATAGGCTTGGATAAAATTGATAAGTCAAGGAGCAAGATCGATGGTTGACATTTGATCATACATATCAAGATCAAAAGAGTGAGTAAAGGTTAATATGTCAATGAGCTGAGTCAGGTATCAACAACCAATAAAATTAAAGGGACTTATTGGGGGTTGAACACATAACTAAAGTTGAGCTGGGGCAAGATTTTTAAATGGTATTTACCACCATTAAATCTCATTCAAACATTATGAAAAGGACATAGTAATGCAGTCTAGTTGAGGGATATAAAAACTACCATTAGAGCTTAATATGGACCTCTGGTTTGACATTTTTATGGCTTGTAGGGTCATTTTTGTAACTATGTTCACCATTATTAGGACATGTGCATAGTCTATTTGGACCTAATAGGAAAACCAATAGTTTGAGATTGGTTTTCTATCTATAGTATACCTATGAACATGGGGATGAGTTCAAACATGATCCAATTGGACAAGGGATGGCATTTCGAAGGATGCCATGAGGGCATACATGTGGACCCCAATGGTCTCATCTCTAAGACCAACTACATGAAAAAAGCCCTTCTCTCCACTTTGGCATGCATAAAAAAACTAGTCATGAGTGGTGTAGCATCAAGACAAAGCTCTAACCACTTGATCCCATCATTGAAATCATCAGGGAGGATCAATGAGGGAACATGTAACTGTGAAACCACTTGAGATGACTTAGATCAATCAAATGGTCTGAATGAGCATAATTTTTATAAGCAGTTGTAACTGTGGTTCAAATGTTTGAACTAATTGATTCCCCTTTTTAGCACTAAAGCTCTCTTTCTATTGCCTTTTCTCTATAAGTATAATTTTTAAACTATTGTAAAAAGAGACCAGACCATGTATGGCAGAGTCTTGTTGGACCGATGTCATATTTTTCCTTTAAACATTAATTCAAGTCCATTTTTTAGTTTTGAATAATTGTTTGAGTCTACAAGTGATGTATGGTGATGAGAAGTGACAATTCTCTATCCTTCCTTCCCTTATCCTTTCATGTTTGAGCAAGAGTTCCTAGTCTAATAGGTCATATAGAGTGTAGTCTAGTGTGCAAAGCTTTTCAAGTGTAAGATTGTCCTTGGAGTGTGCAATATACCTTTGGTTCATTTGCCTTGTGTTGCTACCCACATCTCACCTCTATATTGAAATTCTCATGTTAGAACCCATTAAGACTTAGAGACTAGTTTATATGTTTTTTTCATCATGGTAGAAATATGATGGTCATGTGGAAGACATTTTTGGTGCATCACCTCATTTAGAGTAGGTTCAATTTATTCATTCTCTAACTCTTTTCCCCATAAACAACCACTAGTTTAAGTGATAAGTATTTCATGATACATTCAAAGAGCTAGATCTTAAATATAGAGGCTCATTTCCAATATAGGTACACCCACATACCTAAAAATGTTCTCATGTTACCCAAATCTGGAAGAAACTTGAACAACTTCTTGGGTGCAAGATTTGGTGATAATAATAATATTGATAATACAATTTTGATCAAGCAAAAAATATATCAAAATAGAGTGAACAACAAAAAAAATATGTTAGAATTGATATGATATCAAAGGAATGGAAGAATAAATATTCAGCTAACCACAAAACCAACAAGATCAGACATTAAAACCGTACAAAAAATGTCAATAAAAATATAAATTTTGCTTTTTTTTTCACTTAAAAAAATAGAAAATTTGCTTCTTTTTCACCTAGCATCTTGCAAATACTTTAGATTCAAATGTTAAACAAACATAATTATGATACAATATTAGGAATTATGCCAAGATAATTTATCAAAGACATTAAAGAGTGCATAATTTCATGAAAACAAGAAATAATACTAGCTTTCATGGAGCAAATCATAAATGAGACAAATATTTTTAAAGTGAGAAATCAAATGTATCAGATAAAAACCCATGTGATTTTATTAGAAAAATTGCTACCAAAATCTTCACAAGTACAAGATTGAATCAAGAACACAAGAGAGGAAGAGAGACCTATGAGATTCTAGTGAGGAAAAGAGGAGAGAAATGGCTCTTCTATAGAGCTAGAGTAGGAAAATGGGTGTTACATGGAATCCCATTATTACTTGAAAAACTTCCTATGTGTGTGCCACTTGTGGCCTATTCCATTAGAGAGTGTAGGGAAATGTGTGCCAAGTGAGGAAGGGAGAGTTACATGCAAGTAACTCTAAATCCAATAAGTGGACTAGGGAAGTGAGTGACACCTCATAAAAGTATGAATACAATGTATTTATATATACAATAAATACACATATAACTAAGAGTTAGAAAAAGCCTATAAACTTATATGAAGGACCCAAGTTAAGGTTAATTATCCAAAACTTATACCTATAGTTTACCATATTTATATAGGTTTATTTGGCATAATTTATTCATTGTCTTTGCACAAATAGAGTGTTATAAATTGGCGAACCCAATTTTTATGATCATCTAACCGTAAGGTTTTATATCCCTTTATTTACAGATTATGATTTTGACTTATCAAAAATGATTTTCAAATTATTGGTGTGTTTTTCCTTGTTTTATCATTAGCCTTACTTTCTTTCATATTTCTCATGTTTACATCTTATCCCAATTAGACAAGATAGAGCTATAATCTGTACTACGTGAAGTGCTAGATTAAGTGGTGTTACTATTGATTTTATTCAACTTTTTTATTTTATACTCATACTTATTTGAATTATTTTATGACAATTATCAATGAAATTCCTATTCCTTGCATGGTTGATAATGTAGTTGGTTCAAACATGAATATTAAATATAATGTATTTGACATGGTTATAGATCGGATGGTGATAATTATGATGACAATGTTTGTAATGCCAATGCTTCCAATGATAATTCTTTACAAAACTTTGATATCATAAATAAAAATGATTTTTATAAATATATTTTGACTATTCCCAAGAAAATTTTGATTATGATTTATATTGTAATTTATGTACAAAATAAATTGAAATTAGTCAAGTAATATACATTTAAGAATGTTATGAATGATCATTTGAATGTTTCTAATTCACTTATTGGAGGCTCTCCTTATACATTAGGTGGTGAGGCTAATGCTCTTAGTGATCCTAATGATACTTTTGTGCCTCCACCTATAGTTCATGCTTAGGTTACTAAGCTATTCCTATACAACTTACTAGGTCTTTAGTGCCTTATACTAATACTGGTAAATCTTGGTTTATTTTTAATACTTTATCTATCAGTCTTAGTATTTTTCAAAATACTAGAGCATCCATTCCTACCAATACTAATCATGGTTTGGCACATACACATACTAATACATGTAATGATGCATTGATTCAATAAGCTCTCCAAGATATGCAAGAAAAGATCAAATAAATTTCCTAAGGATCTCAAAGACTTAACCATGTGATCACTTCTTAAGAGATATTACACAACCCATTGGCTCATGAGGTCCTGACCTATCCATTTTCTATTGGTTTTATAGTGCCTATAATTAAATTATATAATGGCAATGACAATCCTTTACATCATATTCAATAATCCTTTTATTCATGTTTCAGTTTTATATATGATGATCAATTGATGACTAAGTTCTTTCCTATAAGTCTCAAGGAGTATGCTTTAGATTGGTTTTATGGCCTACTTGTGGACTTTGTATGTCATTTCAATGATTAGGTTGATATCTTATTAGGTCACTTTTATATTAACAAATTTCAAACTGCATCATTTTATTAACTTGTTCAACTTAAGCAAGGACCTAATTGTAGACACCTAAATCTAGTCACATGTACTTGACAATGTTAATTATTGACACATCTTAAGCCACTTGACTTTATCCCAAATACATGACTCTTATTCACCATTCCTCTAAGTCATCTATCTATATGCAGACTTGATCCCTTGATTGGTCATCACTACTACATATAAACTCCATGTCAGTGCTCAAACCTCTCTATTTCACTCTTAGATGACTACACATCTTAGGATAGTTGTCCTTGATTCTCTAGGATAGGTCTGTGATAGGTAGACAAGTCAAATACCTTGAATCTATCCATCTAGAGTGGCCTTTTCCCTATGCCAATTAGAAATTAGTTTACAAATATTAAAAATTCATCTGGGTCTTATTGCACATTTCTTAAGGTCAGCTAAAGAAAATTATCAAAATGTTTCACTATAAATACAAATAAAAGGTCATTCAATGTTCCTAGCTTGGCACTATCCTTTGAACACTTATACACTAGTGCACTTTGAGAAAATATACCCTATTATTCCAAAATTCAAGATAATTCACTAAAAGCAGTCACAATCCATGTCTAAAGCATCTCAAATTAAGACGAGTTATAATTATCAAGTATCAAAGCCATATTTGTAGTTGCATACATATAGTTAAGGAACACTATTGCATGATGACTCTAGATGGGAGAACTACATGTGTCTTGATTGTCTCATTAGATTATTTGGGTATGTAAGTGGTTAATCATCAAGGGAGTGATTGGGTCAGTTTATCCCATGACACTCCCCCTTTTTTAAAGCTTTTTAGCTCTCATATGACCCCTAATGGTTGCAAAGTAAAAAAAATGATCTTCACCCAACAATATCATAATCATAATATCTTAGCCCTCTTAGCAAACACATGCACATAAGGTGAAACTATCATAATTTATACACAATTGATGCAAACAAGTCCACAATTAAGGACACAACTATCCTGCACTGTTGTTCATGGAGCACAGTCATGTTTAAGAATATTATCATATTCTACTTTTGATCATGAATAGTCATGATCCTATCTTTTACTATTTTCCATTGTCAGATATCATAAATAGCCAACCAAGAGCCTAAATCTAAGAAACGTTATTTTCTTTCTAGTGTTTTCTAAAAATAACATGTTTTTATATCTAGCAAGTTACAATCAAAATTATTGGTAAATTGTATATCTTTAGCATTCTGATCTTTCAAAGTTATATACCTATTTGCACAGACATATAATTTTTAAATAAAAAATAAGGTAAAACATATTGGTGAACTATACTTTTATTTTCAAGCATTGCTTTACTTTTCACTTTTTGTTATGGGGTTTCAGAAATCATGATTCCCATACAATAAAGATAAATTTGATCATTCTTTAGTGGATTTTAATGAGTGCCACTCTAGGATTTATCTTTGACCTAGGGGCTTCATATTGAATTCTTGATTTTTTATACAAAAATAATTGGTGTTTTTGGCTTTAATTTTTTTTTTCTTTCTAGAAATGGTGTTCTTATAGCTTTAAAACTCATAAGATATTTTGTTTTGGGCAAAGTAATATTTAGTTTTACTTAAGCTATGGTGTGAGGGGTGTCACTCCAATACTAAATCCATTAGACAACACTATTTATGGACTTTAATTTCCACATACCTCACAGTATATCAGAGACACATACGGTTTTACTTTTCAACAAATAGGAAGCCACTTGGTTGTTTGTTTTTAAAGTGTACCAATAAGTAGTTTTACCTAGGAAGTTACTCTTGAGTACCCTAGAGATGGGATAGTGTGGCTATGAGATAGTGGAATCTTTTGTATTTAGTTCCATTTGGTCCTTGTTCACTATTTATGCTTGGGATTAGTATATTTGTGAGTCCATAAATTAACACACCCTGTCTAGTTATACCTCTCATACTATTTGAAAATCCAAAGTTTAAAATCAAATAATGAATGAGTTTTATTTATATTTATTCAATTTATGAGGTGTTATATGAATTCATTATCTATTCACATTAATCAAATTTAATTATTATAAAAAGGCTAAAATAAATAATGTATAGTCTCAAGGATTCCTCAATTCATATTATTGTAATACCCAATCTGAGTTACTACCTGTCATCACCAGGTGCCAAAGGGCATACACAAGTAATTTTTTCCCTCCCTATCCCATTATTCAACCATAACATATACTAGATACTATTATTCATGTTGTCAACACTAGACAAAGTTGGGTCCCTCATCCTTCATGATAAAATGAAGGTGAGCAACATGTCTTTCCTCAACCGTCTCTACCTCCCACAAGGTAGGCAAATCAATTTAAGGGTAATGATATTATTGATCAATAATGTATACCCCTAATAAATTTTCTATTATGGATTTATTTAAGATATAAATAATTTACAAATATATCTTATATGAGAAGTTGTGCAATATGACTCTTCTTAGTGATACAATATAACATCATTTACTTCTATCATGAATACAATCAAGGATATGGACAAGGTCATCACGTTTGATAAGGAATAATTACCTCCTAAGCCTATCTAAGATCAAGATCTTCCACTATTCATTCAAGTTTAGGTACATGAAAATATAGTCAAACATGTGTTGGTAGATAATGGTTTAGGGATGAATATTTGTAGCTCTACTTTCTTAACATAATGGGTATCAATATAAACAACATTGAAAAATCAAAGAGAAATATAAGGGTATTCAATAATATTCCTCATTAAATGCTTGTAATGATCACATTTGATTTACTAATAGGTCCCAAAATAGTACCTACTATTTTTCAAGTCATGTTGAACTAGTTACACTACAACTTACTTTTGAGGTGACCTTGGATTCATTTGATAGAGGTTGTCCCTTCACAATCCATATATGTATATAATTTATATATGAGGGACATGAGTATATAATTCTCACATATGATACTCCTTTCATATATTGTAAAATGACATAACCACAATCTACAGATCAATCTATTATAAAACCTACACAACCCATTCCACTTGATCAAATGCATATATATGAGGTGGGTGGGCTAAGTGCAAAACATGAAAAAGTAATAACCATGAGCATTAAATAAGATACACAAAAGGCATTACTAGTTATCATATAATAAGAGGATAAAGTAAATGATCTCCCTCTTTTGGTCAATTTCAAAAATCCTAATTGCATAGTTATAAATTGGTATGATAGTGATGAGGATGATATGCAAGATCCAACATATGACAAATTGCATAAGTTAAATTTTAATTCTATTGACCAAGATGAGTACTTGTTTCATATGTTATTCATACCTATTAGAGTTATATCATATCAAGAAGACTCAAATATAATAAAAAGGCACAAATCATAAATTACTATAAAGACACAATCCTCTAAGGACAAAGGAACAAGTATAGTTCAATCTAATCATAGCACTAGCATTTATTACATTATTAATTCAAAACAAGAAGAAGATAAAATTCAAGATTTATGTCTAAGGGTTACATCACTTAAAGAAAATATTTTAAATCTGTACAACCCTCAACATGCTACAATTATTGTGGTACCTTATAAGGAACAAGTGCAAGCTAAACAAATGGAACAGTTAAAAAAAAGTAATTATAGTGGAAAAAATTAGAAATGTACAATTTATCAAAAGAATAAATTGAAAAAGAATGATTGTGCACATAAAAATAAGAACAAGAAATGTTACGAAATGAACAAGACAAAAAATAAAGGTTACATAAAGAGCAAATAAAAAGGGAACAAATTGAAAAGGAGAAGATACTACAAGAGTAAGCACTAAAATAAAACTTGGAAAAACAAACTCAATATAAGAAAGAAAACATCCTAAAGAAAGGGTTTCTCACAAAGTAAATTCAAAAGCAAGAAATACCAAATAAGGCTAATGTGGTTCTAAAAGGGGCAACTAAAAAACAATATTCATTTATGGAGCCCTTGATTCTTAGTCTTCACATCGATAGCAAGAAATGTATTAATGTCAAGATTGTATCTTTCCATGAAGCCAATATATATATAACATGACACTTCTCAAATTTCTTGGGTTTGATAACCAACACTTGGATAATATTACTAGGCCTTAGTGTTGCATTGGATCCATTGAGCTTCCAGTAAAATTTGGGTCAAAAACATGTTGCATTATATTTCACATCAAACCTATATTAGATAAATGTAGTGCAAAAGTATGGAAATCATGGATGAAAATAATGGGGGCAACATTGGGTAAAGATCACAACTATGTAACAATTGAGCATGAAATTATAATGATTATAATTTCAAGAGAGGATGATTGCATTGAGTAAGAAAAAATAAAGGAAAAAACTTCTTTAGATAACATTCTAGTAAATATAGATAATACAATCACTACAAAAACACACAATATAACACATACGGTAAAACAAAATAAGTCACAAAATTTAATACCATAGTATGGTGTAGTTGGTTTTACATATACAAATATAAACAATGATGAGACTGACATATCATAATTTCATGATCAAGAAGATGATTATGATCATGATTATGATTATGCAAAATATTGGTACAACACTCCCAATGGCACAAGACCCATACAAAAAAATCCATTCTCAATTAGTGGCTTAACACAAAATTCAAATTTGATTACATATGTCATGCAGGAACTCCTTGGGAACATCCTATCAACCAAGTCACTAGTTAAGCTACAATATTTTCCACTATATGTAGCTTCACCATATCTACTCATCCTATTTATTATTCTACCTTGGCACACATGTGTACATGTGCTCTTACATAATCCATTCTTCAATCCCTTAGTTTGTTTTTAGTTGCCCATTCCCTCTTTATTGTTTATCTTAATAAGGACATCCATTAAACTCATCTTACAATGACTATAATGCACATTTGTTGTGGTATGATCTTTGCTCATTCCTACATAGTGACTATCTACACATACTTTGGCTTCCATTTGAGCTTACATGATTACATACACTTAATTATACATATTAAATGAGGACACAATGATTATTACCCACTAGGGTCATGTATATTCTTATCTCTACCTACAATATTGAGCTACATTGTTTATTCATATAGTGGGGGCATATAACTTGCTTTCATTTTCTCCATATTTCAATGTTATCACATTTAGTGCACACTATGTTTGGACACATGTTGTGGATTGTTTGGATCCCTCCCTGTAATATATTTTTAAATCCTTACTATTTGCACATACATTTATATATCAAAAATACAAAAACATTTAAATATGTAAAAGATACAAAAAAATTTAGAAATGTCAAAAATACATAAAATTTAAAATATTATAAAAAAATAAAATATCAGGACCTAAATATGACATGAGTTGATAGTTTACTTATTTACATATATTATTCACCACATATTTCTATAGTTATCATATTTATTTTCATAAACACATGTATTTTATGAGTATATGAGTGTAATGTAGTACACACATATAATATATAGATTTCTAGATGTTGGGCTACCTTCTTCCCAGCGATCATGCTAATGCTTGGGGTATTTAATTCTATAGGTTACAATATTTTAGGTTATAACTATCTATGACCTTAAATTCCATGTTGAGATACATAGCTTAGAAGTGTTTTGTTAATTACACCTATATTACACTGTGCTACATGGATATGCTACTTTGCTATGATATGACATTGATACATATGTATGGTGTATACTAGTTTTCACTTGTTCTATGCTCTTTCAATGTTTTTAATTTTATTTCATGATAGGATATTCATTTTCTATTTATTATGTGTGTCCCTCGACCCTATGTACATGATGTTTGATTTGTAGGTGTGAAATCTGAACATGTCCATTAATTGTGGCACTTAGATCTATGAGTGTGATATTTTGACCTTAAATTCCATGTTGAATTACATAACTTATAAGTGTTTAGCTAATTACACCTATCTTACACTATGATACATGGATATGCTACTTTTTTATGATATGACATTGATACATATGGATGGTGTATACTAGTTTTCACTTGTTCTATGCTTCTTCGATGTTGTTACTTTTCTTACATGATAGGCTAGACATTATTTGTTTATTGTGTATGGCCCTAGGCCCTATGTGCATGATATTTGATTCGTAGGTGTAAAATTTGAAAATGTATATTCCTTAAGCATTATAGGGATTACAAAAATTTTCCTTCCCAGGTTAGTAACAATGAATAATTTATTTTTGGAAGTTACTGCCAAATTTTCTATAACTTTTATGGAGTGCAAGGCCAAGCTATTCCTCCTTTTAAATTTTTCTCCTGATGAAGGATCACGGATGTGGATCTGAAACATTGAGAAGCAATAAAATTTGACACAATTTAACCCAAAAAACTAGTATGTTACTATATGAATTGTGAGAACATTAACTCTTTGATATACACCTTTTATGGGAGGGATATATACTTAAAGACTAAGCTTTTGGAGAAGCTTCAAATTAAATTTGCCAAGAGAACAACAGACCTTACATTCCTTAAGCATTGTAGGGATAATTTTTTTTTCTTTTGTGGGTTAGAAACAATGACTAATTTCTTTTTGGAAGTTACTACCAAATTTTCCACAACTTTTATTGAGTGCAAGGCCAAGTTATTCCTCATTTTCAATTTTTTTCTTGATGAAGGATCATAGATGTTGATCCAAAACATTGAGAAGAAATAAAAATTGACACAATTTAACGTTAAAAACTATTCTTTTACTATTTGGACTATGAAAACATTAATTCTTTGATGTGTATTACTTGTTTCCCTTGGCTCTAGGAATGAGATATTTTGACCTTAAATGTCATGTTGAGCTACATAGATTATAAGTGTTTTTCTAATTACACCTATCTTACACTATGATAGATGGATATGATACTTTTCTATGATATGACATTGATACATATGGATGGTGTATACTAGTTTTCACTTGTTATATGCTCCTTCAATGTTGTTACTTTTTTTGCATGATAGTCAGACATTGTTTGTTTATTATGTATGGACCTTGGCCCTATGTGCATGATATTTGATTCTTAGGTGTGAAATCCAAACATTTCCATTACTTGAGGCCCTTATCTCTATTAGTACAATATTTTCTTGGTATGTGAAATATTTTGATATGTCCAATTTTTTATGGCCCTTGGTCTTATGTGTGTGATGTTTACTTGTATGCACAACATTTTAACTTGTCTCTTTTATACATCCCTTGGCCTTATGTGTAATAATGTGTGACATTGTGCATTATGATTATTACACTTTATTAGTGGTGCCCATGATTAATATCATGCACTTTTACTCCATAGTATAATTTATAGATGGTTACTTTATTATGCACCTCATTACTATATCTATCTAGACATGAAACTTATATGCCTCACATTCAATATGTTACATAGAAAATTGAATGAACATTACATTAATATGATGACATGCCATCCACATGTTGACATAATTATATTTTTATCACATGATATAGTCAACTCTTATTTTGAGAGGAGTGATTTGTAGGCTATAACTCTCATCTTAAAAGGGGGCATTATGGTGGGCCTGTCTCATAGATTCAAGGATCCATGAGAATAAAAATTAGATTCGATAATAGAGTATAGGTTTTAAAGATTCAAAACAATTATAAAATTAGATATATGACATTAATTGACATATTGATATAGGTTTTTGGGGTATGTGACATGCATATGTATTCACTTTACAAAGATTACAAAACAAATCCATGCATACTTGATGGCATATGTAAAATAGTTACAAGATTGAAAATTACAAGTTTCAAATATAGTTACAATTGAGAATATATATGCATCACATTATATATTATTTGACACAAATTCAAGGGGAATTATACTTATTCATGCACATATATACATATTTCAAAGTAAAAATGCATGATACTTATTCATATACATATCAAATAAAATACACTTTACAAATTCAAAGATAAATGGTTGTTATTTCATTCAAATATATCATCATTGTGTTTATGATGGTGACAAGAATAGTTTTATTTCTCTTTTGATCATGTAAGTAAAATCTAGATCCATCTATATCAATGTCATTCATTCTATTATGGGTAATGTACATTTGAGTCTAGTGACACTCCATGGCCTTGACATTATTTATAATGAACCCATTGTAAAATTCTATATGTTTTTATGGGTTATGTACATAAATTTTAGTGATACTGAAGGACCTTGGAATCACTTTCAATGAACCCATCATGGTTCCACCGTATTTGGATAGTACATTTGGTACTTTTCCCCTCTCATGAGAGTTAGAGCATGCATCTTCCCAACTCAAGGCTTGATTAGTTATTCAAAGTTGGGATTTAATCACTCTCAAATCTCCATTTTTTAATCATATTTTATAGGTTATAGGGTAGAATGATGTCATATCTTTACAAGTTTACTCCTTCCTTTATTTTCAATTTTCAAATTTTAAATTATCAAATATGAATGAATGACTACTTCATGTGCTGTTGCAGGGTTTGTTGAAGTGAGTGTGCTGCATAATTGGAGTATCTTATCAAAGACAAAGTATGTTATACACACTTAGGTTTAGATCTTTCTCCTTTTTTCCAATAATTTTATTAATAGAATAGGGGGTGGGGAGGTGGAGGGGGCACAAATGTAGACAACTAAATATGGTCATAGGTACTTGAAAATGTTAATTATTTACACATCTTCAACCATTTAACTTATTCCCATATACATGACTCTTATTTTCCATTCCTCTAAGCTATTTAGTTATATGCAATCTTTATCCCTTAATTGGACATAACCACTACACATGAATTCCAAGTCAATGTTCAAACCTTTCTATGCCATTTTCAAATTGCTTCACATCTAAACATAATTGTCCTTGCTTCTCTAGGATAAGTTTGTGCTAGGAAGATAATAACATTATTGCAGACCAAACCACCTATAGTGGTCTTATCCTTGCACTAATTAAAGACTAGTTTTCAAATTTGAAATATTTATTTGAGTCTTTTTGCACATTTCATATGGCCATATAAAGTAAATTATCAAATGGTTTCACTACAAATACAAATCAAGGGTCATTCATTATTCCTAGCTTGACACCATTTATTGAGCACTTACACACTACTGCACAATGAGAAAATCTACCCTATCCTTTCAAAATTCAATATCATTCACTAGAAGTAGTTATAAGCCAAGTTATAAGTATCTTAAATCAAATCAAAAGTTATCATTATCAAGTATTAATCCATATTTATAGTACATAAATATAGTAAAGGATCACAATTGCACATTCAATTTAGGTGGGATAACTATGTGTGGTTTGATTCCCTCCTCAAATTCTTTGGATATGTAAGCAATAATCTCATTAAGGGGGTGATTGGGGTCAGATCAGGTAATTATAATCCCCCTCTCTTTGTTGCAGGTTTATAGCTTTTGAAATATCCTAAGGGTTTCTAAAACAAAGAGAATAAAAAAAATATCTTCACGTAGAAATATCAAAATCATAATATCTCAACCCACTTAGTAGACACAAGCATAGAAGGTGGAACAATCATAGTTTCCAAAAATTCAATGCAGATAAGTCTATGGTCAAAAGACATGGTTGTCTTGTGCTACTATCCATGGAGCATGGTGATGTCTAAGAATATTCTTAGATTCTTCTTTTGATCATGAACATCATAGTCATGTCTTTTACTGATTTTTACTATTGAATATCATAAATAGTTAGCTAGGAGCTTGAATCTAAGTTAATTTATTCCAAAAACAATATATTTTCATATTTAGAAAGTTAAAATAAAAATTATTGGTAAATTATATAAGCTTAGCATTATTATCTTTCAATGTTTTATATTTGTTTTCACAAACATATAATTATAAAATAAAAATAAATAAACAAATTTAATGAGAATTCTAGTGAATATGTCTTTAGATTTAAAATTATGCTTATAAAAATGTCTCTCCAATTACCTAATAGTGAATTATAAAGTATTTTATCTGATAGTTTGCTTCAATCCCTCGAAGACAAAGTCATGTTTAACACTTATCCATATTTTGGCGATATTTTCCATATGGTTTGCAACATTGAGATTAAAATATTAGTGGTAAACACTTTAAATATGGATCTAATACCCTTACCTCTAACACTTATAAATATGAAGATAAACCAACATTTAAAGCTAAGGGTAAAAATTCACCTACTTTTCAAGCTAAGAATGAGGGTAAAAATGTAGTAAACATGGTAACACAACCACTTGCTAGGTTTATTCTTCCATCTTCTCAAGAGTGTATGAAATTTACAAGGTTATCCAAGAATCCTCACCAAGTGATTAATTGGTTACTTGAATGCACCATGATATATTTACCTCAACGTTATGACTAGGGTACATCTCAACCCATGCCTATAAATTATTATCTAAATTCATATTATTAGTATGATAGTTTTTTAATACATGTAGATATTAAAATATGCTATATGAAACTTGACAATGCCAATATTGACCTACATTTATCCTACTGACTTGTGCCTCTCCAAACATCCCTTATTCACCATTCCTACACACTTGCATGCTACTTATGAGTTTGATCTATTATAAATTACTATCAATCACCTAAAAAAACCTCTCAGTCTATGCTAAATTAGTTAAATATCCTACTTAGACATTTTCAAATCACCACATTTGCATTCATGTCTTCTAGATTGTAACATTAGATTTAGATAATAACATCAATGTAACTATCATGAGGTTGACATCACCATATTTCACCTAGAATTGACTTATTTTAAAAATTAAATCATTTCTTAGGTCGATTCATTACCTAGTGTGTCGGTGTCATGAGAAATTACCCAATTGAGCATATATAAATATAAATAAAGGTCAAGCTTATTATCCATATGGAATTATCAAGTACTTATCAAACATACTACTACACAGAGTAAATATTTTCTATTCTTTCCAAGTTTTAAATTATTCACTAGTAGTAGTCATCAACCAATTATGAATCATAAGAAGTCAGGGAAAAATTCAACATTGTTAAGATCAAAACACATTTTATAGGTGCATTCATATAGTGAAATAACATAATTTCACAATCATAATAAGGGGAAGCACTATGTGTGGCTTGAGTTCCATCTTCAAATTACATATATATATATATATATATATAGGTAATAGTCAATCATTAATGGGGATGATCGGGGTTAGTTCATCTCAATTACACTTCCTCACCTTTTACAAGTTTTTATCCTTCACAAGTGGACCTAGGGTTCCAAGGAGAAGGAAGCTAAATTCTAAAGTTGTACACATAGTCAAAGGTTAAATATTGCATATACAAAGACATATTAAGTGTGCACATTTTAATGTATGAACACAAAGAAGAAAAATATCTTAGGACAATAATGCGAGCCTCATATCACTTGCACCTAAAAAATTACCACATCCCTGATGTTAGTGACTTGTGCACATAGAGATAGTTTTAAATTTGGTAAATCATAGGCCTTGTTCTAGTCCATTCCTACTATCAGAACATAATCACAATCAACCAGTCAAATAGTGAAGCTAAGAATCTTAATCTCCTTAGTATTTTCCAAATATAGTAAATTGTATTGTTAGATAAATCTCAATTAGTTACATGTAAATTTATACTTAAATGCCATATATTATAATCTGAATTAATTATTCCATTTTTATCATATTTTGATTCACATTAGTCTAAAATTAAGGTAACCATATTGGCCTTTTTTTTTGTCTCCTTAGACTTATTTGTTGTGACATTTTTGCCCCTTATTTGTGGCTCTTGTTTGTTGTGGTATTTGTTACTACTTAGCCTTGATTTTTAGCAACATGTTTATGTTCCTTGTATGTGGCCCATTGGCCTTAAGTGTGACATTCTATGCTATTGTGTGACATTGTGTGTTGAGATTATGTGGTTGTTATGTTAATAAGTGTCATGATCCATATCATTCACCTCCCCCTTATGTGTTGTGTCATGATTTAAATCATGCACTTCCTTACTACATAGTCTTACTTAGTGAAAGTTATTATTGCATGCTTAATAGATACATTTATCTAGACATAGCACTCATATGCCCTTGCATTCTATATGTTACATATATGTATTGATAATATATACATTACTATGATGAAATACTCTCCACATGTTGAAATGAATTTACATGATATCATCTTTATCCATGCCATGATGCAATTCAATTATATTTTTAGATGAGTGACTTGCAATATCTATCCCTCACCTCAAAAGGGGGGCATATTAGTGGGCATTATCATAGAGACTAAATCCTCCATGAGTAAATTTGAGTATAGTATATAAATTTAAGAGTTTATATGTGATCAGATTAGTACAATTATTTTTAATTTTAAGATACTTTTTGGGGGCATATGCACTCCATTTTACACTCCACAATTGAAATTCTTTAGATTGATACAAATTCAAATACATTTGGGGGCATGTCAAAGGCACGCTTACTTTATTTTATAGGACACATTTACTTGGGCATGATGTTGGTTCATGCATATATACACTATTTCAAGTTTAGTTGTGCATGATGTTGGTTCATGCACATACACACTATTTCAGATTTTAGTTGGGCATGATGCTAGTTCATACACATAATGATAGTTTACAATTAGCATTAATTCATTTCAACATGATGTTGTTTCATGTAAATTTACACATTTAAATATTTGTAGTTATTTATCAAGTATTTTTAAGTGTGGAGTAAACTTAAATCTATAGGCTTGTCTATAACAATTAACTCATGATTTTTAGGTAATTATATGTTAAGGTTCAATGAAACTAAGTGGCCATGGAATTATCCAAAAAAATACATTACATGGTTCCCACATTATCATATTGGGGTTATAAGGTAAGTATTGGATTAGTTACATGCAGGTTGGGCCAATTTTAATTCTAATCTATGGCCCTTGCCTTTGTTGATTTTAAAAATTGGGATTGATCACCCTTAATTTCACCATGTTGTCTTTGTGCTTCAACAAGGAAGCACAATTATTTAGTGCTTCAACAAATAATCATAATATCCACCAAGTTACAAGGCAACATTACTTACTCACATATAGGTGTACTCCTTCCTTGGCATTTTAAATTTCAAGTTTCAAGTATAGTTTAGATTTCAAATTTCATTATATGGATATTGAATACTATATTTTCATTATAGGTTTTTCTTGGAGCACCTTTCACATTTAAAGTCTTCTCCCAAAGACAAAGTATGTTGTACACACTCACTTATATCTTTATCCTTTTAATTTAGTATTCACATTGCATTGCAATACTAGAATAAAAGTGGGGTATTTTTAGATACTAAAATATTGTATTTGAAACTTGGAAAATGTCAATCTTGACCTATATTTATCCTACATGACTTGTGCATCTTCAAACATTTTTTATTTTCCATTCCCACACACCCACATGCTAGTTATGAGCTTGATCTACTATAACTTGTTATTAGTCACTTATAAGAACCTCTCTTCTATGCTAAATCAATTAAATATACTCCTAGACATATCTAGATCACCACATTTACATTCCTAACTCCTAGAAAATAATGTCAACATTATTGTCGTGATGCTAACATCAACATTTTTTCACCTATCAATAACTATTTTTTGAAATCAATCATTTCATTAGGTCATACCATTCACCTAGTGTATCAGTGGTGTGCTAAATTACCCAATTAAGCACATATAAATACAAATCAAGGTCAAACTTATTATTCATCTAAAATTTTCAAGTACTAATCAAATATACTACTACACATTGAGAAAAACTGCCCTATTCTTAAAAAAAATCAATTTAGTCATTAGGAGTAGCCATCATTTAATTTTAAATCACACCAAGCCAGGTCAATATTTAACATTGTCGAGATCAAATCCAAATTTCTAAGCTCATTCATATAGGAAAAAATAAAATTTCATAATCACACTAAGGGGAAGAATTATGTGTAACTTGACTTCCCTCTTTAAAGTTTTTTTTTGGATTGAAAAGTGCACTTTCATTAATAAAATAATATATAATAGATCATTGATAATATAACAATCAATCATTAGTGGGGGTGATTGGGGTCACCTTAGCTAAATTACACTTTCTAACTTTTTATAGGTTTTAATCCTTCAAAAATAGACCTAGGGTTTTAAGGAGAAAAAAGCTAATTTTTAGAGTTGTGCATACAATGAGGCTAAAACATTGCATATATAGATGCATATCATGCAAACACATTACATTAAATGGTCATAGAGAATAAAAATATCCCAAGATAATAAAATCAGCCTCAGGTCACCTACATCTGACTAATTCATCCCAGGCCTTATGTTAGTGACCTTATGCACACAAAGACACAATTCTAGATCTGGACAAATCATCGACCCATTTCTAGTCTATTCCTGCTATCATAACACAATCAAAATCAACCAGTAAAATAGTGAAGCCAAGTATATTGATCTCCTTATTAATTTCCAAACACATTAAATTGTATTATGAAGTCGATCTCAATTGATTACATTCAGATTTATGCTTAAATGTCATATATTACAATATGAATTAATTATTCCAGTACCCTATTATGATTCACATTAATCTAAAAATAAGGTAAACAACATACTATCGATAAATGATATATATTATACAAGATATAAATAATAGTTATACATTAAGACATAAGATACAAGATATAATCGATACATATTTTT